>CM046954.1:133591322-133956322 GCA_025698515.1 Gossypium sturtianum
GTTTTATCATAATTCATAGATAATTTATACATGGATAGTTCAATTCAAAGAGTCCTAAGGATTCAAACAATCTAAGTCATAGATTTGTAGCTCGAAAATATAGGCATCTCCTCTTATTTAAATAATTACCTTTAATTCAAAACCAACAAGGATTGACATCCTCACTAGAGATTCACTCAAATCACTCAAAGTGTTTAAGGTTCAGGAAAAAGCGCTCAAAAGTCGAACATGAAAAGTTAATCCCATAGGCTTGCCTGAAAATCAAATCTCCACCACTATAATATGAGATGATGCACAAATCAAAAGGTCTTTGTCAGGGTTGTAACGGGGCTAGGGTTAAGGTGTGGATAGAGGCTAAATTAGAAGGTTAGAATCGAGATTGAGTTGATCAAATACCTAACTAGAAACAATAAACTGAATAATTACATAATGGATTGAAACTTTAAACTAATAATATGAGCTTCTTCTTCAATATTTGGAATTCAAACGTATAAGCTCACTTAATCACTTAACTAATAATGAATCTACTTCGATTTTTTTTTCAAGAACAAATCATAAATACATAACAAAAGATAAATTACTAAAATAAAAAACATAGTTAGGCTATTAATCAAATCAAATCTCGATATAAGGGTAGTCAAAAGGAATGGGGATAACAAAAACAAAGGGTTTTGGGTTAATATTAGTGGTTATGTCAATAAAAAGGGTTGTTAGGATTAAAAGGTGTTCACTAGGGGTTAATTGTGAAGGTAGGTTTTTAATGGAGTTAGTAGGTTAAAACCTAGGTGCCTTAATCATCTCTGTATATCAAATCATTGGTGTGGTCTCGATATGTATAAACGAGGCAAGTTCTAGAATAACAAATCAATGTTGACATACTCATAATCAATAAAGTGAGCATGAAAAAGAATATATGCTCTATAAGGCTCAAAATCTCACAAAAATTATGGGTATTTTGATATCAACCTCGTAAATTTCAAACTTCAAAGTAATATTTAAACTCAGTTCGACAACCTAGAAAATTTTTTAATTTCTGAAAAATAGACTTATCATGCTTGATTCTCTAGTATTCTTAGAATTTAATTATCAATGCATAATTATCAATGACTTAGTCTAAAACATATCAATAAAAATCATAAATCATTAGAAATTTCATCCTAATTATAATATGAGAAATTTACTTAAAAAACAAGACTAAATTCAGGATTTTGAGAATAATGCAAAAAGTTTGGCACCTAATTTCAGAAATTTGAGAATAATGAAAAAAAGTTAGGCACCTTTTTAGGTTGTTCACCTTCCCCCCCCCCCCCACACTTAAGATGTACATTGCCCTCAATGTACAAAGATAGATATATTGACAATAATACTAAAATCATAAGATATGGAGAGAAGTGAAACTCCCTGAATTTTGGATGGTTTCCTTGAGTCGGAGGTGAAAGATAAGTTGGAGGGGCGTTCTTGATGACGATCCTGCGCTAGATGAAGAAATTGGATATCTCATGGAGGATTAGCCAGGATATAATAATAATAATTAAAACTATACTAATTAAATAATTAAAGAAAAGCAAGCTAAAGTGAAGAAAAATAAAGATGAAACTAAAATTAAAAGAAAAGATGGATGGACCGTAGAGTCCTTATTGTTGGAGTGTGATTTCTAAAGTGAGGATATGGTGGTGGTCGTGGTGTGATTCCCTAATGACCTTTAGAACCTAAAATCAAGAAACTAAGATAAAATAAACTAAATTAAGCGAGAAGAGAAATAAAGATAAGGAAATTGAAGCAAAAGAGAAAAAACGAAATAAAAACTAAATGGTCTCAAATATCCTTGGCTCGTCGAATGATTGAAAGCAAGTGGCATGAACTTATATGTATCGGTCTCCATGAGGAGGCGTGCTTTGGCTTCTTCCACTTCTTTGGCATTGTTTTGGTGTAGCTCAAGGGTATAGAGAAAAAGGGTAGGAAAGAAAATGAAAAGTTGAAGGTTGAAAGTTTAATAGGAGAAGAGGGAAGGGAGGGGGGTCTAAATAGATTTTCAGACCTGGTACCATCCCACACCCGTGCTCCTTAGGCGTGTCGATTCACACGGCCGCCTCGCACGGCCGTGTGTCTAGGTATGTTGGTTCACCCACGCCCGTTTTACAGATTGCCACGCACGTTGGTGATAAGTCAGTGTCGTCCACGGATGCGTCGCACGGCCGTGGCATTCTGTCGGTGCTCGTGGGGCGGTGGATGGAGTCCGTGATTTCGAAGATTTGATTTTCTCTGACTCGTACCACCTCTGCCATGTCAGTACGGCGACCCGGGGCATCCACACGGCCACAGCCACGACCGTGTGCTAGGCCGTGTGGCCTGGAAATCTGCATTTTTGGTTAGTTTAAAGCTAGATTGTAACACTCCAAACCCGGCCCATGCGTTATGAGCGGATTTGGTATGTCACACGAGCAAAACATGTTAAACCCTTTTTTGTTCGTACTAAAATATTGCTTTGTTAAAAATCAAGAAAACAAGTTTGATTTGATAAAATACTACTAACCTCAAAGATTTGATTGATAAATCGATAAATTTGAACTAATGATCTTACAAAACCGTGACTTTTGAAAACGACATTGAAAATTCGAAAGAGAATCCAAGTCTTTTGAAAATATCGTTAATAGTTCGAGAGAAAATATTCGTGTTAAAAATATTTGTAAAAGTTTATTTTGAAATCCATTTGTTAATCGATTTTGGAAACCATTGTTTAAGTTTTTAGAAAATTCCCCTTTTTAAACAATTTAAGAAAAATAATAAAAACATCCCAAACCAAAAAGCAAAAACAAAAATAGTCCAGAGGCCTTATTACAACATTTAACCCAAAATAGTAAAGTAATAAAATAAATGAGAAAGAAGTCTAAAGTCCAAATAAACCATTTCCGAAGTATGGCCTCCCTCGAGTCATCCATAGCCCAAGTCCATATCATCAAGCATTACCTACAAGGGTTAAGAGAAAAGGGGGGTGAGTTACAAGAACTCAGTGTGAAATCCCCTTACCGTTATCCACTAGGCCTGAACCCATATAACAATCATCTTGGACCAAAGCCTATAAACAAATAATAAATAAATGAAATGAATGCAACCCATCCCATCCTACCAGCCGTCTAACTCTCCACCCGTACCAACCAATCTCTCCTGTGGGGATCAAGTCAAACCACCCCGCCAGTCTCTCCAATTTGCAGTCAAGCTGCCATTTATACTATTTTTGGCTGAGCCACCAGAATCATATACGGTAATATAATCAGCACACAGCCTCGGTAAAAATGATCGATACAGAGTCGTTAATTCATATATTAGGCACATAGCCCCGGTAAATACGTTTAGCACAAAGCCATAATCACGATGGCACAAAGCCAAAATCACGTTTATATTGGCACATAGCCTTGATCACGATGGCACAAAGCCAAATCACGTTTATATTGGCACATAGCCCTTATCGGTATTTGTGGCAATGCCACCGGTCTATACGTCTCTTCATTCATATTTTCCCATCCCATGCAAAATTATGTAAATGCAACATTCATAGTAAGGCATCATATTTACAAATATAAACAACAATTATTACTCCAGAGATTTGTTACAATAAATCGGCCCATTATAACACTTTGCAATTCGGCCCATTAAGGCATTCTATCAAATCAGCCCATAGGGCATTTTCGGTAAATCGGTCCATAAGGACATTTCGGGAAATCGGTCCATAAAGACATTTCGGTAACTCGGTCCATAAGGAAATTTCGGTAAATCGGTAATTTTACCCACTAAGGGTAATTCGGTAATCTCGCAACCCAGGGGTATTTCGGTAATTTACCCTCCAAGGGTATTTTGGTAATTCCACAACCTAGACTTAACTACTAATGTGGAGCATAAAAATCGAAACTATCCATCTGCGTCGTACTGACTAAATTGACTATAACTCGAGTTAGGAATCTCAAAATCTAAATCCGTAAATTTTCCTTGAAACTAGACTCATATATCTTCTTACGATAAGTTTTCCAGAATTTTTGAATTAACCATTTAGTACAGTTTGTTCCTTAAAGATTCCCTTGTTTCACTGACCAATGATTCTGACCTCTCTTACCCAAAATTCAAATATCTCACTGTACAGTTTTCATATGTTTCTCCCACTTGTTTTTATTGAAAATAGGCTCACTAAGGAATCTGTAAATATAAACTATAACTCATAATTCACTTTGTACAATTTTATAAGATTTTTCCAAGACAGATCAGGGAACCACGAAGTCATTCAGAACCAGTCTCACTAAAATTAAGATATCTCAGAATATAGAATTCCTTTTCCTTCTCCGTTTCTTCCTTATCAAAATAGACATAGTAAGATTTAATCTGATATCTTATTCACTTTTTAATTATTTTTCTCCTATTTTCCATGATTTTTCAAATACACGTCACTGTTTCTGACCGAAACTGTTTTATTACAACATACGATTACCACTACGATCGTGCGCACGCCCGAGTGATCACGGATGCCAGTTTTCGGTTTTCTTCGGTATTTTGACCAAATCACAGAACATATCATACAAACTTTCAGAGATATGTGAGATTACACACCATATCAAACATGTATTTGGAAGGTACGGGATTACACACCTTATTTTGATTTCCTAACGAACCACTCGTCGATGACCTAGAACAATACCAACCAAAAGTTAGCCTCGGATTTCCAAAAGATTTCGTATCACTTACACTTGAGTCACTTACCACTATGTCCGAAGGTAGAATATATCGAGTGATTTCGTCCCTAAAACATAATCGATTAGTCACAACCACTATTATCCTTTAAACGAATAAATAACGATTTCCAATAATCCATGAAGAACTCCTTACCTTATCGATATTGGATCCAATTTCCACCGTTTGACTTAGGGCTAGAACAATACACGGTCTCCCACTTAAAGCACTACGAAAAGAGAGTGATTAAGACATGAAGAAGTGGAGGATAACACCATTTTCGGTTACGATCACGATTTACAACCGAATAGTGATAAATACTTATTCGGCTAAAGAGAAAAGAATATGATCATAGAAAAGAATTCACTTACTGATTCAATCGAAGAAAAGAGTGTCAACCCACTTGAGAAAATGATAAAGAAGAGATGAATGAACAAATTTTGGTCTCAATGGTTTGGGTACATTCGGCAACAAGAAGAAAGAAAAGAAGAGAATATGTTCTTTAGTGGCTTGTAATTCCGGCACAAGGTAGAAAGAAATTTGGAGAATACCAAATAGTGCAAAGAGAAAGGTTTTGGCCTAACAAGCACCAAAAATTCAATCAAAAGGCAAAGGAGAATTCGACTATCAAGGAAGGTGGAAAGAAAATAAGTATGTGACCAAACAAAAGAGAGAAACAATGCACTATTGTGCTAATATGTTTCGGCAAGGAGGGTTGCAAATTGGGAGAAATGACACAAAGTTGCCAAATGGAATTTTTTGCCAAAACACTACTAAGTCTTTACCAAATGCCAACTAAAAATTCAGTTACCTATTCTCCCCAAAACCGTCCACATGCATCCCCCCTAGGATAAGAGTTTGGCCACCCAAGCTTTCCAAAACATCATCCACGAAATAAGCCTCATGTCCCCCTTTCTTTCCTATTTCCCTTGATTCCTTTCCCCAACTTCAACCTTGCCTTATTCATATAGCCACCTTACCAAAATAATGAAGTCAACCTTGCCATGAATGCCTCTTGGCCAACACTTAAGGAAAGGGTGCAAAAATAATAGTTAAAGTTTGCACACAATGGGATTTGAACCTCTTCCCTCAAAGTCCATCACTTGATGCCATAACCTCTTTACCAATAGCTCATTTATGCAAGCACATTACTCATTTATTTCTATAAGTCTTGAACCTACTTACCATCTCTCCTTAAAGTGCTAAAATACCAAAAAAAAATTCCTAAGGCCCAATTAAACCCGAGACTTCATAGAAACCTCGTAACCTTCCAAATTCACTTAACTAATAAGTCCAATTTGCAATAATGTCATTCTCTTGTTCTCAAAATTTTAAACACTCCTACACTCAAGGCCCATTGGGCCCAATCCTACTAGGCCCAATTTTGGGATGTTACATAGATACTATAAAGAAAGGGTAAAATAGAATAAATAAGAAAAATAAAAATGTAAAAGTTAATGGGGTTAGTGCCCGGGTTGCCTCCCGAGAAGCGCTCGTTTATAGTCTTAAGCTAGACTTTCCTCTCGTTTGCATCATCAGGGTGGTTTGAGGAGTTGGAAGTCCTTCCTCATGCTATCAGTTCGGTTTTTGATAAATAGTTTAAGTCGAGTAATGTTTACCTCAAAAGTGTTGAATTTAAGATTGCTTACCTCGACTGTGACGTATAGGAAGACATTAATTACCTCAAAAGTGATTTCTTCGTTTGTCTTGAGGTCTGAATTGGTGATTCGAGGGTCTTCCTTATTCAACAATACCTGGTCCCCTATTTTGAAGTGATTTGTTGTTCCTATCACCGCTTTGGGGTTTCCTTTGGTTTCACGTGTATTCCTAGTTTCTCTTTAAAGTGTGTTTTCCACTCGTCTAGTTCATCGACCTGAAGCCTTAGTTCTTCATGAATTATTTCTTTATGGGTACGAGGTCTAAGATCTAGCTCAGCTAGGTGATTTCGTGATGCTTCCTGTAAAGAAGGTTGAACCAAATGGTTATCAATAGAATTAACCACTACAGCAAAACAGACTTTTAGCGGCGTTTTTAGTGGCGTTTTAAAGAAAAACGCCGCAAATATTATACATTAGCGGCGTTTTCAAACGCCGCCAAAAAATGAGCATTAGCGGCGCTTTTGGAAAAACGCCGCTAAAAGTCTGAGCATTAGCGGCGCTTTTGGAAAAACGCCGCAAATTATTTTAAAGTTTTTTTTGGATATATATGACTGATTGTTTTTAAATTTATATATTAAATAATTTCTTATATAATTGTAAAAGAGATAACATTAATTTTAATACATTAAAATTATGATTCTAGTTTAAATTATTTAAGAGAAAAATATTTGTTAAAAATGAAAAAAGTAATAAATAATTTCTTATATAATCGTAAAAGAGATAGTATTAATTTTAAAATATTGAATTAATTCTCATGATTGTTTAGGGTTTATGGTTTAGCATATATAGTTTAGGGTGTAAGGTTTAGGAGTTACTATTTTAATGTTTAGGGATTATGGTTTATGATTTGCGATTTAAGGTTTAAGGGGGATGTGTTAGGGTTTCATGGGTTAAAAGTTAGGGTTAATGGGTTTAAAGGTAAGTGGTTAAGGGTTTGGGGTTAATATGTTAAGGGTTAGGGGTTAGGGTTTTATGGTTTATGATTTAGGGTTTATGGGATAGATGATAGGGGTTATGGGTTTAGATTAAATTAGTGTCTTTTAATTTATATATTAAATAATTTCTTATATAATTGTAAAAGAGATAACATTAATTTTAATACATTAAAATTATGATTCTAGTTTAAATTATTTAAGAGAAAAATATTTGTTAAAAATGAAAAAAAATATTAAATAATTTCTTATATAATCGTAAAAGAGATAGTATTAATTTTAAAATATTGAATTAATTCTCATGATAATTTGGGGTTTATGGTTTAATTTAGGGTATATAGTTTATGAATTAATCTTTATAGTTTAGGGTCTAGAGTTTATGTTTTAGGGTTTAAGGTTTAGGATTTAAGATTAAGGGTTAGGTTAGGGTTTAGAAATTTGGGTTTATAGTTTAGTTTTTATTATTTTAGAGTTATAGGGTTTTGGGTTTAGTGCTTAAACCATATCGAATAATAAAGTTAGAGTCTTAGTGTTTAGGGATTTAAGTATTAGGGATTTTGATAAAATAGATAAAAATTATATTATTTTAGGGTTTAGGGTTTAGATTAGATTATTTCTTTAATTACTTCTGCAATGTAATATATATATGAGTTAAGGTGTATAATTTAGGGGTTAGGATTTAGGTATGAGAAATTAAATTATAAAACTGTACAAATTAAACATATTGTTAGAAACAAAACAAAATTAATTTAAAGGAATCTAATAAAAAATTAAAGTAATTTTTTTTTTAATATTGAAGGTATTAGCGGCGTTTACTTGGGGATTTAGCGGCGCTAGCCATAAAACGCCGCAAATGAGTAGTAATAGTGGCGTTTTTTTTTCAAAACGCCGCAAAAAGAAATTAAATTGAATTAAAACGGCGCCGTTTTTATTTTCTCAATTTTCTCACTAAGTTTACTCCGCTCCTCTCCTTTTTGTCTAGGTCTTCTCCTTTTCGTACACTTAACCTTTCCCAACAGATTTCTCCTTTTCGTGCTCTTCCCCTTTCCCAACAGGTAATCCCCCCCTTTCTTTCTTCCCTCCTTTTGGTTTTTCTTTTTCCTTTTCTTTATATTTGTCTTTATTATTTTTCCCTTTCTCATGTTGATTCTTAGATGGTGAGAAATGAAATGGGTATCCCTAAAAAGCTTGATTTCTAATTTGGGGGCTCTAATAGTTTACTGTTAATTGTTTATTAATTGTTTATTTAGATCCGGTCATTCTAGCAGCGATCTCGTCCAAGATAAGCTGTTCAAAGAAGGCAAAATTGGAGATGAAATTTAAGGGATTTGAGTGGCCTGTTGATGAAAAGGTAAGGTTCCTCATTATCTCTTTCAATTGATCAAAAGGTAAGGTTCCTCATTATCTCTATGCTTTAAGGGATTTGATAAAAAGGTAAGGTTCCTCATTATCTCTTTCACTGTTCTTCTTGCTTTCGCAGTTACCATTTTTGAATCTTAGGAAACCCAAAGTCTGATTCACATGTGGACGATTATATGCTTTTTTTTTTTAATGTTATTTGAACTAGTTAAATTCCTTGGATGGTTGGTGATTATGAATTAGACTCGTTTAAAGTGTGAAATTAAATTTAATAATAATAAATTAAGTGAATAAAATATCATAAATTAATTTTGAAAATCGAATATAGCATTGCTTATCTTGCTTGATTATTAACAATCAGGAGAAGTGTTTATTTTTGCAGCCTGGCCATGCATTCGTGGTTCTTAGCCGGTAAGCTCAACCTGTAGTTTGCACTTAATTTAGACATAGAAAGTCCAAGTTCTAAGTTTGCCTTCTGGCTATATAGATTGAAGTGATTGCCTGTATTTTATGTTTCCCCTTGGATGAACTGTTCCAACTATTTCTGCCATAATTATGTAAAACTCAACCATATGGTAATAAAGTTGATCTAGTCTTATTAGTGCACTTAACAAGGATCGCATTGTTTGAAGTTAAAAACTTTTTCAATTATATTGCGTTTAATTCCGTGTTTGCGGTTTGCATGTAGTAGTATTGATTGCGTTGTATTTAAGATGTTTCTTTGGTTTTGTTTATCTTGGTGGTATCATTATCTACCTAGTAAGTAGCACTGACTACTTCATTGAACAAGAACTGGTAGGCTTCCTCGAACAATGGAAATAAGCTTTGATCACTCTGATTTAATTTTATTGGATTCCCCTGCGTCATGCAGATTATGTTCTTTGTGGGCAAAATAAACTTGGTGTGGTTCATTTATTTTAATCATGCAATGATGGTGGTAAAAATGGTGGTAAAAATTATTTTTGTACTTCATAATTGTATGATAGATCAATAAGGAGAAGTGTTTTGTCGAAAATCGTACTTATCTTGCTTGATTATTAACAATCAAGTAAAGGGTGAGTTAACAGGTAAGTGTGTACTAATTGAATATGCTTCCTTTAATGCTGCTTCTTTGGATATTTGCTTTTGCCTAAATGTTTGTTTTTATTTGTACTCAGACTCACATTTCCTTTTTCTCTTGTAAGGTTTTTGTCCAACAAGTGGTTTGGTGCGCTTATTTTCAGTGGGATTTTATTTGGAAGAGTCTTCTCATAAAGGTATTCAATTATAAATTCTTTTTGCCCCTTAAAGGTGCTAGTGTCCTACCTGTAAAGGGCATAATATAAACAATAATAGATTATTGTTGTAGAAATGATTTTGTTGTATTTTTATGACCAGCTTAATACTAGTTGGTAAGGACTTTATAATTACCTTGAAGCTGGTATTATGTTAGGTGAATCTCACCTTTTTTACAAACAAGGTACAATTAGATATGATAAAAAATATAGATATGATAAAAAAGCTTAAACTTTTTGACTTAGGGTTTGAAAATCTAGAATTTTACTTTTCTTTGTTTTCTTTTGTAAGATTATAATAAATGAGAAAAGAGATTTCTTTTTCCAAAAGGTAAAAGAAAAGAGTGAATTCCACTACTAGATGCATGAAATGATGGGTACATGCTGATCAATGGTTTCTTTTTCTTATAAAAGAAATCAATAAAGTAATTTATAGTTGGAAACTTGAAATATAATTTAACATAACATATTACTTAACCAAATAGAGAGAGAATGACAGTGACCCCAATTATGATTTTTTTCTATTTCGGGTTGGGATTTGTTTTAATTGTTTATTAATTTATTTATCCATTTTAATAATAATTATAGGGTATATTAAATGTGATTGTGATTTTGAGAATTTTGTTTAAAAAAATACCTTTTAATTAATAATCATAAAAGAATATTAATTAATGAATAGCGTATGGAAACATTTTATTGCTCCTTTTTAGCAAATGATATTTATAATCAAATAAAAACTTAAAACATTTATGATACATGCATACAAAATTTTATATGTATTCTATAGTCAGACTATATTACTAAATCAAAAAGTAATTATATACTACTGGTAACTATGAAATTTAAAAAAACAACAACTTTGAAATTTGGAAGTGAGAATTCTGACTCCTATTGATTGAATGATTTTATGGTGATTGGGAATTAATGTGATGATGATCAAAACTATTATAAATAGGTAATTGGGCTTTAGAACCATAAGAAGATGAATTATGGTGCAATCTTAGTTGCTAATGACGCATAGTTTAGAATAACATTAATTTTATTTTAAAGGGATTTGATTTATTTTTATCTATAAATGTATAGTTTCGTTTAAGTTAGCTTTTTATTGAATATATTAAATGTATACTATGTGTATTGCAGGGAAAATGAGTAGTAGAAGATTACGAGATTTAAATATTGTACAGAATACTGTAAATTCCGAAGAGGGCAATAGTGAACAGCAAACAATAGTTGGATCCTCTAATGTGCCTGACCTAGATGATGAGCCTGCAGAATTACAAAGTAATGTTAAGTTTATTTTACATGCATGTCGACTTTTATTATTGATTCATTTTTCAATTTTAATATAACAATAATATATCATTGTTCATTTGAGAGTGGTGGGACGCGCAGAGGTCGCTGGGACGTCTGTTGCTAAAGATTTGTACAATTAAATTCCGTCGAGCGTGTGAAAGTAAGGAGAAAATGACCATGGCTTGACTGTTGGCCCTGAAGCTCGACTTCTAGCAGGCTATTTGGGCATTATTGCACGAAATGAAAATATGTTGCCCATCAATTACGAGTCATGGCATCACATGCCTGATGCAAACAAAAATCAAGCTCTGGAGAACATTAAGGTAACAAAACGTGAATGTAATTTATAATACTTTGGTTGAAGTTTCATTTATATTTACTTTCTAAACTTATGTTTTTTTAGGAGAGGTTTGCTTTGGAGGTCTCCGATGACTATATAAAGAAGACATTGGGAAAAAAATGGAGAGACCACAAATGCAAATTGAAAAAAGAATATTTTAAGAAAGAAATAAGCCTCGACGATAAATTGCGAAATGTCCCGCCGGGAATGTTGAGGTATCAATGGGAAGATGCGGTTAGATTTTGGAACTCAAAGAAAGGGGAGGTATTACCTAGTTCTAAACTCTTATAAATTTTACGGTTTATAGTATTTACTATATACGTAATAATAATTTCGTTATGTAGGACCGTGAGCGTTTGAGCTTAAAAGTGAGCGAGAAACAAAAATTCACGCACACACGCGGGGTCGAGAAGAAGTTTTCATAATGAGGCCGCAGTATTTTAATTTATTAATTCTGTCAAATATTAATGACTTTATACTATTAAATTATATTTCTACTACAACATGTAGGAAGTCTCCACCCGGTCAAAAAGTTGGACGCGTTTGACTTTTTGACATTACTTATATAGGAAGAAGGATGGGTCTCAGATGACATCCAGAAAATTTGGAGAGATTATGGTATATTTACTTAATAAAATTTTATTTATTAAAAATGAATTTATAATGTTTACTTATAATAGTTTAATTCTTTGTTGGTAGTTTTAAATTAATAATGTTAAGTTATGTTGCATTCATTCCTACTGTATATTTCGTTTCTAACTTTTTCATTAATTTATAAGGAGAAACTAAAGAAGAAGAAGGCACAGTATGAAGCGGCTGCTTTGAGTGATAGTTCTGTTCATCTTGAAGATATCGATAACAGAATTATTACCGATGTTTTGGGTCCTGAAAGGTATGGTCAAAATTTTTATGCTACATTTGCTTTTTTTTGGCTTCATTTATATGATATATTTGCTATTTTTTATTACTGATGTTTTGGGTCCTAAAAGGTATGGTCGGGTCCGATTTCAAGGATCTGGTGTTACCTTGACCCAATATTTTGGATCCGGCTCCCAACAGTATATGCCTTCCGGTAGTCAATCGCAAGCTGAAGTTCAGAGGTTAAAAGACCAAATATCTTAGATGCAAGCGAGCACGGTTCAGCAAATTGCTGAGGTTGAAAGAAAATATGAAGAACTTCGAGCGGATGCAGCAGCGAGGGAGGCAGTGGTGGCAGTGAGGGAGGCAGAGCAGAGCAGAAAATACGATGAGCTCCATTTCTACGGCCTTGAGATGATGCGAGATGTTTATTGATCGCGAAGTTGTCATCTTAGTCCCTTAGTCCCTTATTTTTAACATTGTTACATTTATTAATTTATATCATATATCTTTTATTAAATTTGAACTATCGTTTAGATTTAATGCTTTTGGTGATATTTAAATGTTATATTTGTTGTTTTGGGTTGAAATTATATGCAACTGCTGCTGTTTTTGGTTGGTTTTAATGCAGGAAGGGTAGGATATTGGAGAAAATAAGCATTGCAAATCTGTGCAAATTAGTGGCGCTTTTTTTTTTAAAAGCACCGCTAAAAGTCAAGACTATTAGCGGCATTTGTGTGAAAAGCGCCGCTAAAAGTTAAGACTTTTAGCGGCGTTCGTGTGAAAAGCACCGCTAAAAGTCAAGACTTTTAGCGGCGTTTTTTTCCCATAAACGCCGCTAAGGTTTGCGGCGCTTTCATTAGCGGCATTTTTTGCGGCACTTTGGAAAGCGCTGCAAATACTATTAGTGGCGCTTATAAATGCCGCTAAAAGCCAAAAAAAACGCCGCTAAAAGTCTGTTTTGGTATAGTGAACGTTTGTACCTTTATTACTCGATGTCCTAGCTGAGTCAAGAGCTTGAAGAGTGATTGTTTCGTCGTCTACACGAAGTGTGAATTCACCGAATTCTTCCTCTGTGTGGTCTTTCTTTATTGCATCGGGATATGGCACACGAGGTTGGTACTCTGTAATTGCCGATTTTGGTATATCATGGCACACTTCAACCTTACCTTCAATTACCACAGGTTCTTCCCTTGGGTTTGGTTCGTCTAACCCTTCACTATCACAAATGGCTTGATTTTGCTATCTCGGGTTAGTTTCAGTATTGCTTGGCAAGCTTCCTTGTGGTAGTTCTGAGATCATCTTAGCAAGTTGTATAACTGACTTAGTAAGTTCCCCAACTTGGTTCTTGATCCCTTTGATCGATGCTTGTTGGTCATTAAGTGTTGTCTCGGTTTTTTGGAGACGGTTATCTGTAGCTGCCATGAATTTTGTCAGCATCTCTTCAAGGTTCGACTCCTCTTCCTATTGGTGAGGTGGTTGTTGAAAGTTTGGAGGAAGTTCCGGTCTTTGGCTACTTTGATCATCCCACGAGAAATTGGGATGGTACCTCCAACTTGCATTATAAGTGTTATCATAAAAATTATTTTGAGGTCTAGAATAGTTACCCATATAGTGGACTTGTTCGTTCTCCATGCCATATCCGTAGGGTGGGTACTCAGGATTCACCACGCCTCCTAGATTTGAGTCATATTACATTATTGGGTGTACGTCGAGGTTGAAGACACTAGCTGCTTTGGCTGGCCTTGTCCTTGTAACTTGCCACTGATAGTTATTCAATGACATTTTCTCTATAAACTAAAATTATCTGCCAAAAGCAATTGGAGGAAAAATTAGCGAAGTAAAAATAAAAATAAAAAAAAAATAATGAAAATAAATTGCAATAAAAAAATGGCTAAAGTAATGAAAATTAAGCTTTCTTAATATTTTAGTTCCCCGGCAACGGTGCCAAAAACTTGATCGCTATGAAGTCAGAGTTTTAAAATTTATAAAGATAATGATCGAACCTGGAAACTAACTATGACAACGATTGAGGCAAGTGCACCTATCGAACAGTAGTATAGCTTAGGCAAGACCGGATTGTCGAACCCAAAGGAACTAAAAGTACTAATACTAACTTTCTTTCTATTATTTAGCCTAAAATAAGTGAAGTTGTTTATTAATCTAAATTAACTAATTACTATGCTAAAGACGCAAAGACAAAAAGAATGAATTGGGGAAATACTTGGGAAAAACTCAGTTGATTAAGACGATACCCTTAGGAAGAATCCACCTAGACTCCACTTGTTATCTAACACTGAACCAGACGATTTATTCACTTGACTCGATCCATAGGACTCCCTAATTTATATTAAACCCTCTCTCGAGGTGAATAACGTCTAACCCTAGGTTAATTAATTGAAATCTCTTTCCCATTAATAACCCCCTAGAATAGCAGTAAATCGATCTATGGACTCCCATATTAGGTTTCACCCTAATCTGGCAAAATCTCGTCACCCTATCTCTAGGCGTGCGATCAACTTCGCTTAATTATGGTAGATCTACTCTTAAGCAGGGACTTTTGCTCCACCACCTAAGCACATTCAACTTGAATTAATATCCGTGAAATATCAACACAAGAATTAAGCACACATAATTAAGAACAAATCAAGTATTTATCATATAGCTCAGAAACCAATAACAAGATTCATCTAGGTTTCATCCCCCTTCAGGTATCTGAAGGGTTTAGTTTATAATAATAAAAGAAAACATCTCAGAAGAAAAGATAAAACAAAACATAAGAAATCCCTAAAACCCCCTGAAGGAATTGAAGAGGAGATCCTCCGTCTTGAGTAGAATTTCGGCTTCTCGAGATGGATCAACTGGCTATCCCTTGAGAGTTTCCCACAAATCTGACCTTTTCGGCTCGGCTCCTTGGCCTAGCTGACCGCCTGTCGACTCCCCTTTTAGGTTATACTTAGGGTGTATTTATAGGCTTTTGGAATGTGTTTCTTTTCCTCTAAGTATCATTTTCCGAGTGAAATTACTTTCCTCCACGGCAGGGGCACGGCCATGGCACACGCCCGTGTGAATCGTGGCCAGGCCGTGTTGGACTCCATTAGTGAGGCACGGCCGTGTAGATCGACATCAGGCCGTGTTCTAGTATATTTGAGGAGGCACGACCCTGTGGGCTTTAGTCCAGGCCGTGTCGACTTCTTCTTTGGCCCATTTTGGTCCGTTTTGAGCCCGTTTCTCGTTCTTTTTATTCTTGGGTGCTTTCCAGAGTATAAGACATGAAAAGAAAGGATTAATAGCACCTTTTTACATAAATCAAGGGATAAATCATCCAAAAGTATGCTAAATGTGGGATTAAAATATGTTACTATTTCGGTTTATCAAAAATCAAATCTCCACCATTATAATATGAGATGATACACAAATCAAAAGGTCTTTAAAAAGGGTTGTAACGGGGCTTGGGTTAAGAGTGTGGATAAAGGCTGAATTAGAGGGTTAGAATCGAGATTGACCTGACAAATTACCTAACTAGAAAGTTGGACTAATACTGAATAATTACATCAATTGAAAACCTAATACTAATAACATGAGTTTCTTCTCAAATTATGAAATTAACTGCTTAAGCTCCAATAAAAAAGAAGTAATAGTGAATAGATTCCTAATAAATAATTATTATTTTTTAGTTAAGAACAAATCAAGTACAATAATATAGAATTGGTAACTGAAATAAAGGAAATAGTTAAGTAACCGATCAAATCAAATCTCGACATAAGGGTAGTCAAGAGAAATGGCGATAACAAATACAAAGTGGGTTTTGGGTTAATATTAATGGGTGAGTCAATAAAAGGGTTGTTAGGATTCAAAGAGGTTCACTAAGGGTTAATTAAATGGGTAGGCTTTTTAGTGGAATAAGTGGGTTAAAACCTAGGTGCCTTTATCATCTCTGTATATCAAATCAAAGGTGTGGTCTCGACATGTATAATCGAAGCAAGTTCTAGAATAACAAATCAATGTTGACACACTCATAATCAATAAAGTGAGCAAGAAAAAGAATATGCTCTAACAGGCTCAAAATCTCACAAAAATTATGGGTTTTTGATATCAACCTTGTAAATTTCAAACTTCAAAGTAATAGTTAGATTCAGGTAGACAACCTAACAAAATTTTTGAAAATAGACTCATCATGCTTGATTCTCTAGTCCCCTAAAGTTTAAATCATCACTGCACAATTAACTATGACTTAATCAAAAACATATTAATGAAAATCATAAATCAAAAGAAATTTCATTCTAATAGTAATATGAGAAAATTTACTTAAGAACAAGACATAATTCAAGGATTTGAGAATAATGAAAAAAATTAGGAACTTTTTCAAAATAAAGTTCACCCCCCCACACTTAAGATGTACATTGTCCTCAATGTACAAATATAACAATTGTAATAAGAAAAGCACAAGATAGGGAAAAAGGTGAAACTTCCTGAATTTTGGATGGAGCCAGAGAAAAAAAATTGGGGAAGTTCGGGCCGAGTTGGAGGAAGACATCCCTGTGGCGGCGGTGCCTATGGTCGTGGTAGGGTGATTCCCAAGCAGCCTTTAGAACCTAAAACCAATAAACTAAAATAAAATAGATTAAATTAAGCATAAGAGAATCAAAGAGAAGGAAAATAAAGGAGAAGAGAAAAAAACATAGGTAAAATAATTGGACTCAAATGTCCTTGGCTTGTTGGGTCGATGAAGCGGCCGGCATGAACTTATGTCGCTCGGTCTCATACGGGGAGACTGTGCTAGGGTCCTTTCGCTTCTTTGGCATGGGGATGGTGTTGAGGATGGTGAAAGAAAAGGAATGAGGGGAAGGGGAAGGGGAAGGGGAAAATGAAGGGAAAGGATAGTGAGAATGGAAAGGGGTTGGTGGCTGGGAGTTGGTGGAAGAAGGATTTGGGGAGAAGGTGAGAAGAAGGGGGTGTCTTAAATAAGAAACAAGGACCTGGTGCTGCCCACGCCCGTGTGTTGTGGGCATGTTTGGTCACACGACCGTATCGCACGGCCATGTGGTGGCTCGTTCATTTCTCCCACGCCTGTGTAGAGGTCTCCACGCCCATGTCTCTTTCTCAGTGTCGGCCACGGCCTCAAAGCACGGGTGTGTCTCATACTCGTGTGACTTCCTCAGTGTCGGCCACGGCCATATCGCACGGCCGTGGCAATTTATAGCCGTTCGTGATCTGGGAATTTTTTTTCCTTGGCTCGTACAACTTCTGCCATGCCAGTGTGTAAATCCGTGATGCCCACACGGTCACGGCCACGCCCGTGTGCAAGGCCGTGTGGCACGGAAACCTATGCTTTATTTACTTTGGTTAGTCTTTAGTTAGGTACTAAAAATCAAAGATATGAAAATAAAGGGGGTTAGTGCTCGGGTTGCCTCCCGAGAAGCGCTTGTTTAAAGTCCTAAGCTAGACTTACCTTTCATTCACACGATCATGGTGGTTTGAGGAGTTGAAACTCCTCTTCCCTGCTATCAATTCTAACAATATATGGTTTGAGTCAAGCGGTGTTTACCTTAAAAGTTTTGAATTCAGGATTAGTTACCTCACTGTTCCGTATGGGAAGACATTTAGTACCGTAAAAAGGATTTCTTCGTTTTTATTACGGTCTGAGATAGCGACCCGAGGGTCTTTCTCATCCAACAATACCTGATCTCCTATTTTGAAGTGATTCGCTGTTCCTTTAAGCTCGTTTGGGGGTTCGTTTCGATTTTTCTTCTTGTGTTCCTAGTTTCTCCTTGAAATGTGTTTTCCACTCGTCTAGTTCATCAATATGAAGCCTTCGATCCTCATGAATTACTTCTTTGTTGTCAATTATGTCTAGGATCTGGCTCAGTTGTATGGTTCTGCGGTGCTTCTGAAAAGAAGGTTTAACTCGAATGGTCATTAATAAAATTAATTTTCTCACCTTGATTACTTGATGTCCTAGCCGAGTCAAGAGCTCAAGACCGATTGATTCGTTACCTACACGGAGTATGAGTTCACTGTACCAACATCAATTTTAGTTCTAGCAGTTGCTAAAAAGGGTCTTCCTAAAATTAAAGGGATCGTGTTGTCCTCATCCATGTCTGAAACGAAAAATTCTATTGGGAATACGAATTTATCAATTTTCACGAGTACATCTTCAATTATACCCCTAGGAATTCTAATAGTTTTATCAGCTAATTGAATGCTCATCCTAATTTGTTTAGGTTTCCCTAGACCTAGCTGTTTAAACATTTTATAAGGCATAACATTTATACTTGCCCCTAAATCAGCTAAATCATTATCAACAGATAAACTACCAATTAAGCATGGAATTGTAAAACTTCATGGATCTTTTAATTTTCGTGGTAGTCTATTTTGCAACATTGCTGAGCACACTGCGTTTAGTTCCACATGCGACTCTTCGTCTAACTTTCGTTTGTTTGTCAAAAGCTCTTTTAAAAATTTCCTTGAATCTGGCATCTGCGAAAGAGCTTTAAGGAACGGTAAGTTAATATGTAATTCCTTTAAAAGTTTAAGAAATTTACTGAATTGTTCATCTGTGTTGTCTTTCTTCATCGCATCGGGGTATGGTATACGAGGTTGGTACTCTTTAATTACCGGTTTTAGTTTGCCATGGTTCACCTCAACCTTACCTTCCTCTACCACATTCTCTTGCCTTAAATTTGGCTCATCTAACCCTACACTATCATGAGCTGTTATGGCTTGAATTTGCTCCTTTGGGTTAGTCTCAGTGTTGCTTGGTAGGCTTCCTTGCGGTCGTTCAGAGATCAGCTTAGCAAGTTGCCCTAATTGGTTCTCGATCCCTTGAATCGATGCTTGTTGATTTTTAAGTCTTGTTTCGGTGTTTTGGAAACGTGTTTCTAACACCGCTATGAATTTCGTCAGCATCTCCTCAAGGTTGGCTTCTTTTTCCCGTGGGTAGAAATTTGTTGTTGGAAGTTTGGAGGGGGTTGTTGTCTCTGATTTCCTTGACCACCCCATGAGAAATTTTGGTGGTTCCTCCAACCTGGATTATAAGTATTACTATAAGGCTTATTTTGGGGTCTAGAATTGTTACCCATATAGTTCATCTATTTGTTTTCCATGCCATGCCCGTAGGGTGGGTACTCAGGATTCGCCATGTAACACCCCAAACCCGGCCCACACACTACAACCGGATCTAATATGTCACTTGAGTGATTTTGCAAAACATGTCGCATTTTGGAAAACGATTTCTAGGTTTAATCATTAATACTGAAAACTTAGTAATTTATTAAGTCATATAAGATATAAAGTTATAAATTGCCTTGGTGAATTTTAATTAAAATCCAAAAAAAAAAAACCTTGTACATGTCTTAGCTTAATTTTAATCATAAAAATTAAAATGTCTAATAATTAAACCCAACTTAAACCCAAAAACATAAATAATAGTCTAGTGGCCCATGGCCTTATTACGACGAAATATAAAACCCACTTAAGACAAATTTCTTAAAAATAAATAAAATAAAGTCTTTTTGCGGAATCCTTAGTACTCTATCGCATGGCCACCTTTCTCTCCTCTCCAGCCCGGTCCGATGCACTAAGTGCTACCTGAAATTGTTAAAATAATAGGGTGAGTCGCGAGACTCAGTGTGCAACCCACATGCACCATTAGATTTGGGCCTTAGCCCCACAGAACATATATCAGAATATATTATAACAGAAATTATGCAAAGCCCAACCCAACTCCTAGGTTTCCAACCGCTACACACCACCCTTACCTGCCAATCACACCATTGGGGATTTCTACAACCAACCCACACCGCTACACACCATCGATGGCAGTCATGCTGCAGTTAGCTGCTCATCGTCAAATCGTGACAGAGTCACCAGGCTGAAATGGCATAAGCCACCAGAACAGATCACTTCCCCTTTCATCAATCACCCAACCCCAAGCATATATAAAAATAGACATATAAAACATATCGTTTTTAACAGAAACATTCACTGATGAATGACAGAAAACACTAACCTGATATTTAGCCTTTACCCTTCTCGGGTTTCCAAACATTATGCCGGGATTTCGGCATTTAACAGAGTATAGCAGATTATTACACATATACATATATATATACAATCAATCTAATGGTGTGAAAAGTTACACACCTGTTATCGCGAAGTACTAAACTCTTAGTCGGTATCCTTGCTATCCGAATTTATAACTTGGTTCAACCAAAACCCAAAAAATCACGAAAATTGACCTCCCCTATAATCGGCCAAAGGTTAGTAAATCCCGAATTTACACACTAAAATCAATAGATTTCCTTACCTTGAAATCCCGAAAGTGACACGATTCGGGTATTACTGAACTTATGACTTAGAGATCTACACGATTGACTCCTCTTCAGATCCCGGAATGCCAAAAATAAGAGAAAAATAAGAGATTAGTTCTTAAATAGCCATTCGGCTAGGGACTTTGAAAAGCCGAGAAAGATTTGGTTTTCTCAAATCAACACTTACCTAAAGTTTCCTTGATTTCAAAGCACAAGTAGGCACCCAGGCATCGATTTTGGCACACACACGTAAGACTAGATCTCACGATTTTGGCTTTTATGAAAAATCCCGAAAAAGATAACCTATTGTGTTTTCTGCTTTTTTTCTTTTAGAAGATCCAGGTGGTATGTTTCGGCTAACAAGAGAAAGTGAGAAGAGAGTAAAGAGAGGCTTGATGATTCGGCTAAGGTGTCTCAAAGAGATGAGAAAGAGAGGATTCGGCCAACTGAAGAAAAAGAAAAGAGAGGGAGAATAGAGTAGAAATTTCGGCAGAGAAAAAAAGAAAAGATGGGAGCTTTAGCAGCAAATTTCGGCACCCCCCTTTGCATATAGAAAACCGATTCCTCCCCTTAACAGAGATTGATTTTCGGCCAACACTGCAACACCTGATAGCTCCTATCCCTTTTCCCTTATCTCAATCTGTTATCTCCTCAAAAATAGCTCCTAATTATCACCAACTCCTTCTCCCTTTATCTGCTTAATATCCACACAATAAAAATCCCTAAAATTTTGCCTTGTTGCCGTCCCCTCCTTAGTCCTTTATGAGTGTCGAATTTGGGCCTATAACTTGGGCTCCAGGCAGCCAAAATTTGGGCCCTCCTCATGTACTAGTGACGCCAACTATAGCTCCCCTTTACTGTGCTCCTGGCTGTTGGGCCACAAGCCCAATATGTCAATTAAACTACTAAAACTTTAATTCAAGCCCCTAGAGTGACTAAACAGGATATTTAATCAAAGCCTCAGCCCAAACCTGAACCCCATTTGCACATCCAACCCTTAAATTAATATTTTAAGCATACACTACACAAAATGCACAAGCCCATAAATTCAGGATGTTACACGCCACACCTCCACTTGTTTCGCACTGCATTACCGAATGTACCTGCGAAGAACACAAACCATCAATATTTTTGTTTAACATCTCTACCTGATTTGATAGCATGGTTACTGCGTCGAGGTTGAAAACTCTGGCTGCTTTTGTTGGCCTTGTCCTTGTAACTTGCCACTGATAATTATTCGGTGACATCTCCTCTATAAACTCGTAGGCTACTTCAGGAGTTTTGTTATTTAGGGTTCCGCCAGCGGCTGAATTGGTCAATTGCCTCGTTGAGGGGTTCACACCGTTGTAGAAGGTTTGAACCTGAAGCCACAAAGGTAGCCCATGGTGAGGGCACCTTCTCAACAAATCCTTGTATCTCTCCCATACATCATATAGTGTTTCTAGATCCATCTGCACAAAAGAAGAGATATCATTCCTCAACTTGGCCGTTTTGGCCGGTGGAAAATATTTTAATAAGAATTTTTCGGTCATTTGATCCCATGTAGTGATTGACCCTCGTGGAAGAGAATTCAACCACTGTTTGGCTTTATTCCTCAAAGAAAATGGAAACAACCGAAGACAGATGGCATCATCAGAAACGCCATTTATTTTGAAGGTATCACAGAATTCTAGAAAATTCGCTAAGTGTGTGTTAGGATCCTCATCCTGCAAACCATCAAACTGAACAAACTATTGTATCATCTGTATAGTGTTAGGTTTCAATTCAAAATTATTTACAGCAATAGCAGGTCTAACAATGCTTGACTCAGTTCCTGTTAAATTAGGTTTAGCATAATCATACATAGTTTGAGGAGTATGATTTTCGGCCACCTCTGGAGGTAGCGGATTATTCTCAGCCATCTCTTCAGTAGTATTGGTTTAGTCTTCTTGCTCTTCTTCTATGTAATCTAAGCTTCGCCTTATTTCTCTACGGTTTCTGCGAACGGTACCTTCAATATCACTGTCATAAATTAAGGGTCCTGTCGGGTTCCTTCTAGTCATAAACTAGGGGTACCTACAAGGAACAAATAAAAGAAGAAAAATTAGCAAAGTTAAAAACAAAATAAAATTAAATCGCAAAACTAAAAATGGCTAAAGTAATAAAATTGAGCGTTCTTAATATTTTAGTTCCCTGGCAACGGCGCCAAAAACTTGATCGTGTGTCGAAAGTCTTAATATTTATATAATGAATGATCTAGCATAGAAATTAACTATCACCACGATTAAGGCAAGCACACCTATCGAACAGTAGTATAGCTTAGTGGCAAGACCGGAATGTCGAACCCGAAGGAACCAAAAGTACTAATACTGACTTTCTTTTTATTATTTAGCCTAAAAATTAAGGGATTTTTTGTTTATTCTAAAATTAACTAACTTCTAAGCTAAAGACGCTAAGACAAAGAGAATGAATTGGGGAAAATACTTGTGGGAAAAACCAATTTATTAAGACGATACCCAAGGAAGAATCCACCTAGACTTCACTTGTTATTTAACTCTGAACCAGACGATTTATTCACTTGACTTGATCCGTAGGATTCCCTAATTTATATTAATACCTCTCTCGAGGCTACTAACGTCTAACCCTAGGTTGATTAATTGAAATCTCTTTCTAATTAAAACCTCTAGGATTGCATTAACTCGATCTATGGACTCCCATATTAGGTTTGACCCTAATCCGACAGATTTTCGTCATCCTATCTCTAGGATTACGATCAACTCCGCTTAACTATGCTAGATCTACTCTTAAGCAGAAATATTCCTCCCTTTGCCTAAGCACATCAATACTTGAATCAATATCCGAAATATCAAAACAAGAATTAAGAACACATAGTTAAGAACAAATCAAGTATTTATCATATAGTTCAGAAAACAATAACAAGATCCGTCTTAGGTTTCATCCCCCTCAGGTATCTGAGGGGTTTAGTTCATAATCATAAAAGAATACATCTCAGAAGAAAATATAAAACAAAACATAAGAAACCCCTAAAACCCCCTAAAGGAATTGAAAGAGAGATCCTCCGTCTTGAGTATGACTTCAGCTTCTTGAGATGAATCAACTGGCTTTCTTCGAGTAAATCCCACAATTCTGACCTCTCTGGCTTGGCTCCTTGGCCTAGCTAGACGCCCCCGCTCAAGGTTGGCCTTTAGGGTGTTTATATAGGCTTTTGGAATGTATTTCTTTGCCTCTAAGTACCCTATTCCGAGTAAAGTTCCTCTTTGTCACGGTAGGGACACGCCCGTGTAACACGCCCGTGTGAATCGAATCCAGGCCGTGGTCGAGCCTGCTAAAGGGGCACGGTCGTGTGGCTTGGGCCCAGGCCGTATTGATTTCTTACTTTTGCCTATTTTCTTCGTTTTTAGCCCGTTTCTCGTTCTTTTTAACCTCTGATGCTCTCCTAAGTATAAAACATGAAATTAAATGACTAGGAGCATCAAATTCCACAATTCAAAGGATAAATCATCCAAAAAGCATGCTAAATGTGGGATTAAAATATGTATAAATTACGGTTTATCAATAACTTGATTCTGGTTATAATGGCATGTTTAGGTTATTTTGACTAAAGGTTAGTCTATAGATGTTTTGTTAAAATTAGTCAAGTATTTGGTTTATGCTTGGTATTGTGGTGTTTGCATGATTGCATTAAAATGTTGATATGATTGAATCATGAGTGGTAAAATAGTAGTTGTATATGCATAAAAGGTGCATAAAATCCTATTGGTTAGGTTGAACATATAGGTATAAAGATAATTGGTATTAAGAAGATTATTTAGTATAAATTTGCATATACGTGTTTGAATAAATAGATAAGTTTGGATATAAAGATAAATGTGATAATATTACATGATTGAAACTTGATCCTAACTTAATTTGAATGTATTGAATCGGGTTGCTTGGTGTCTAAAATTGCAGGGTATGGTAATCTTGATGTTTAAGGCTCATAGTGAGCCCACAAGGCTAACACATGGGCATGTGGTTTGGTCGTGTGTCCCCTGCATCTTAAAATTTTAGAAACTGAATGCCCAGGTATTACCAGACGGGTAGAGACATGGGCGTGTGTCTCAGCCTTGTGAGGCACACGGCTTAGCACACGGGCATGTGTTCAGCCGTGTGAAAACTGCACCTAAATTTCGATAAATAAATTGACCACACAGCCTAGCACACGGGCGTGTGGCTTAGCCGTGTGGGGTAAGTCAGAGAGTTAGACGGGGTAGGACACAGCCTGAAGCACGGACATGTCATAGGGTCACACGGGCGTGTCCCTAGACCACACGGGCGTGTGTGCCTTGTACCTAGGAAAAATTTCAAAATTTCGCGAAAAATTCTTTGAGTTTCCGATTAAGTCCCGATTCATTTTAAATACTTATATTGGGCCTCGAGAGCCCATAAAAGGGACAACATGATTAATTTACGATGTGTTTGCAATATATCTTGTTTATTGTTCATAATTGATCTGAATAGTCCGGTAATGTCCCGTAACCCTGTTTTGGCGACAGATAAAGATTAAGGGGTGTTATAATTAGTGGTATCAGAGCTTTGCAGGTTTAGTCGGTTCTCGGACTGAACGAAGTATATGTAAAGTTTAGAAATACATGCCATTATATAACCAGTGATAGTGTGATATCTTCCGATTCTGATGAAGTTTGTTTTAATTATAGACAGAAATGCTTTCCAACCGAGCTAATTTCTATAATACTAAAAGTGATACTCACGTGTCTGAGCAAAAATGTTGCTTATGATGAAATGGAATTAATAAAGCTATGAATAAATGTTTATATTGATTAGGTCGATGATAAATGTTATGTTATACGTGTGAATATAAGAGAATCAAATTTTGAGGCTTTACAACTGGAAACACGAAAATTTATACACTTTTTCATGCCCTTTTTAACTCAAATTTATGCAGTTTTGATTAAATTCTTGTTGGAAAATAATTAAATACTATAAAATAATTAAATTGTGTTAAAAATATGAACATGATGAATTTTAATTAATTTTATAGTTAATTTTGATTAATTTTGACTATTTTCGACAGATTCGCACTAAGGGCGAAAATTGGCTCGGCAGACACTACTAGAAGAATAAAACCGAGAAGCAATTTGAAGTATCGAGGCACATTTATTTCCAGACCAAGACGGTCCAATTATGAATATTAAATCATAATATAATTAATTTTAATTTATTCCCAATTTAATTTGGGCTAAATAAATTAATCTTAATTAATTATGGAAAAAGGGCCCAGTTGAACCGCACTGGTTGAACCGAATTCAATGAACCGAACCAGCCACCAATTGGGCAGCCCAAACCATCCATATTCTGTCCCAAATCAGCCTATTAGATGATTAATTAAGCTTGCAAGGAAGCCCTTTAAGACTTTTCAAATTTGCATTCAACCCCCTCCACAATTAGTGGCTTTGTAGATTTGCCCCAAGCCATATTTAGCAAAGTTGAAGCCATCAACTTTGCCACATAGATGGCCTGCCAAGGGGGGTCTCTTTGGCTGATGGGATTTCCTATTTTTAGCAGCCACAATCAGCTACAAAATCCACCCCTTGCTAATCATTCAAAGCATCCCTCATCCCTCATCCCTTAATTCTCATTCACATCTCATTCTCTCTTCTCCTCTCTCACTTTCTCTCAACTTTTAATTTTTCATTTTCCATTTGTTCAAGTGTCGATTTCTCCTCTTGGGAAAGAGGTCATCTTCAGCCATCATTGAGCAGCAATTAGAGTGTTCATAAGCCACCTTGATAGCCGAGGACAATGGAGAATGAAGAACGGAGCAATCAGTCAAGCCACGGAGAAACACCAGATTTGCTTCTTGTTCCCTATCTCTTTAAATTTCGTTGTTGTTTTGACAAACATGTTTATGAATATTTATGCTATTGGAATGGTTAATTTAATTAGCTTAGCTTGAATTAAATTCGTGTTGGGTTGATTGCATTTCATCCTTTTAAATTATTAAAATTATGTTTATGCTGTTATATGTCTCGGTAAATTGTTTGATTAAGTAAAATTATGCTTAAGTTATTCTGGAATTTTAATTGTTTAGATAACTAAAGAATTAATTATTTAAATGCATTGAAATTATAATTAATGGACACAGTACTTAATCAATGCATGTTTAATTCTTCTAAGGTAGCTGAAGATTAAATTAGCATTGTATTTGTCAATACATATGCCTTGCATAACTTGCAAGATTGTTGTGATTAAATTGTTTCAAGGTAATGACACTTTGTTACCTCACAAAGTCTTTTATATGCTTATTAGGTTGAATTAATCGTTTGAATCGATATAGGAATATGCGAAAGATTGTTTAATTTAATAAGTATGTTTGTGCAATAACATGTTTACCTTTGTAAATCTGTTTAATCGGTCGAATGAACATAGAAATATGGATGAGAGATGAATGGATTTTTTATTTGTAAATATGTTCATAAGTTAGCAAATTACCGAGTTGCCGTGAATTTATTCGTAACAAGTATAAGCATAGGTTTAATAATTCTAAGGTAAGAAATGTAATTAATCTAACACAATTATATCATCTCGATTAAAATCAGCTTTGAAATCGTGCATTAGAACTCTATTTTATTTTATTTTATTTTACTTTGTTTTCTAGTTTTTAATCATTTTTCTAAACCAAATATTTTTCCTTCACCAAAGTGTTCAAAATCATTTTCATAAATAATTCTTTTACAGTCCCTGTGGGTACGATACTCGACATTTACTTGTTGCGATTGTGTACACTTGCACATTTCCACCGTTCCAAGTTTTTGGCGCCGTTGCCGGGGACTATTTTTCAAAGCCATTATTTGTGAATCTGTTTTACATTTTGGTTTATTTATTTTCCTATTGAAATTTTTACTTACTTAATTTTTCTGTGATTATTTCAGGTTTTTATGAGTATTGACTAGATTATTGACTTACTCCCTATGGACCCTGAAATAGAACGAACCTTTCGACAGCGAAGAAGACAAGCAAACCAGAGAAGGACCAAAGAGATGAACTTCGAGAATATGAATCAAGGAAACAGAGCAAACCCTACTCAGAATCCTATCCTTATTGCTGATGATAGGGATAGAGCCTTAAGACAATATGCCGTGCCAGTGTTCAATGACCTTAATCCGGGTATTAAAAGACCCGAAATCGAGGCACAACAATTCGAGCTGAAGCCAGTCATGTTCCAGATGCTTCAGATAGTGGGCCAATTCAGTGGAATACCTACTGAAGATCCTCATCTTTACTTGAGACTATTTATGGAAGTGAGCGATTCTTTCAAGTTAGCCAGAGTTTCCTAAGATGCCTTACGATTGAAGTTGTTCCCATATTCGCTAAGGGACAGAGCTCGTGCCTGGTTGAACTCATTTCCACTGAACTCCATTTTTACATGGCAAGAATTAGCCGAGAGATTCCTCATGAAGTATTTTCCGCCAAGCAAGAATGCTAAGCTAAGGAACGAGATCACTGTCTTCCACCAAATGGATGAAGAGTCCTTGTATGAGGCATGGGAAAGATTTAAAGAGTTATTACGAAAGTGCCCTCATCATGGAATCCCACATTGCATTCAACTTGAGACATTCTATAATGGTTTCAACGCTCACACAAGGATGGTAGTGGACGCCTCTGCTAATGGTGCTCTCCTTTCTAAGTCTTATAACGAGGCTTATGAAATTATTGAGAGGATTGCTAGCAACAATTATCAATGGCCAACCAGTCGAGCAGCGTCAGGAAGACGAGTCACTGGAATACATGAAGTAGACGCTCTTACTTCACTCCATCTCAGGTATCATCAATATCCTCAATGCTTAACAATCTTACTACTAATGGGTCTAATAGTTTTGCAGCATAGCCGCCTAATTAATTTGAGAATATAGCCTCTGCCTATTGTGGGGAGGGACATTTGTTTGAAGAATGTCCGTCGAACCCAGAATCTGTATACTACATGGGTAATCAGAACCAAAACCGAGGAAGGCAAGGGTTGCAATCAAATTTTTATAACCCATCGTGGAGAAACCACCCGAATTTCTCCTGGAGTAATCAAGGGGCTGGAACCAGTACCACTTACACCCAACCCAGACCAACCCAGCCGCCTAACTTCCTGTAATAAGTTCAGAAACCAGTTCAAGCTGAAGCATCCAATAGCTTGGAGAGTTTGCTGAAGACATACATGGCAAATAATGATGCCTTAATCCAGAGCCAAGCAGCTACATTGTAACATCCTAAATTTACGAGCCTATACATTTAGTGTAGGGATAGGTTTACTATGTTAATTTAATTGATAGGGGTCTAAATTTGGGCTTAGAATTAGGCAAAAAGGCCCAGATTAGAGTGGCATCATTAACAGTTAAAAAGGAACAAGTTTTGGGTCGCAAGGAGCCCATGTTTTAGGCCAAATTCGACACTTTAAATGAAGAGAGGGTGACGCCACACACAAGGAATTAGGGGCTCAAGTATTGTTTTAATGAGGCCCAAATCTTTTAATTTAAGTGAGTTAAATTTGGCATTAGGGATTAGTAGAGGTGGGCGGCTACAAGGCTATAAAATAGGAGATTTTATGTGGATTTTTAAGTGATAATATCATAGATAAAAAGGAGAAAAGTTAGGAGCTTATCTTCAAGGGAAGTGTTGGCGAAAATCCACCACCTAGAGGAGTGTAAAATTCACATTGCATGGCAAGGAGGGTGCCGAATTTTTCCTCTCTTTTAGCTTAAATTTTAAGGGTGTTTTCGATTTTTAGCAGTAGGTGCCAAAATATCTATAAATAGGGGGGCTAGCTCCTTGATTCTGACACTGAAAACCCTAAATTTCTCTCCCATTGTACCGAAATTCCCTAGCCTCTCCCTCTCCAATTTGTTTTCTCCAATTTATTTAAAAGCCGAAACTCTTCTCCACTTTTTCCTTCTTGTGTCGATTTCTCTATAAAGCCGAAGCATCCATAGTCTTTTCTTCTATTCATCCTATTTGAGAATTAGTTCTATACTTTCGGCATTTAAATCTTCCATGGGCATTGCCGAATCCTCTCTCTAGTGCTAGCCGAATCTCCTATGCTAAGGTAAGTGTTGATTTTTGATTAGTTCTCATGATCTATTCCCGGTTTTTGAAAGGCAAAAGCCAAAAGCTAATAGTTTAATGGTTTTATGATGGGCGGCAATTCAGGATTTGAAGGAAGCTTAGTCGACTAGATCTAAAAGCCGAAAATCATAAGTCTCCAATTTCAGGATTTTAAGGTAAGAAGATTTGTTATTCAAATATATAAAATCGGGTAGAATACTAACCATGGCCGAATATAGGAGAGGCCTATTTTCGCAATTGTTTCGGCTTTTAAGCAAAGCTATAGATTGAGGATAATAGATTTGGATAGCAAGGACATCGACTAAGAATATTGGATTTCGCGATATCAGGTGTGTAATTCTCCACACCATCTAGATCTGTTTGATTAGTATATAATTATAAGTCTTATATGTTTTGATAAATACCGAAATCCTGGTATAATGACGGAAACCCAAAGAGGGTAAAAGCAAATCACCAGGTTAGTGAATGCTCTGATTAAATGATTTAAGAATATTGATTATATGTGATTGCATGGGTTGGGTTGATGAAAGGAGGAAGTTATATGTTGTAGCGGTTTTTACCGTGATCCGTTGTAACGGTTCCTTACCGTGATCTGTTGTAGCGGCTTGCGCGTGATTCATTGTAGTGGCTACGCCATGATCCGATGATGAGCAACACGATCGCCATCAAGGCGTGCAGAAGCGGTGTGGGTTGATTGTAGAAATCCCCAATGGTGTGAATGGCTGGTACGGGGGCGTGTAGCGGATGGACACCTAGGATATAGGTTGGGCTTTGCATATTATTTTTGTTACTTATATTTTGATTATTCTGTTTTATGGGGCTAAAGCCAAAATCTAATGGTGCATGAGGGTTGCACACTGAGTCTTGCGACTCACCCTTTAATTTTAACCATCTCAGGTGACACTTAGGGCATCGGACCGGGCTGGAGAGGAGAGCAAGGTGGCCATGCGACAGAGCTTTGAGAATTCAGCAAAAAGACTTAGTCTAATTTTTTTTTATTTTCATTTAATTAATGGGTTCAAATTTCTTTGTAATAAGGCCATGGGCCACTAGACTACCATTTATATTTTGGGATTTTGTTGGGCTTTTATTACTGGGTTTTAAGTTTTACATTTTCAATTAAGTTAAGACCTGCATGAAATTTCGGTTTTTATTTAAAATCTACCAAGATAATTGGTTACTTAATATTTTCTACTTTAATAAATTATTAAGCTTTCGAAATAAAGGTGTAAACCTAGTAATTATTTTCCAAAATGTGACATGTTATGTAAAATCTCTTAAGTGACATACCAGATCCGGTTGTAGCGTTTGGGCCGGGTTTGGGGTGTTACAAATTGGTATCAGAGCCCGGTTCAAAACTCGGCTCTAGGGGTTTTTTTGGGCTCAAAACATTTTCTAAAGATGGGCTTTTAAAACATGAATATTTTTAAATAATAACAGGTTTGTTAGCTCGGCATGGCACCTGCGTCTCCGGCCCAAGTCCGCCAGGTAAGTACTCTGAACCATTGTGTGATATATATATATGTGGGCTTGATGGGCTGTATGGGACGTAGACTATCTAGATTAGAACTTGATGAACTCTAGGCTTAGCTGAAACAACTCCTTCAATCTCATAAGACTTAACTTCACTAAACAAACCTGTGAACGAGTAGCAAGACTAGGGTGTGGTAACAGGCATACGCATGTCTAGGATTGGATCCGGAAGAGCCTGGTATTTAAGCAATCGTAGTGACTCACCTCCTCTTCGCTGGAATCCTACCTGGTGCGTAGTGACTGTTCACCTTAGCCAAGTTAGGGTGTGGCAATGGGCATACGCATGTCTAGGAGTGGATTCAGGGAGAGCTTGGTACTTAAGCAGTCCTAGCGACTCACCTCCTCTTCACTAGAATCCTACCTGGTGCGTGGTGACTATTCACCCTAGTTACGAGGACTTGTTGATGGGCTAAACCTTATAATTAAAACCCGAAAGGGACCAGCCACCCTAGTTTGAAAAAAAAAAGAAAGAAAATTTCTCAAGTTTTGCAAAATTTTCAAAATACATTTGATTTGTGAAAACTACCAACTAGCCATGAATTTGTAAAATACCTATGTTTTGAAAATTTACCCGAAAACCCCTAGATTTACAAGTGTGACCCGGTTTGAAAAATTAAATTTTCCAAAATACCCCTGCTAAAAAAAATGAAAACAACAACAACACCAAGATACCCTATTTTGAGAAAATCACCAAGACACTTTATTTTGGAAAATACCCTGTAGGGCAAAACTACGGAAATACCCCTGGGTAGAGGAATGACGGAAAAAAAAAACCTTATGCGATAAATGTGTGTGCATGGATGCTACTTGTGTGATTGATGTATGCGGGTTGATGTATGTAGTTTCTAGAATTAGGAGATAAACTTGAGACCGAAATCAGAGATAGGTTCGAATTGAAAGAACCACTCTTAAAACTACTTTCCATAAGATTGTTCGTGGTTAATCAGTGAAAGAAATTAATAGTTCATAAAATTTCTAATTCAGATACTACGAGAATCGACGATGAGCGCTAGGAGAGGAAGAAGAGGTCGCGGGCGAGGCCGTGGAAGTATTAGGGACTGATGGCCGACTCGGCTAGTTAGGGAGGTAATCAAGGAGGTTAAAGAAATCGGTGAAACATTTCGGGTTGGAGTGCGTGGACTGTAAGAAAAAAAGAGATCGTAGTTTTCTAGGTTACGTCTCGTTCGCGTGAAGCATGTTAAGGTACGCCCAAACTTTCGGGTTTGCGAATATTGCAGAAGGCGTCATCCGGGTGAATGTTGGAGGAAGTCAGGAATGTGTTTAAGATGCGGGTCTGAGGAGCATAAGGCTCGGGATTGTTCAATCACCATTAAGTCGGGTATGTTTTGTGTGGATGCTATATTTTTTGGTATAGAAAGCGTATATCGTGCAATGGTTATATATTATTAAATTAGAGTCTTGCAAATAAAAAGCATAGTGGTGAGACTTGGGTAGTACGATTAGTAGTTAGTTGGAAATTTCGAGGACGATATTTATTTAAGGGGGTAGAACTGTAACATCCTAAATTTACGGGCCTATACATTTAGTGTAGGGATAGGTTTACTATGTTAATTTAATTGATAGGGGTCTAAATTTGGGCTTAGAATTAGGCAAAAAGGCCCAGATTAGAGTGGCATCATTAATGATTAAAAGGAACAAGTTTTGGGTCGCAAAGAGCCCATGTTTTAGGCCAAATTCGGCACTTTAAATGAAGAGAGGGTGACGCCACACACAAAGAATTAGGGGCCCAAGTATTAAGTTTAATAAGGCCCAAATCTTTTAATTTAAGTGAGTTAAATTTGGCATTAGGGATTAGTAGAGGTGGACGGCTACAAGGCTATAAAATAGGAGATTTTATGTGTATTTTTAAGTGATAATATCATAGATAAAAAGGAGAAAAGTTAGGAGCTTATCTTCAAGGGAAGTGTTGGCCGAAAATCCACCACCTAGAGGAGTGTAAAATTCAGCTACTGCATGGCAAGGAGGGTGCCGAATTTCTCCTCTTTTTTAGCTTGAATTTTAAGGGTGTTTTCGATTTTTAGCAGTAGGTGCCAAAATATCTATAAATAGGGGGGCTAGCTCCTTGATTCTAACACTGAAAACCTTAAATTTCTCTCCCATTGTGCCGAAATTCCCTAGCCTCTCCCTCTCCAATTTCTTTTCTCCAATTTCTTTAAAAGCCGAAACTTTTCTCCACTTTTTCCTTCTTGTGCCGATTTCTCTAGAAAGCCGAAGCATCCATAGTCTTTTCTTCTATTCATCCTATTTGAGAATTAGTTCTGTACTTCCGGCATTTAAATCTTCCATGGTCATTGCCGAATCTCCTATGCTAAGGTAAGTGTTGATTTTTTATTAGTTCTCATGATCTATTCCCGGTTTTTGAAAGGCAAAAGCCAAAAGCTAATAGTTTAATGGTTTTATGATGGGCGGCAATTCGGGATTTGAAGGAAGCTTAGTCGACTAGATTTAAAAGCCGAAAATCATAAGTCTCCAATTTCGGGATTTTAAGGTAAGAAGATTTGTTATTCAAATATATAAAATCGGGTAGAATACTAACCATGGCCGAATATAGGAGAGGCCTATTTTTGCAATTGTTCCGGCTTTTAAACAAAGCTATAGATTGAGGATAATAGATTCGGATAGCAAGGACATCGACTAAGAATATTGGATTTCGTGATATCAGGTGTGTAATTCTCCACACCATCTAGATCTTTTTGATTAGTATATAATTATAAGTCTTATATGTTTTGATAAATGCCGAAATCCCGGCATAATAACGAAAACCCAAAGAGGGTAAAAGCAAATCACCAGGTTAGTGAATGCTCTGATTAAATGATTTAAGAATATTGATTATATGTGATTGCATGGGTTGGGTTGATGAAAAGAGGAAGTTATATGTTGTAGCGATTTTTACCGTGATCTGTTGTAGCAGTTCCTTACCGTGATCTGTTGTAGCGGCTTCTGCCGTGATCTGTTGTAGTGGCTACGGCCATGATCTAATGATGAGCGGCACGACTGCCGTCAAGGCGTGTAGCGGTGTGGGTTGATTGTAGAAATCCCCAATGGTGTGAATGGCTGGTACGGGGGCGTGTAGCGGATGGACACCTAGGATATGGGTTAGGCTTTGCATATTATTTTTGTTACTTATATTTTGATTATTCTATTTTATGAGGCTAAAGCCCAAATCTAATGGTGCATGAGGGTTGCACACTGAGTCTCGCGACTCACCCTTTAATTTTAACCATCTCAGGCGACACTTAGGGCATCGGACCAGGCTGGAGAGGAGTGCAAGGTGGCCATGCGACAGAGCTTTGAGAATTCAGCAAAAAGACTTAGTCTAATTTTTTTTATTTTCATTTAATTAATGGGTTCAAATTTCTTTGTAATAAGGCCATGGGCCACTAGACTACCATTTATGTTTTGAGATTTTGTTGGGCTTTTATTACTGGGTTTTAAGTTTTACGTTTTCAATTAAGTTAAGACCTGCATGAAATTTCAGTTTTTATTTAAAATCTACCAAGATAATTGGTTACTTAATATTTTCTACTTTAATGAATTATTAAGCTTTCGAAATAAAGGTGTAAACCTAGTAATTGTTTTCCAAAATGCGACATGTTATGTAAAATCTCTTAAGTGACATACCAGATCCGGTTGTAGCGTTTGGGTCGGGTTTGGGGTGTTACATACATTGAAGAATTTGGAGAATCAAGTGGGCCAGCTTGCAACTGAACTTAGGAACCGACCACAGGGTACCTTACCCAGTGATACGGAAAATATGAGAAATCCAGGAAAGGAGCATTACAAAGCATTGCAATTGAGGAGCGGAAAGACAGTTAGAGCCCAACACTGTCGAAGTCGAAAAAGAGACAGCTGACGCTCAAGATTCAGAAGAAGTTCAACCAAGTGTTGAAATCTCAGTTTCACCAGAACCAGAATCTGCAAAACCCGACAAAGTAACCGTTGGACCAGCTAATTCTGATCAACTAACAACTTCGTTAGGTGCAGAATTATCGTCAAAGACGAATCAACCAAAATCAGTTCCAGTAATGAAACCACCACCACCCTACCCTCAAAGACTTCAGAAGCAGAAGCAGGAGATTCAATTTAAGAAATTCCTTGACGTACTCAAGCAACTTCACATCAACATCCCGTTGGTTGAAGAACTTGAGCAAATGCCGAACTATGTCAAGTTCATGAAAGATATCTTGTCTAAGAAACGAAGACTTGGAGAATTTGATACGGTAGCTCTGACGAAGGAATGCAGTGCATATCTTCAGGACAAACTACCCTCAAAATTGAAGGATCCTGGATGTTTTACCATACTGTGCAATATTGGAGCAACCTATTGTGGTAAGGCATTATGTGACTTAGGTGCAAGTATCAACTTGATGCCTATGTCAATATTTAGGAAGTTGGGGATAGGAGAAGTTAGATCAACTACGGTTACACTTCAACTAGCAGACCGATCCTTAGCACATCCAGAAGGAAAAATCGAGGACGTATTGGTACGTGTAGATAAGTTTATCTTTCCTACTGACTTTGTAATTCTAGATTTTGAAGCAGACAAATAATTACCAATCATCCTAGGAAGGCCGTTCCTAGCAACTGGAATGACCCTTATTGATGTGCAGAAGGGCGATCTCACTATGCGTGTTCAGGATGATTAGGTAACATTTAATTTCTTTAAGTCTATGCGATTTCTTGACACAATGGATGATTGTTCTGCAGTAATCGATTTAGAGGAATTAATAGTGGAGAAGGAACTCAACTGTGTTGAGGACCCACTGGAAAGAATTTTGACATCGGATCCTCCAAATGATGAAGAGGAGGATGACTGCTTAGCTTTGCTAGAAGCTAATCAAAAGGGATTTAATCTGCAATCCCGTCTTGAATTTTTGGAATTAGAAAAGAGGGATTACACCCAGCCAAAAGCATCAATCGAGGAGCCACTGATAAACCGTAAAAGTAACATATTTTAATCCCATATTTAGCATACTTTTGGATGATTTATCCCTTGATTTATGTAAAAAGGTGCTCTTAATCCTTTCTTTTCATGTTTTATACTCAGGAAAGCACCGGAGGATGGAAAAAATGAGAAACGAGCTTAAAACGGACCAAATTGGGCCAAAGTGAAAATTGACACGGCCTCGACTTGAGCCAACACGGCCGTGTCTCCCTGATAGACTAGAACACGGCCTGATCACGATTTACGCGGGCGTGTCACCTCATTAAAGTTTGAACACGGCCTAAAGACGATTCACACGGGCGTGTGCCATGGCTGTGTCCCTGTCACGGAGAAGAGCAATTTCACTCGGAAAAGGATATTTAGGGGCAAAGAAACCTATTTCAAAAGCCTATATAAACACCCTAAGTATAACCTAGATGGGGGGCGGTGAGCTAGGCCAAGGAGCTGAGCCGAAAAGGTCAGATTTGTGGGAAACACTCGAAGATAGCCAGTTGATCCATCTCAAGAAGCCAGAATTCTACTCAAGACGGCGGATCTCTCCTTCAATTCCTTCAAGGGGTTTTAGGGATTTATTATGCTTTGTTTTATCTTTTCTTCTGAGATGTTTTCTTTTATTGTTATAAACTAAACCCTTAGATACCTGAGGGGGATGAAACTTAGATGAATCTTGTTATCGTTTGCTGAACTATATGATAAATATTTGACTTGTTCTTAATTATGTGTTCTTAATTCTTGTGTTGATATCTTTGGGATATTGATTCAAGTTTGATGTGCTTAGGTGGAGGAGCAAAAGTCCCTGCTTAAGAGTAGATCTAGCATAATTAAGCGGAGTTGATCGCGCACTTAGAGATAGGGTGACGAGATTTTGCCGGATTAGGGTGAAACCTAATATGGGAGTCCATAGATCGAGTTAATGCAATTCTAGGGGTTTTAATTAGAAAGAGATTTCAATTAATCAACCTAGGGTTAGACGTTATTCGCTTCGAGAGAGGGTTTAATATACATTAGGGAGTCTTACGGATCAAGTCAAGTGAATAAATCGTCTGGTTCAGAGTTAGATAACAAGTGAAGTCTAGGTGGATTCTTCCTAAGGGTATCGTCTTAATCAACTGAGTTTTTCCAACGGTATTTCCCCAATTCATTCTTTTTGTCTTTGCGTCTTTAGCTTAGTAGTTAGTTAAATTTAGATTAAATAACGACTTCACTTATTTTAGGCTAGATAATAAAAAGAAAGTTAGTATTAGTACTTTTGGTTCCTTTGGGTTCGACAATCCGGTCTTGCCTAAGCTATACTACTGTTCGATAGGTGCGCTTGCCTCAAATCGTTGTCATAGTTAGTTTCCAGGTTCGATCATTCTTTTTATAAATTTTAAGACTTTGACATCGCGAAAACAACGATGAAGTTTTTGGCGCCGTTACCGGGGAACTAAAATATTAAGAAAGCTCTATTTTTATTACTTTAGCCATTATTTTCCGCAATTTTATTTTTATTTTTACTTTGTTTTTTACTTTGCTAAATTTTTCTTTCTTTCTTTTCCTAGCAGGTACCTCTAGTTTATGACTAGAAGGAACCCGAGAGGACCACTAGTATACGACAGTGATATTGAAGCTACCGTTCGCAGGAATCGCAGAGAAATTAGGCGAGCCCTAAATTACATAGAAAAAGAGCGAGAAGGCAAATCCAATCCTACTGAAGGGATGGACGAGAATAATCCACCACCCCAAGATGTGGCAAAAAATAATGCTCCGCGTACTATGTATGATTATGCTAAACCTCATTTAACAGGAGCAGAATCAAGTATTGTTAGGCTTGCTATAGCTGCTAATAATTTTGAATTAAAGCCTAACACTAAACAAATGAATCAACAATTTGTTCAATTTGATGGTTTACAGGACGAAGACCCAAATACTCATATAGCTAATTTTTTTAGAGTTCTGTGATACCTTCAAAATAAATGACGTTTCTGATGATGCCATCCATCTTCGGTTATTTCCCTTTTCATTAAGGAATAAAGCTAAACAGTGGTTAAACTCATTACCACGAGGGTCAATCACTACATGGGATCAAATGACCGAAAAAATTTTATTAAAATATTTCCCACCGGCCAAAACGGCCAAATTACAGAATGATATCTCTTCTTTTGTGCAGATGGATTTAGAGACATTATACGACGCATGGGAGAGGTACAAAGATCTCTTGAGAAGGTGTCCGCACCATGGTTTACCCTTGTGGCTCCAAGTCCAAACTTTCTATAACGGTGTAAACCCCTCAACGAGGAAACTAATTGATTCAGCCACCGGTGGAACCCTGAACAACAAAACTCCTGAAGTAGCCTACGAGTTTATTGAAGAGATGTCACTGAATAATTATCAATGGCAAGTTACAAGGACAAAACCAACAAAATCCGCCAGAGTTTTCAACCTCGACGCAGTAACCATGCTATCAACACAGGTAGAGATGATGAATATAAATCTTGATAGTTTGTGTTCTTCGCAGGTACATCCAAGAATGCAAAGGCTGACGCAAGTGGAACTGCGTGGCGAATCCTCGAGTACCCACCCTACCAACCGAGCACGTAAAGCGAACAGATGAACTATATAGGTAATAATTTCAGAATCTAATAATAACTCTTATAGCAATACTTATAATCCAGGTTGGAGGAACCACCCAAATTTTTCATGGGGAGGTCAAGGAAATTAAGGAATTCAAAGACAACAACCTCCTCAAAATTTCGAAAATCAGCCCTATCCACAGGAGAAGAAGCCGAACCTTGAAGAGATGCTGACAAAATTCATGGCAGCTACAGGTAACCGCCTCCAAGACACTGAGACCACCCTTAAGAATCAACAGGCATCAATTAAAGGGATCGAGAGCCAAGTTGGGGAACTCAATAAGACAGTTGGACAACTTACTAACATAGTTGGACAACTCGCAAAGATAATTTCCGAACAACCACAAGGGCGTCTACCAAGCAACACTGAGATTAACCCAAAGGAGCAAATCCAAGCCATATCAACTCAAGAAAGTGAAGGGTTAGACAAGCCCAATTCAAAGCAAGAGAATATGGTCAAAGAAGGTAAGGTTGAGGTAAGTAATAATAAGCCAAAATTGGTAATCAAAGAGTACCAACCTCGCATACCATATCCCGAAGCATTAAGGAGAGACGACACAGAGGAACAGTTCGGTAAGTTTCTTAAACTTTTAAAGAAATTACATATTAACTTACTGTTACTTGAAGCTCTTTCACAGATGTCAGATTCTAGAAAATTTTTAAAAGAGCTTTTGACGAACAAACGAAGGATAGACGAGGCATCACACGTGGAACTAAACGCAATGTGCTCGGCAATCTTGTAAAATAAACTACCACGGAAATTAAAAGATCCAAGGAGTTTTACGATTCCATGTTTAATTGGTAGTTTACCTATTGATAATGCGTTACCTGATTTAGGGGCAAGCATAAATGTCATGCCTTATAAATTGTTTAAACAACTAGGTCTCGGGAAACCCAAACAAACTAGGATGAGCATTCAACTAGCTGATAAAACTATTAGAATTCCTAGGGGTATTATCGAAGATGTTCTTGTAAAAATTGATAAATTTGTTTTCCCAGTAGATTTTGTTGTCTTAGACATGGATGAGGATAATTCGATTCCCTTAATTTTAGGAAGACCATTCTTAGCAACCGCTAGAACTAAAATCGACATTGATGCATGGGAGAACTAATACTTCGTGTAGGTAATGAGACAGTCCACTCTCCAAGCTCTCGACTCGGCTAGAACATCGAGTAATCCAGTGAGAAAACAAATTCTATTGATAACCATTCGGTTAACCCTTCTATTCAGAAACACGGGAAAGAATACAATGAACCCGATTCTATACCATGTGCCAACAAAGAAATAACACACGAAGAACAAGGGATTCGGGATTGATGATCTAGACGAGTGGAAGACGCATTTCAAGGAAAAATTAGGAATACACGGCGGAACCAGAGCCACTCCACGAATCAAACAAGTTCAAAATCGGAGATCGTGTAATCGATAGAAAAAGCAGACCCTCGAACATCTCTCTCCGACCCTAACGAAACAAAGAAATACCGTTTAGGGTAATCAGTGTTTTTCCATACGGAACAGTCGAGGTAAGTAATCCTATTTTCGGTACTTTCAATATAAACGCTTCTCGACTTAAACTTTATCAAGGAAATAGAACTGATAGCATGAGGGAAGATATTCAAATTTTTAAACCACCCTGATTTGTTGCGAATACAAAGAAAGTCTAGCTTAAGACTTTAAACGAGCGCTTCTCGGGAGGCAACCCGAGCACTAACCCTAATTACTTTCGTATTTGTTTTCATTTTACTTTCTTCTCTTATCTTAGTCTTAAACACCTAGTTTTAAACTAACCAAAAGTGCAGATTTCCAGCCCACACGGCCGTGGCCGTGGCCATGTGGAGGTACAGAATCTCCGTACTGACAATGGCAGAAGAGGTACAAGTCAAAAAGAATCAAATCTTCAGAGTCACGGACTTCAACCACCACCCCACGGGCACCGACAAAACACCACGGCCGTACGACGCGGCCGTGGACGACACTGACTTATCACCAACGGGCGTGGCGACCTGAGCATGGGCATGGGGGAAACGAACGAAGCCCACCACGGCCGTGCGATGCGGCCGTGTGAGATGCCACGCCCATAAGACACGGGCGTGTGAATGTACCTGACTTGAAAATTCTATTTAAACCACCCACCCTCCCTCTTCTCACCCATTCAGCCCATTTAGTTTTTCTTTTCTTTCTCAACCCTCTCCCTACTTTTCTCCTCCAATACATTCCCAAAACCCTTGAGCTACACCAAATGCCGAAGAAGCGGAAGGAATCAAGCACAGTCTCCTCAAGGAGACCGATCTATATAAGTTCATATCGGCCGCTTCAATCACTTGCCAAGCCAAGGATCTTTGAGACCATTTATTTTTTCTTTTACTTTTATCTTCTCCTTTATTTTCCTTCTCTTTGACTATCTTATGCTTAATTTAGTTTATTTTAATTTAGTGTCTTAGTGTCAGGTTCTTCAGGCTGCTTGGGAATCACGCCACTTCCGCCACCGCCAGCACCTCCGCAGCCTTAGAGGTCACACCCACCTCGCGAACCATCCAACAATAAGGACCCCTCAGTCCATCCATCTTTTCTTTTAATTTTATTTTACTTTTTGTTTTCTTTCTCTTTATCTTTCTTGTCTTTAATTATATATTTAGTTTATTTTAAATGTGTCTTAATAATTCCTGGCTAATCCTCCATGAGCTACCTAATTTCTTTATCTAGCGCAGCAATAGTGGAAAACCACCACACCATGACCACTGCCAAATCCAGCTCGGGCTGAAATTCCAACGTATTTTCCACATCCTCCAAGGATGTCATCCATAATTCAGGGAGTTTCACTTCTCTCCATATCTTTTGAATTTATACTTAATTGTCTATATATATATATATATATATATTTGTACATTGAGGGTAATGTACATCTTAAGTGTGGGGGGGTGAACAACCTAAAAAGGTGCCTAACTTTTTTTCATTATTCTCAAATTCCTGAAATTAGGTGCCAAACTTTTTGCATTGTTCTCAAATCCCTGAATTATGCCTTGTCTTAAAGTAAATTTCTCATATTATCATTAGAATGAAATTCCCAGGATTGATGATTTTTTTTGACGTGCTTTAGATTAAGTCATTGATAATTGTGCATTGATGATTTATACTTTAAGATACTAGAGAATCAAGCATGATAAGTCTATTTTTTGGTATTAAATTTTTTTTTTCTAGGTTGTCTACCTGAATTTGAATATTACTTTGAAATTTGAAATTTACGAGGTTGATATCAAAATACCCATAATTTTTGTGAGATTTTGAGCCTTATAAGAGCATATATCCTTTTTCATGCTCACTTCTTGATTATGAGTGTGTCAACATTGAACTGTTATTCTAGAACTTGCATCGATTATACATGTTGCGACCACATCTTTGATTTGATATATAGAAATGATAAAGGCACCTAGGATTTAACCCACTTACTCCATAAAAAGCCTACCTTCATAATTAACCCCTAGTGAACCCCTTTGATCCTAACGACCCTTTTTATTGACTCACCCACTAATATTAACCCAAAACCCTTTGTATTTTTTATCACCATTCTTCTTGACTACCCTTTTTGTCGAGATTTGATTTTGAGCAGTTGCCTAACTATGTTCTATATTTTAGATGTTAAAGTACTTTCTTATTATTGTAAATATTTTATTATTTGTGTTGAAAAAAATATCAAAGTATATTCAGTATTAGTATGATGAAAAGCGAGCTTGTACAGTTAACGTCTATTTATTGAAGAAGAAGCTCGTATTATTAGTTTCAAAGTTTCAATTCATGTAATTATTTATTTTTCAGTTCGTTGTTTCTAGTTAGGTAATTTTTTAGGTCGGTCTCGATTCTAACCCTCTAATTCAGCCTTTATCCACACCTTAACCCAAGCCACGTTACAACCCTGATAAAGACCTTTTGATTTGTGCATCATCTCATATTACAGTGGTGGAGATTTGATTTTCATGCAAGCCTATGGGATTAACTTTTCAGGTTTGACATTTGAGTGCTTAATTCTGAACCTTAAACACTTCGAGTGATTTGAGTGAATCTTTTGTGAGGATGTCAATCCTTGTAGGTTTTGGATCAGAGGTAATTATTTAGATGAGGGGAAACACCTATGTTTTGTGCTACAAATGTATGACTTATATTGTTTGAATCTTTAGGACTCTTTGAGTTAAATTATCCATGTATAAATTATCTATGAATTATGATGAAACATTGTTAATAGGAATATTGAATCATGGAAAGTTTGTTTTAATTGTAAGTTGAGAATTTTGCTTGAGGACAAGCAAAAGCTTAAGTGTGGGGGTATGTGATAAACCGTAAAAGTAACATATTTTAATCCCACATTTAGCATACTTTTGGATGATTTATCCCTTGATTTATGTAAAAAGGTGCTCTTAATCCTTTCTTTTCATGTTTTATACTCAGGAAAGCACCGGAGGATGGAAAGAACGAGAAACGGGCTTAAAACGGACCAAATTGGGCCAAAGTGAAAATCGACACGGCCTCGACTTGAGCCAACACGGTCGTGTCTCCCTGATAGACTAGAACACGGGCGTGTCACCTCATTAAAGTCTGAACACGGCCTAAAGACCATTCACACTGGCGTGTGCCATGGTCGTGTCCCTGTCGTGGAGAAGAGCAATTTCACTCGGAAAAGGATACTTAGGGGCAAAGAAACCTATTTCAAAAGCCTATATAAACACCCTAAGTATAACCTAGATGGGGGGCGGTGAGCTAGGCCAAGGAGCCGAGCTAAAAAGGTCAGATTTGTGGGAAACACTCGAAGATAGCCAGTTGATCCATCTCAAGAAGCCGGAATTCTACTCAAGACGGCGGATCTCTCCTTCAATTCCTTCAGAGGGTTTTAGGGATTTCTTATGTTTTGTTTTATCTTTTCTTCTTAGATGTTTTCTTTTATTTTTATGAACTAAACCCTCAGATACCTGAGGGGGATGAAACTTAGATGAATCTTGTTATCGTTTGCTGAACTATATGATAAATATTTGACTTGTTATTAATTATGTGTTCTTAATTCTTGTGTTGATATTTTCGGGATATTGATTCAAGTTTGATGTGCTTAGGTGGAGGAGCAAAAGTTTCTGCTTAAGAGTAGATCTAGCATAATTAAGCGAAGTTGATCGCGCGCCTAGAGATAGGGTGATGAGATTTTGCCGGATTAGGGTGAAACCTAATATGGGAGTCCATAGATCGAGTTAATGCAATTCTAGGGGTTTTAATTAGAAAGAGATTTCAATTAATCAACCTAGGGTTAGATGTTATTCGCTTTGAGAGAGGGTTTAATATACATTAGGGAGTCTTACGGATCAAGTCAAGTGAATAAATCGTCTGGTTCAGAGTTAGATAACAAGTGAAGTCTAGGTGGATTCTTCCTAAGGGTATCGTCTTAATCAACTGAGTTTTTCCAACGGTATTTCCCCAATTCATTCTTTGTCTTTGCGTCTTTAGCTTAGTAGTTAGTTAAATTTAGATTAAATAACGACTTCACTTATTTTAGGCTAGATAATAAAAAGAAAGTTAGTATTAGTACTTTTGGTTCCTTTGGGTTCGACAATCCGGTCTTGCCTAAGCTATACTACTGTTCGATAGGTGCGCTTGCCTCAAATCGTTGTCATAGTTAGTTTCCAAGTTCGATCATTCTTTTTTATAAATTTTAAGACTTTGACATCGCGAAAACAACGATCAGCCACCTAAGTTAGAACTCAAGGTATTACCTTCACACTTAAAATATGTTTATTTAGGTAACACCTCTACTCTGCCTGTGATTGTTTCAGCAGAATTAACTACTGAAGTTAAACAGCTCTTTTGAGGTGTGATCGGGGGACGGAGAGGTGTTTTGGCTGGATGGGTGGGTTTCTTTTCTATTTGACTGCATTCATGCACATATGGTTAAGTGACTAGGTGTAAGTCCGTTTGTCGGTATTCTTTCTGGTTGACTTAACATGTGTGACTGATTTTGCATGTATTGAGGTGTGCTTGTTTGTTACGTTTTGTTGGGACGTTGATCCCGAATTTACCTTCTGTTTTTGTATATCTCTGTAAGTTTGTTTTGCTATTGAACTGCTATCTGGAATTCTCTTTTGTAAACCTGATGTTAATCGTTTCGAACTCACACTGAGCTCGAGTAGCTCACCCCCCTCAATTTTCCTTTTTTAGGTATTTTCGTATGCTGTTGCTAGATTTGGCACGTCGGAGGTCTCGGACAACCACGTTTTAGTATCAACTTTAAAAGTATTTTCATAAATTCTGCATTTATGAATAAATGATTTGAATTGTAAGTTTTATTTTGAATATTGTGGTATGAATTTTGGGTTTTGCGCACGTAAGCGTCTTTTAGACTAAAATTTTTGTAATATCGGATTTTACAACGGAGAGTTTTACCTAATTTAAATAACGCTTGTTTTCTAGCTGGTCAAACTAAAATGTTACCTTCGATCACTTCGGTGATAAATGTAACCTCCGAGATTCGGTCTAAACTCCTAGGCTGAGTTTTGGGGCGTTACATAACTTCTATATGTAAACTTATACACAATTATCATGATATACTAATTTCATCAACATTTCATGTAGAACTTGTACATTCTACCATCCCGGGTGGCCCAACAATTATGACTTTCACTATTTGTATATTCTACCATCTTGAGTGCCCCGAAAATGACGGCTTTCACTATTTGCATATTCTATCATCTTGATTGTCCTGACAATGATGGTTTTAAATCATTATATCATGTTAAAGCAGCAACACCAACATTGTTTATGTTGCTTATATTTGGTCTGTTGGTCTGATTAATTATTTTCTCCTGATTTTTTAATTGAGTCTTTAGTCAATGTTTATGTAACACCCCTAACCCATCTCTGTCGCCAGATTAGAGTTATGGAGTATTACAGTACGATTCGAAACATTTAAATGAAAATAGAAACGATTATACAAATTATCTTATAGCATTCAATAAGTCATATAAATCAAGGTAGAAATACATTTATGGACCTTAAATGGAGCCTATGGGGTCCTAAAAATAATTTGAAAACAATCAGTGGTCATTTTGAAACAAAACAGAAAAATATGGAAAATTTAAAAATCTTTGAAAGTAGGGTTTACATGACTGTGTGATAGAGCCCAGACTTTGTGGCTATCTCATACGCTCATGTACGCAGACCGTGTAACTAACTGTGCCCGTGTAGCTCAGGGTCACACAGCCATGTCACCAGGCCGTTTAACTCTCTATGCCCGTGTGGACCAACCTGCACTGAAAACAAATAATGTACACAACCGTGTGAGTAGGTCGTGTGACAGCCCGATTCCTAGGTCGTGTGTACCTTAAAAAGTCTACAAAACAAGGCACATTTTCATCCAAAACTTATTTACTAAGCCAAATCAAAATCAACTAATTCCAAACCTTAAAAACATAATCAAACACACTCCAAAACATAGCAATTGAACTTTTCTATAAGATCTAACCAATATGCCAACAAAAGGCACCACAATCACAAATCAACCATGATCCCATCCAACATTAGAAGTTCAATCATTTAGCATATTTTAAACATACCAAATGGCCATATCAAAACATATTAATCAACCATTATCTTCCTACTTTCAAAAGGCATGCTCAATTACTAAATACTCCATATTTACACTTTATTTACAAGCCATCAACAAAAGGCATAAAACACAAATGAACTTGGCATAAATTCAAAACAACCAATTTACCAAGACAACACTAAAGCCCTATTACATGTCATTTATAACCTTATACCAAAGTAACCAAAAATACCAAAATGATGATTGGATAGTGTGATTTTGCTTCGATGAAATTCCAATCGATCGAGCTTTCTGACGATCTACAAAGAAAGAAAACAATGGACATAAGCAAATCAATGCTTAGTAAGATCGTATATAATGGAAACTAAATTTACCAAATTTGAATCATTTTGTACATTTCATGTATAATCTCATTAACAAACTTATGAATTCATTCATTTCCTATACACACAAAAAATCTCACGAATTAGTGAATTCACATATATACATAGAACTTGAGCCTATTATAGCAAAAACATTTAGATAACATGTTTACCAATCAATTCATCTAACTCATATTCAAATGGTAAATCACATTCCATTTTATTAAAACATGTTCAATTTCTCCTTTTAGTGATTGGTTCCATGTAGCTAATGTATATATTCTTTGCATTTTACACAAATAACAACTTAAAACATATCATATCATATAATGTTCATAAATAACAAATGCAATTTAATTACCTCATCAATCTATAATATGTGATACATTCCATTAAGAGCTAGATACTATATAACCATTTCATAATTATTCCTTACATAATTCAATTTACACATATAGTTATTTCAATATTGCCTTTATTCCAACATGATTAAACAATTTCCAAGTCATCAAACATTTAAACATACATATATTCAGAATTTGTAATCTGTTTACTCTAGTAAAACAATTCTGTATCAAATAACCCTTATTTTTTCGATGGGTCTTTGTAAAAGTATTCAATACATAAGTCCAGAAATGGATAATACTCATAAGAGCTAATCAGATACAGAATAAATGTGTCAGGTTACCCGTCTGGGCTAAACCAAAGACAACACAGATAAACTAGCTTGGCCAGAGCTAGGTAAACATATTAAACGACAACGGATAGCTAATTCAGGCTAAATTTGAGTCTCATTTTAATCCAAATCTGCAACACGTGCAAGTACTCGGTCCAGATCAGAAATTCAGAAAGAAATCTCATGTATAAAACTTTTACTCGATACATCAAAATTGTTCTAGAGATTTATTTTTATTCCACATAGATTAATTTCATTTCAACAAAAATATATATGTATCAATAACCACTATTAATATTGAATTATAATCAAGGATATCAACTAATATTGTAAAATATAGCAATTCCCGAATTCATTACTAAATTCAAAACCAATTTATTTGAAAACATTTGCAAGCAAAAACATATAGATAATTTCAATTGGCCTTACAGCGGAAAAACCATATAGTGTATTGTTTATAAAACCGTGGTTTATTATCTTTAGTAATCTTAAGTCAAGCATCATTTTAAAATATTAAGGATTTTGCGAAATAAATACCAGAATAATCCTAACAACTAAACAGAACATAAAATGTCCAAAAATAAACAAAACCCAAGAATGTCCATAATGTCCATATTAAACAAAGAAAATAAAGTCCATAGCACTTGAATAAAAAACGTGAAAACCCGAGCTCCCGAGTCGCCATCCAAACCTAAGTCGGAGGGTCACCTAAAACAAATCAAGCAAAAACGTGAGCTTTAAGCCCAGTGTGTGACTAAGCCTACAATAATAGTACAAGTATATATAAACAAAAAAATGTTTCATAGCATATTATAATTCAATCGAAGTATATTTAGTCATATCATGTCATGTCATGTCATATTGTAGCAAAGCATAGCATAACATATCATATCATATTAAGTCCTACCTCCATCTGTTACACACCATCTCCTTCCAGCCAATCACACCAGTATATGGCGGCGTGCCATTCATATAGTTGCAACTGAGTTACCATACATAAATTTGCGATCTAACCGCCATAATTGCAGTATAAACTGTCATATAACACTTCTTCCATCATACCATATCCCACCCCGAAACATAAACAAATCATAATCTTATATCATACTTATATGTATCATAAATTATATAGCATGCATACTTACATATTTTCATACCAATTATAACATATTACATGATTAAATTGTAACGCCCTGAATTTTGGGGTTAGAAGTTTTAGGGTTTTGTGGTTAGGGCCACAGAGAAGGGTGTGCTATTGTGGTTAGTTGTGTGTTTAAGTGTCAGAATAGGCCTGCTGGTCTGGTGGTTTAGTGGGTGTTAGTATACCTCAGGGTTTTGGGTTCGAGTCTTTCTGTGAGCGTTCTGGAGAAGTATTTTTATTTAGTTTTGTTTTAAGTCAAAATGTTATTTTATTTTTATTTTGACTTATAATTTTATTTTTATTATTATTATTATTATTTCTTTTGCTGGACGTTTCTTCTTTCTCTACTGTTCTTTTTTCCTCTTTCTTTGTCTTCTTTCTTTTTGCCTTTGCTTTTTTTATTTTTGAAAATAATTTATGCTGGGCATATTTCAAAGAATTTCGCTCCTCCGTCATCAAAACAGGTGTGGGTTTCGTATCTTCTCCCATTTTATTTGTGAAATTTATTTCGACCTTGTGAAAAGTCGACAACATGTGTGAGTGTTCGTAACTTGTTAATTTCGTTGTTATATCGCTGTGTAATGCGTAGAATTAGCATGATTTGGCATGTTTTCGAACTATCGAAGGTTGGAGAGTGCTTTTTGGCTGAAAGCACGTTTTCAGGCCTATTTTTAGGGTGGTTTCATGGCCACTGGGGTTTCCACACGGACGTGTGCCAGTTCACTCGGCCGTGTGCTTTTGGGAATTGGGGCTTTTGGGCTGATTTGGGTGCCACACGGCCGTGTGGCCGACTTGGGAATTTTATCGTTTCTCACACGGCTGTGTCCCTCGAGCGTACGAGCGTGTGAGTTTGGGGATTAGGGTTTGAGTGGTTCGATGCCACCCGACCTGGCCACACGACCGTGTGGCTAATTTGGGGATTAGGGATCCCGTACGGGCGTGTGTGTTTTGGACACATGGGCGTGTGAGGCCCTCACACGGTCGTGTCAGCCCTGTACTCGAATTTAGTGCGAATGGACAGAGAGTTACACGGCCTGTTCCAATGGCCATGTCCCTAGTTCACACGGGCATGTGCTTCAGTCACACGGCCGTGTGCCTCTCTTCACACGAGCGTGTGCCTCTGTCATACGGCCGTGTGCCCCTCCTCACGCGGGCTTTTGATCTCCCACATGGCCTAGGCATTACCACACGACCAGAGCACACGGGCATGTGGTTTTAAGACACTTATATTGGTTCTGTGTGCATTTCTGACCTAACTATGTGTTTGTGTGTGCTCCGACCCTTAGCTAAGTTTAGTGAGGGTGTTCAAGACTCGATATCTGTGATGATTGTGTGTGACGTATGATTTTGAATCTGGTCTGTGGAGTGTGCTACATAAGCTGTTTCTAACCGATCGCTCATTAATGTGTCTGCTTCGTGAGCTTGAATGCATTCATGCATTTGCATAAAGTATTTTGGGTTGGGTTGTGAAGAGAAGGAAGACTGTATTTGTTCTGATCTGGTAGTTTAACTGCAAATATATGCGTACAGCGATTTATCGCACTGTACCGCTCATGCGTCAACTTTGTTGCGCACTATTATCCGATCGCGGTTTTCATCAGTAACTCAAATCAGACAATGGACTACCGTGATTGCATCAGATACAACATATACGCTAGCCCTGCTGCGTATCATTATCTGAGTGGCTTAGTCCACAATTATGGTGTGTAGGGCTGGATGGGCCTTTCGAGGTCCCAATTGGTGTGTTTGGTTGGATGAGCTTGATAGCTCTTTTAGGGTGTGATCGGGGGACGGAGAGGTGTGTTGGCTGGATGGATGGGTTTTTATCTGACTGTAATTCATCTGCATCTATCGGTGGGTTCTGACTATAAGATTTGTTAATCGTATTCTGTTGTCTGAACGGCCGTTGTGCTGAGTTTTTTATGTGAATTTGGTGTGCTCTGGTTGATACGTTTGGTTGGGATGTTAGTTCCAAGTTTACTGCCTGTTTCCTATTTTGTTTCAAACGTACACTAAGCTCGAATAGCTCACCCCTTCTTAGTGTTTCCTTTTCAGGTATCTTCTTCTGAATTCTGATGTTGGACTCAGTGTGCGGAGGTCTTGGAGAGTCTTGGAGAAAATTTAGTAAACGTTATATTTTCAGTTTCTATTTTGTCATTCAGATTTTAAACTGTAAGGTTTTATAAAGCTGTGGTACAAATTTTGAGTTAACTTTTAATCATTTTTATTTCGCTTACATATACATATACTATCTTAACTGAAATTTTAGTAACTGGTTTTAAACGATTAGGTATTACGATTCGACATGAAAATTGTTTTGTAAAAAATTTACCTACGATCACTTCGGTGATCAATATAGCATCCGAGGTTCGGTCTAAACTTCTAGGTCGGGTTTCGAGTGTTACATAAATGGTAAATTTCCTACTTAACATACCACCTAAACTTAACCGTATACTTTTATGTTATGAAACTTAGACTTTTCTAGCCCCATACGATGCCTACAGACCAAAATTTTGAGTCCCTCAAATAGCCCCTAACCGAGCCCTAAAATTGGGCAAAAAAGCCCACACGGCCCAAAACCTAGCCCGTGTGGTCCCACGGTCTACCCACACAGTTTGTAAAGTTTTACACGATCGTGTGCCACACATAGCCTAGCCACACAGTCTGTAGAGTTTCACACGGTCATGTGCCACACACGGTCTACCACACGGCCGTGTGGCACTAGCAATTTCAAAAAATAGCCCATGTTTCACTTTTTTTCCAGTTTTTGTCGAGTTTACGGGTTGTTTTCACACACCTGATTGTTGAGCTGATTAACCACGCGTCTGGAAACACGAAACGTACACTCATTCATCAAATCGTACTAATTAATCACAAGAAAATCCATCCAAGAACACATCCATAAACAGAAATTTTCCAGTCCCTAAAAATACAATTCGCTTATTTACTTCTTGAAATTGCGTCCAAAACCGAGCCTACTCTGTTGGGGGTCTTGGTTTACAACCCTTTCGCCTAACAAGAGCCATAAATACACTAATCACATTTCCGAACACGATTTATAACCAAGCAACCAATACCTTACCAAAAATAAACTAAGAACAGGACGACCATAAAAACAATCGAATAGAACTTACCCTTCAAAAGAATTTCTATGAGAGAGATATAATCACACAACACACAATAAGGTTTAATGAATAACAACCAATAATCCTCGAAGAAAAACTCAAAGAAAAGAGGAACAAAGAAGAAAGAAAAGAAAACAAAATAGAAACAATAAGGAAACAAAACTGAACGTAGGAACAAGGGGGTTTTGGGACAATTACTTTAAGAAACAAATTAGGGATATTTGAAAATTAAATCAAAAATAAAAATAAAGAAATAAGATAATATTTTTAGCTAACAACGTATCTCCCAACATCCTACAATAATCCAACCACCAGAATTGTAATTCAAAATGGACTCAAACACTAGCAAAACAAGCAACAAAAACATTCATCATGTTCCCACTGAGATTCAAACTCAAGACCCAATGCAAACATCCAAGGCACTTAACTACCATACCAAATCAAATTATTTGACAACCATGCACACTTAAAAATCCAAAAATTTGGGGAGTTACACTCAAAACTAGTTCCAAGTGGAGTCGCCTAGCTATCATAACGTGCTAGTCTAGAACCTAGCAAGCTAGGCACGAAAACCTAAAAATGTGGCGGCACAACTAACCAATTCGAGCTAGTTTGGTTAACCACCTATTGCCTAAAGTTTGAAGACTAAACTTAAGATGAATCTAAGGAAAAAAAACTTAAATACTACGCCCCGTTCTCGTTACCAAAATCTAGGTTCAAGAGTACGATTACATGTGTGGAATGTTTGAGAACCCCTACAACGCCTATTCAAAGATAATCCTATAAAGTTTGGTGTTTAGGGTTTCTAAATCAAAATTCTAAGCACGAATTCAAATATACCACCTACCTTCAAAAACTAAAAGAGAGCTAAAACTAAAATCCAGTAATTAATATAGGATACTAAAAGAAAAATTAATTCTAAAATTTATACCAAAAATTGAAAATCAATAAATTTAACTTAAAAGTATAAAATTAAATTTAACTTAAAATCATAAGACTTCACAGTTAACACTAAAAATTTTAAAATTTTAAAAATCTAATATTTAAAATCTAAAACAACAACAAAATTAAATATAAAAACTATTGATATCTCAAATCAAGTTAGAAAAATAAAAACCAAAATCTAAGTCAAAGTCAAAGTCTAATTTAATCTATTAAAACCTAAGATTTTCTAAAGCGAAATGAATCTAACTTAACTTAAAAATCGTGGATGTGAAAATGTGACAAAATGATTAGATTGTAAATTTTGAAAAGTTGGAGGGTTAAAATGTAAATTTGATCAAAAAGATAAGTTTGAGTTATTATTGATTATTTTACATGAGAATTAATTTGGAATGTATGTTGATGCGATGAAAATCACTTTTGTACCTAATTGGAAAATATTTGAAAGTACATGAATTAGATTGTAAATTTCCTATTTTATCGAAAAATGGTAAAATTGCAACTTTCACCACTCAGGGACCTATATTAAAAGCTAATTATGAATTAAGGGATCTGCGTTTGATAAATGTCCATTTGTTATGAAGAAAGTGAAATAATAGGTGAATACAAGTAAAATGGTAATTTTACTATATAAGGGCATTTCTTAAGTATTTTATAGTGAAAATAATCTTTTTAATGAGATATTTGATATATGAAACAAATATAAACCATTGAATGTGATCAAATTGAGGTAATTAAATGTTGGCCGCTTGGGAGACTTTACTTAAACTTTTGACTAAACTTTAACTTGTTCTTTTTAAGTGTTTTGAAATTGGAAAAAACGAGGAAACTATCTTTGTTGGAACACCAATAGGCCCCGTGATGCAATAGAAAAAATAATTCCATTTATTACAATTTGTGGATCCATATACAAAGAACGAAATTAGGTTGAAAATGTTAGAAAATATGCCAAATCAATCTAAGTAGGTAACTTCGATTCAAGTATAAAGCCTCTATCAAGATGCCAAATCGTAGCTGCATCAAATCATCCTAGCCTCTGCATGATCCATTCGAAAGAAAACTCCAAAATTTTAAGAGAATTTTGGAAATACTCTTTGCTGCTAGTCAAAGATAAATTTCAGGTAACTACAAATAATGGGACAAGACCTACCTTTTTTCCAAAATATCATATTTAATAAAAATCTCTCATAAAGGGATTTAAGGAATTTTCCAAAAAAAAAAAAAAAAAAAAAAACATGATATTCTTTCCATAATTCCCTAAAATGTTCCTTTAACCAAAAATTAAATCATTATTTAATAATTTCGGTAAAGGTATTCTCAATTAAAATTTATATGAAATTCAATTTATATTTATTTAAACTGAATCTTTTATGTGCACGTGTCACGGGCCGTGCAAAGAAGTTCGCGACTAAGAGTCATTTGGCCCAACAAGACTGACCTATTACTTTGAAAGACTGAAGGCCCATCTACTTAGTCTTGTGAATATGTAAACACTCCAGTAATTTTATTTTACCAGGATGAATATCTTGTAATCTTAGGAAATCTTGTAAATCCCTTGAGAATCTCAACTTTATAGATTGTCTTTAATCTCAACCATTGATATATTTTAAAGTAGATCGTTGGATCATGGGGAGCTCAACTATAAATAGAGCTCTTCCCTTTCATTTGTAATCACTTCAATTCATTCTTGAGTAATACAATACATTTTGAAAACATCTACTAAAACACTTAGTGTGCTTAACTTCCTTGTGGTTTTTCTGTTCGATTAGTGCTCCTTTGTTTTTCGTGTTTGTTTCTATTTTATTTTGGTGTCTTAGAGAATTTTCATTACAAACAACGAGTGACATCTAAAAATGCATCATTCACTTTAATTAACAACATTGTCTATTGTCCATTATTTTCCCTTAATTATTGGACTTGAAAAATCCCCCGTAGTTGAAAAATGTGAAATAAACTAAGCCTTTAATCACAAATCAATTCAAACCAAGGTATTTAGACGTTTTATAGAATGCAAATTAAAAATTACAGATTACTCAAAATTAAACTAAATTCTATTTTTATTTAATTTTAATTAATTTTAATTTTATGATAAAAATAAATATTTATATTTAAAATGGAGCAAATAATGTAAAAGTTTTTGAAAAATTATTGTTATTTCGAAATATTTATGAAAAAGGCTTTTAAATATTGTCAAATAATATTCAAAAGCCATAAAATAAAACTTATTTTGTCAAAATAAATTTAAAATTTTAAAACAAAAATTAATATAAAAAATTTAAAACCAAATCAAATTATAATAAATGATTTAAAATTTTTAAAAAATATCGAACGAATCAAACCGTTATTATCCCTAAAATAGATTAAGGAACCTTTACAAAGGCAAGACCATCACGCAACTGATACCCTTTCATTTCCCATTGAACCACATAGGCCCATCAATCATCATTCTTCTCAGTCATCTTTGGGTTTCTTTTCTTCCGAATCCAAAGACAATCTTACCAAGGCTGGCCCATGATCAAACATTTTCAAGGTTCAATCAATTCGATGTAGAACATGTGTGCATTTTTTTTTTTTTTTTCATTTAAAGCTTGAACACACTAAAAGAAATGGTCATCCAAAACTTCAATGTGAGCCGAGGGGCCCTAACCAAGTACCGAGATATAGCAGTAGCTGATTAAAGCTTATTTACATCAGAGTCTAAATTAAGCTTGGCTTGGCAAAGTAACTTAGGGTATTAGAAATTCAGGATGTTTGCATATGGTGTCAGATTCTGAAACCAAGGGCTATTTAGCTGAGTCCAGGATTGATCCTGGGTCCAGTCATTTATAATTTTGGGCAATTGAAGCTCTGCCAATTTATCATTGCCTACAGGAAAATGCAGAGATGGTGGAGAAACTTTGTTCTCCTTTGCTATTCTATATTTTTTCTCTTCCACCATTGCTTCTTTTTCTTCTTCAATTTCTTTCTTGAAGAATTCTCTGGTTTCAGAAATTGATGGCACCAAATCTTCTTTTGGGCTGCAAAAGGAGATGGTCTGTAAGGATGACAATGGAGATGAAGTTGTGCTCGTTGCCTTCAACTCTTCCTCCAATGCTGCTCTTTGCTCCAGTACTTTCAAGGAGGTAGCTTTCCTGTATATCTTGCACAAAACTATGTCCTGCATTCAATCATAGAAGAATAAGACCCAAGACCTTCCATTTAAGTCTGCTAATGTAATTTAAGCAATCCTGTTTCAATGCAAATTAACTTTAAAAAAAAAAAAAAAAAAGCTACCTTAGGCAAGGAGCAACCATCTGGGAGGCGATACTCGTTCATGACCCAATCAGTCTTGTTTCCTCGTGGAGCTCTCCCTTTATAGAAAACAAGAGTCTTTTTCAGGCCAGTTATCCGCTTTGGATCTGATAAGCTCACAATTTTCCGGTCAGAACCAGTGGCTTTCCAGTACCCATTTTCAGTCGTCCGGTTTGGTCTCCCTCCATTGCCATGCTTCCTATCTCTAGGCACAAAGAAATACCATTCCCTCCCCCCAATCTTCGACAATCCTATAAAAAAAAAAAACCATCCGAATCAGACATATATTAAACAATCATATTTTCCTATGTGGTTAAACAAACAAATGAACACTTATGTACCAGGCAAATCCCAGGGATCATGGTGATAAATGTTGAGAAATCCAATTACATCATCACGCAACTTGTTGCCGTAAATCATGTTTTTGAGGTAAAAACCAAGGAGTTCTTCCTCTGTTGGATGGAATCGAAAGCCCGGAAGTTCCATCTCTAGGGTGGTATCATCAGAATTGGATTGGCAGGTCATTGAGGTATAAGTATTTTTACAGGGTTTCAGTTTGGCTTAATATTGAAAATGAAATTAAAAGAAAAAGAAAGTGATTTTGCATGCAAAAGACACCGGCTTGGGTGGATATTTATAAGGATGCTAGATGAAATTGCTGATTTATAAATGTTTTGGACAAGTGAAAGATTAAAAGTATCTGTTTAAAATGTTGTGATGAAAAAGCTTCAAAATTAAGACCAAGTCATCACCAAAGAAAATCATGAAAGAACTTAAAAGTACCTGTACAAAATGGAAACTGAAGTCTTTCACAAATGGTGGAACCCACACGCTTATACACAATAAAGTCGCAATTGATTAATCTTTGCTAGATTTGTGCGAGGTAGACGATGACTGATTTCTCAGGTCTTGCTTGACCTCCTTTTTCTTTTTTCGCCTTTTATTTTTGTGTATGTGGACTTTTGCTTGGAAATTCCAAGCCATAATAGTAAGGTTTTTGCAAGGAAATTTCTACCACATACTTTGATCTTTGAAATGAACTGAGATAGGTAGATTCTAGTTCAGTGAGAAAGTTAGAAATTTTCGAAATTGAATTATAAAATTTTTAAAAGATAAAATGTAATTTTACTATAAATTAATTTATTATTTTTAAAAAAGACTAAATTAAATATTTTTATTTTAAGAGAATTAAAATACAATTTTATATAAATTAACTTATAATTTTATTATTTTTAGAAAGACTAAATTAAATATTTTCATTTTTAAGGGAGCCAAAGCTATTGTTCTTTTAGTCTTCCAATCTTCTACAATTAAGCTTGAGTTGAATTAATTATTCTTGCTACTTGTTTCTTTCTGAATATTAAGAATATAAAAGTATTTTATGTAGGAGAATGTTTATAGACAATTATTACAATTCTAAAGAATAAAATACAATAATAGAGATTGAAGAGAAAATTAAGCCTGCACTTTTGAAATGAGAAGATACACTTTCATGATAATCCGTATAATAAATCTAGTCATTGAACACATTGGTAACATGCACACATTAGAAAATAGAAGTTTCACCAAAATGTGACTTTTTTACCAAAATATTATAAAATAAAATAAAAAATTCGAAAATGATATCCCACCCCGATTAATTACGGGAATGGGCTGTTTGGGGGGTGGAGGGTGGTACAAAGGGGACACCACCCATTTTTTCTGATAGTGACAAAAATCAGTTAACCAAAAAAAAATATTCTATTGATGGAGAGTAGCTAGTAGACGACACCAAAATAACCCGTATAACTCAACACAACTCGAGAACTGGTGGTGCCTACCTGACAGGCGGCACCAAAGCCTAAAGGTAAACAAAGCATTTCTAATCAGAAACTTGATGACCGCTTAGTTTTAGAGATTAAACAAAGCATCTGCCATCACCATTTGCAACTGTTTTCAACCATGAAGCTGACATTGGAACCTACACCATCAAAGTTGTCAATGACCCCAGAACATTGAACAAGACTCTATTCATCAGGTCTCCCAAGAACACCTATTCATTTAACGAGCTCATCGCCCGGTAGGAGAAGTTGATTGGCAAAACCCTTGAGAAAACATATGTTCCTGAGGACCAATTTCTCAAATAGATCCAAGGTTGATAAAATCTCCTGCTCTTATTTAGGCTTTGGTGCCGCCTGTTAGGTAGGCACTTTTGGTGCCGCCTGTCAAGTAGGCACCACTAGTTCGGATTGTATTGGGTTATACAGGTTATTTTGGTGCCGCCTACGAGCTACCTTCCATCAATATAATATTATTATTATTATTTTGGTTAACTGATTTCTGTCACTATTAAAAAAAATGGGTGGTGTTGCCTCTGCACCACCCTCTACCCCCTAAACAATCTGTAAGACTCAATTTATGCCCGGTCCCGTTTTAACCAAAAACCAAAAAAACAACAATAAAAATAAAATATAAAATTCCAAAATTAAAGTGTCCATAGTCCATTTACAAGGGGCCCAAATTAGGACCCAAATAAATAAACCAAACCCTAACTTATTTACAACCCAACAGTAGGCCCAATTGGCCCAGATGCTAAATAAACCACTACCCGATTTCTAAGCCCAAATGCCTAGCCCACTTACAATCAAGCCCAATCTGGAAACCGGCCCGAATGGCCCAAACGATTTCAGCAAGACAAACCCTAGAGGACTTCTAGATGCTTCCAGCGATGTGCGCGTGCCTCAACGCGCGCCACCACGCACGCCTCCATGCGGCCTCCGTACCGCCAGCGAGCCTCCGTACGCCACGTTTGCCCTCCGTACCTACAGACAAATAGCAAAGAAACAGCGAAACAAAGAGAATGTATTTTTCTTTTGATTTATTCTTTTCCCGATTTTCGGCCTTTAAGAACCGAGGAATCCATTGTAACTTTTTTTACGCACACAATATACAGAGAAATACAAAAGATCAGAAACAAAAAGAAAAGGTTTTTTCAAGGTGATTTTCCGTTCTCGATTTTTTCTTCTGCCTTTTTGAACCTGTGTTTTATTTGCTCGCATAAAAGTCTAAAAAAGGGAAAGGGACTTACCTTCGGAATAGGGACTGTCGGACTGCTTTCTTCGTCGTAATCGGAGTAAAGCGATCCTTTGAGGCAGTGAACGTGAAACGTTCGGGTCTGATCTGAAGGAGCAGTCGATGGGGGCTTGAATCGGCCACTAATCGCCGAGTATCATGGCGTTGAAGTGGCCACTAATCGACCTGATATGTCTTTTGAAGAAGAACCAGTGTAGATCTTAGACCGAGATGTTAAAGTGTTGAGAAGGAAGTCAGTTCCGTTGGTTAAAGTTTTATGGCGAAATCATGGTTCAGAGGAAGCCACGTGGGAGCCAGAGGATGTGATGCGACAGTAATACCCTCACCTCTTTTGATCAGGTAAATTTCGAGGCCGAAATTTCTTTAAGGATGGTAGAACTGTAACATCCTAGAATTAGGGGTTCTGCATTTTATGTTTTTCTGTGTGCTTGGCTTGTTCTACTTGTTATTTAGATGTGTTTGGGGGTCCTGGGGAGGCTCGGGTTCAAGCTAGAGCCTTGGCGAAATTTTGGTTTTTGGGCTTAAGGGGGGAGAGCTAGTGGAGGCAGGCCTTAAGGTTATTTGCGTGTGCTTGTTGACACAAAGGAGCTTGTGTCCAAGTGGGGGTGGCGTCATTAGCAGAGCAAGGGGGAAGGAGTTCGAATCCCATCTGCAGCATCTAGAGCTTTAATTTTTGTGCTCAAGGGGAGGAAGAGGTAGCATTCGGCTGGGACTCTTCTAGGAGGAGTTTGAATGAGTCAACCAGTTTGAAATGGGTGGAGGAGAGGAGCTTGAGGAGTTTGAATTGGTCAACCAATTCAAATGGGTGATGGAGAGTGGAACAAGGAGCAAATCAAGGAGGTGGGAGGTGGAGTGAGAGTTGGCCGAATGGTTGAAAGGTGGGAGGAGAATTTCAGCTATGTGATGTTGAGGCTAAGGAGTTTCGGCATTTTGTGGTGTGTGATAGCAAAACCGAACCTGGTGGGAGTGATGTGCCGAAATCTTTAGTTTCTTTAGCTTTTCTTTTGACGTTTTGGGTGTTTGACTCTTAAGGCATTTTCGGGTTGGTTACTTTTAGTGCTTGTGCCGAATCTCTCAAGGTCATTTTCTCCATCTTTTCCCTTCAAGTTTTCAAATCACTTTTCCTCTACACTTCTCCTACTTCCTTCACTTTTTCTTCTTTTGGTACTTTTATTTCTTTTCTTCTCTAGCCGAAGCTTACTTCTCATTCTACTCTCTCTCTGTTTTCTTTCTACATTTTTCACCATAGTCGAACCTTCATCCCTTCCCTTTACTTCTCCACTTTCTCCATTAAACCAAAACCCCCACTTCTTTTCGTTCTTGTTTAGCTCCTCCATAGCCGAATCTTTGTCTTCTCCAATTCATCTTTTTCAACCACTCTTTACAAAGCCGAAACTCTCTTCTGCTTCTACACTTATTCGATATTCTTCATCTTTTCTTCTTGCACTCTTATTTCTTGCTCCATTAGCCGAACCCCAGAAATCTAGTGATAATCGTCTGCCAGAGGTCCCTTTTCAATCGGTTTCTGCTTGTGCAAGGTAAGGGAGACTCTTTCAATTTTTCTCTATGTTTCTTTCGATTCTGTGTGGTCATAGCCGTATGGCTATTTTGTTCTTGATGTTAGTTCGCGGCTAATCTCTTCTTTTCTCCTCTTATCGTGGCATGGTCGCTTCGGATTAAAATCTTTATCCAAGTCTATCTGTGTTCGGTTCATTCTTTAACCAAGGTAAGAAAGTTATCTTGATTTTGGTTTACTTATTCCCTTTTCTCTTTTGTTGCCTTAACCCAACCTCCTAATCAAGGATTCTCTTCATGGATGCGAGTGCCAGTCAATCTAAGGAGGGGAGTGGACCCGTAGTCTCTGTTCCTAAGTTTAAACGATGTGCTGTGTCAGCGGTTCGTGACTTTCCGCCTGGTTGTTGTAGGAGGCCGACATCTACCTGGGATAGAGAAATCGCGGTTGTTTCTTCTAGTGAGAGTGTCAATGATCTAGAGTGTTTAGTTTTACGCGTAATCAGGTGTGTAATGCTCACACTTTTCTTTATTACTTTGCGTTAATAACTGTGTTGGCTGAAAGCCGAAACAACTGTATAGACAGTTGAGATACCCTTGTGGGAAAGGTTGGAGACAGCAGGTAAGTACCGTTAAGATTGCCTTTCGTATAACATGATTATGTATCATTTGATTATTTGCTGTATATTGTTAATATGTTGCATGGGCTTTGGGATATGATTGAAATGGGAAGTGTGATTCAGTGACTTTTGTCACAGTGGTTTGGAACCACATATACATTTATCGATGGATCGCCACAAGTGGTTTGGAACCACGAGTGGGTTGGCCCCACATACATTTATCGATGGATCATCGCAGGTGGTTTGGAACCACAGTGGGTTGGCCCCACATACATTTATCAGTGACTCTGTCACAGTGGTTTGGAACCACAGTGGTTTGGAACCACAGTGGCTTGGTGCCACGGGTGTTTGGCTGATTCAGATGATGTAGAGGATGGAAAACTAGGTTGGGCTGGGTTGCATTGCATCCAATTTCTGATATGCTATGTTGTGAGGGCTAAAGCCTAATGTGCATCTGTGGGCTTAAGGCCCAGATTGTGTTATAAGGGGAATTACACACTGAGTCTTGGTGACTCACCCCTTTGCTTAATTTTGCAGGTAAACCTTAGTTGCGGATTTGGAGCCGATGTGGACTCTGAGGTGGCCATGCATGACTACTTCCGTAAATTTTTCATTCCTTTATTTTAAACTTACTTTTATTTTTGGTTTTTGCTATGTAATAAGGCCTCCATAACTTTAATTTGGGTTTTCCTTTAATACTGTTTATACATATTTTATGAAATGTCAAATATGGAGTTTTTCTAAAATAAAAATATAACCAACCATTTTTTTTTTCAAAGTGTTAACAAAAGATGACAAGCGAATAACTAATTAAGTCGAAAAACTTTCTTAAATAACTCAACAGTGCTTTCAAAATATCACGTTTGTGAAAATCCCTAATTTCGGCTTTCGTAAAGCAAACCTGTTTACAACTCATAGTTCATACTAATAAGAAGTTGGTAACAAACCCTTAAAACTGATTTTAATTTTCAAGATGGGAACTCAAAATAGAAAGTTTTCTATATGGCGATGTTTCTTTAAAATTTTCAAAACTATCTTTCCCTGTGACATACCAGATTCAGTCGTAACGTTTAGACCGAGTTTGGGGTGTTACACGTAACCCTAGTCCGGTGACGGATACGGGTTAGGGGTGTTACATATGTTTATGATCGAGACGAATTAATCCCCCAGCCATTGCTAACACGATCAAATATTTTTGAAATTATTAAAAAATAATACTAATTTAGAAAAAAATAAAAGTAAATAACTAATTATAAAGAGCTTTGAGAAATTTAATAAGAAATTTGGGAGCTCTAGGGAGAAATTGTAGAGAATTTTTTCTAAATTGTTAAGGAATTTTGTGTGAAAATAATAGAAGGGAAGGGGATTTTTATAGTTTTTTTTTTTACCGTTAGAACCCCCCAACTGTCAAAAAAACTTAGCCGTTGGGGTTGAAAATCTATCAGCAAAGCGCGCCCCTAAGGGAGTGTTTTTTGCCACGTCAGCAAAACGCGCGACGTGGAAGCGTTTTGCTGACGTGGCAAAAAACACTCCCTTGGGGGCGCGCTTTGCTGGCACTTTCCCCCTAAAACGCGGCCACGTAGGCGCGCTTTGCAAAAAACGACTCTTTCCTGTAAATAAAGCTTTAATCGGCCCATTTCCGTAAATTTGCTTGGAAATGGGCCTTTTTGGGTAATTTAATCCTAGTTAATTCTATTCAAACCTAGAATTAGAGGTGATCATGGGCCAGGTTCGGGCCAGGCCCAGACAAAATTTTAGGCCCGTTTTTTAGGCCCGAGCCCGGCTCAGCCCGAAATATGGGCCTAAAAATTTGTCCAAGCCCGGCCCGAAAGAAAATTGATAAACCCGAGCCCGGCCCGGCCCATATTAAATTTTTTTAGCTTTTTTCATTAAATAAAAAAATTTAAAACAAATATTAAAACAAAAAAAAACAAATAAAAAATATGTAAATTTAAAAAGTATATTTGATTAAAAATAAAAAAAATATATTTAATATATAATTCGGGCCAGGCCGGGCCGGGTCCGGGCCAAAAAAGTTTTACCCGAGGCCCGGCCCGTTTTCTAAACGGGCCTCGTTTTTTTACGCAAACCCATATTTCGGGCCTATATTTTTACTCGAACCGTCCTATTTTTCGGGCGGGCCGTCGGGCCAGGCCGGGTAGCCCAACCCATGATCACCTCTACCTAGAATCTAAATTCTACGGTTAAAAATGAAATAAATCCACCTTTAAACTAAAATCTAAATAAAGGAAAAATTTGAAATTCTAAAATTGGGATCTAATTTAACCTAAAAACCTAAAATCTAAAATCTAAAAAACAAGTAAATCTAAGGAATATTTAAAATTTATATCAAACATAAATTAAATCTAAGGATATTAAAATCTAAAATAAAAAAAATTAAATCAAATATGAAGAAACCTAAAATCTAAATAAGAATTTCACTAATAATAAATTACCAAAATTCCAAGAATATTTCCAAAAAAGATAATTTTAAAATAAATATTAATAACCAAAATAAAGAGGAATTAAATTTTATTTAATTACCAAAAATTTGTTCCTTTTAAAATAAATATTTAAAATTTAAAACTTTAATTAAATAAAACCAAATTAAATTCAACCAAATATTAAAAATAAAAAGGCTTGATTTTAAAAATTAAAAATGTAAAAAGAAGAGGGACTTGATTGGCAAATTTCCTAGTCAGAATTTCAAATTTTGAATTAAATTAAAAAGTGCAGGGACCAATGAAGTAATTTCAAAAGGTGAAAAGCCTTAAAAATTTAAACAAAACACGAGGGACTGAGAAGAAAATTTCCCATTCCCCACTATTTATGCCCAAAACCCAGCTTATTTTCTAATTTCTTCCTTCATTGTTGAGAAAACTTTTTTTTTTCCTCTGTGCTTCCTCCGTTTCTGTTGGTCGGCTTTGTTGCCAAAGAACCCAAGGGTCCCTGGCTTCCCGTGGTGGAGCATCGTCTACGGTAGCTGGAAATTGCAAAACTTTTTAAAAAATTCTTCTCATTTTTTCCAACGAAAACCTTCTTATTATCTTTCTTTTTGAAAACAAAATTGAACAATAAACATAACTTCCTCTTCCTTTTCCTTCTCTTCTTTTTTTCTTTTTTTTCCCTATTCTCTTCACGAAGCCCGATGATATTGCTTCATCAGAGACTCCCACTACCTTATTCGACCATGCATGCCAAATTTTTGAAAGACCAATACAGGGAAAAGAAAGGGGCATAGTATCAAAAAAGCCCATTTCCTAAATTATTTATGAAAATAGGCTATTTCAAAAAAATAATTATTGAAAATACTCGAAAATATTAAAACGCACTAACAGGGATGCGCTTTATTCCATGTCAGCAAAAGCGCGCTGATGTGAACGCGCTGGTGTAGATGCGCTCGGACTAAATTTTTAAAAAATGTCATTTTTTAAAATATTACAAAAATAGATCAATTAAAAATTTACGAAAATAATCCTTTATAAAGACCTAAAGTGACAAAATAATTTTTTTTTATTTTAAGGTGTTACCAATTAATATGGAAATAAAACTTACAAAACAGATCTTTATATAGACTCAAAGTCTCATTCTTAAAAAAATAAATATTTAAAAAATTACTAATAGTTGAGTGATCATTTTGTAAGTTTTTATAATTCGATAGTCAAAAAAATCATAGTTAAGTGACTACTAATGTAATTTAATCTAGATATAAAAATATGAAAAAATTTATTATATTTTATGTATATTATATATTTCTATAAAAAAACTTATTTAACATAATTATATACTATGTTTAAATAGATTATCTATCTAATCAAAATACATCTGAAATAAATTTACAAGCATTCATTAAGTGATGAAAATTAAATTAAAGTTAGGATTAAAAAATTAATGAGTATAGTTAAATATTAAAAAATATATATTTTAAAAAGGAGATATCAATTTTTTAAAATTATAAAAAAAAATACTATTTGAGTACCAAAGTACTCACCATTAATTTATTAATCAAACATTCATAACATAAAATAAAATAAATGATAAAAAATTAAAAGTATAACTTTTAAATTGAAATAATAGAAAATTATTTTAAAAATTAGAATTGAATTGATATTAACTTAAAACATTAAAAATTGAATAGAAGATTACTGCATGTACAAGTTTCATATGTGCAATTTGTTCTCTCTTTTTTTTTAATGGTCCTTTTGTATATGTTAACAATTCTAAAATGCAACAAGATTAAAGATCTCAAAAGATAATTTTATAATATGAGAAAATGTTAACAAAAAAAAAAGAAATTGTTTTGTAAAAAAAATATAAAATATAGTGTAGCCTTTAATCTTTATGTTATTAGTTAAAAGATGAATGAACCCCACATTGTATAGGAACAAGCTGCAAACCTATTCATGAGTCTATATATACACATATCTCACATCCCAAATTACTTAAGAAAACAAGGAAAATAAGACTTTGGATCTATATAAAGATCTGTTTTGTAAGTTTTATTTCCACATTAATTGGTGGCACTAAAAAAAAAAAATAGTGTTGTCACGATGGGTCTTTATAAAGGCTTATTCTCGTAAATTTTCTAAAAGATGGTCTATTTTTGTAATATTTTAAAAAATGACATTTTTTGAAAATTTAGTTTGAGCAAGTGCAAAAATGCGTCCATGTCAACGCACTTTTGCTGATATGGGGCAAAACACATCCTCGTCAGTGCGCTTTTCTGCGTTTTTCCCTAAAAACATGTCCATGTCAGCGCATTTTAGTGTTTTCGGTCCATTCTAGTAATTATTTTTGGAGCGGCCTACCGTAAATAATTTAGGAAATGGGCCTTTTTTTTATACTATGCCCAAAAGAAAGGAAAAAAATGACCACGTTGCCCAAATTTGTTCTTTTTCTTTATTCTAACACCTACTTTTTTTTTTCTTTTTCTCCTCCCTTTTTCCAAGTAGAAACAAACCCACAACATTTAAATTCAAATCATCTCTGAAATCAATACATCCTCAAAAAGTTGATCTCCCTATCGTACACAAACTTTCTTGCTTTGGTTGCATCAAAATCATATTCTCTTTCACTAAATGAATCTTCAATTCAAGTATATATTCACAATTAATCAAAATGGTATTTCAAAGTATGTAAGGTTTTGGCTGCCAAAGAAAGGCTAAGATAGGCTAATGTGTGTGTGTTTAAGCAAGAGACCAATTTCCTTCGAGGATCTTCATTATTCCCAGAAGCATTTCATACCTTCTTCTTTTGTTTTTTGTTTTGGGATCACTCAAGATTGCCCATTTCTAAGTTTTCACCCTAGAGTTCATTTCCTTTGTTCAACTTTTTTTTAAAGCTTTACTTTTTAATTTGAAGATCAAAAATAGACTTTCAAGAGTTGTAAGGTGGTCTTGAGTTCAAAGTGCTTTACTTTTTAATTTGAAGATTAAAGATAGACTTTCAAGAATTGTAACATGGTCTTGAGTTCAAAGTATAAGAAAGAAAGGATAATTAGGCCCAATATTTTTGTTAAAGGGTTCCAATCAAGACTCATGAAGAATTATTTGTAATTTACTTTCCAAATTTAGCTCACACACGTAACGAAACTTCATAAAAATTTAGGTATGGATGCTGCTAACACTCCTCAATTAGTCCAAAGTCTAATCGTCACCTCAGCATAGAAACAATAAATTCGCAAAAGAGCTTAGTAGTGCTTACATAATATGATAACAATACTTATACATAACTAGCAAATATCAAGCTACTAAAATAATTATAAACAACTATAGTGCAAATTATTACTTCAGAACTTCGTTATTTAGTGTTTTCTCAAGGTCATTGTGATTCGATGTATATTTCGTACGGTACCTATCGTTATGTCCTCGAGGCTCTCGCCTTAAATCTTTTTTAGTCTTTCACTTGTTATTCAAGTTTCCACAATCGATATCAATAATTAAATAGTATGTTTACCATTTTCATAGTTATAACACACATCTATATTATGCAACACGTTATACTTATATTATCATCCCTGTTAATCGAACACAAACTCAAGACTAGATATGCGGATTAATCCTTCATCGCTCTAATATAAAATGCACCCAGTGCTCTCTGATACGTTCTTATGGACACCCTGTGCTCTAGAGAACAATCGAAGTAATATTCATCCAGTGCTAAATATGAATGCACCCAATGTTCATCGGTACATCTGAATTCGACATTAGTGAATTCTCTTCTCTTCTGCCCGTGGTTTTCCCCAAAAGGGTTTCCACGTAAAATCTGCGTGTTCTATTTTTTTTCTTTTTCTTTGCGATCTTTCTACATTTCCATTATCGATATTCAGTTTTTAACATCACTAATATCCAGAATTCCCATTTTATATAATCTACCCGATCAAAACTAAATCCAATTTTTGAAATTTTACACTAGAGATCTCAAACTAACTAATAACATAATCTTCACACTTAGTTCAACCCTTTTCTCACTAACCTAACATAAATTCAATAATATTTAACTAATAATACTTTAACAATTTCACAATCTATTTGTTGGACTGTACTTATTTAACAATTCTAGCTAAGAATTTAATCAAAATTTGAAAACAGAACTTCCCAATTCTCCAATTTATCTCACGGCATGCAAGAATGAAACAAGTCAAAATTTTCTTCTTCTCTTTTCATGCCGCAAGTGACAGATGAATAAATGACAATGTTCTTCTCATCATATTTTTTTTTCCTTTTATTCATCATTTATAATTACCAATTAACCTTGATCATAACAAATCTAAAGGTTACAAATTAATTTAAGCCATGGGTAGTGGAATTTGATGGTCAAACACTACGTCTTCCACTAAATTAGTTTTGGTAATGGTATTATTACTTTTTAGTCCTTGATATAATTATAATGTAAGGATTTGCTTAATTCCTTGATTATTTCTTTCTTTTGTTTAATGACCTATTTAGTAATTTACTAAATAATTCTATTTTCTAATACCGTGTTCGTCTCATATATGTTTAACTAAAATTTTTTTGAGTCCACGTAATAAATTCAACCTCGAAATCGAATTTTTTTGATATCAACGAAAATCAAGTCATAACACTTATAAATGATTCTAATAATTTTTGAAACCTAAATTTTTTACTAAAATAAAATTAAATATAATAAAAACTTAATACCTAAACACTAAGTCTAAAATAAAGATAAAATTGAATCCAATGAAAATTCCTATCTAAATTCTAAAGTAATACAATCTATTCAAACCTAAAATCTAATTAATTCTATTAAAACTTAAAATTCTAAAATCTAAAGCTAAAAATGAAATAAAGGAAAATTAAAAAATTCTAAAAGTGGGATCTAATTGAACATAAAAACCAATCTAAAAACATAAGAAGATCTAAAAATTATAACAAACTTAATTTAAATCTAAGGATATTAAAATCCAAAACAAATTAAATAAAAAATGAAGAGACTTAAAATCTATAACAATTTCACTAATAACAAATTATCAAAATTCCAAGAATATTTTCAAAAAAGTAATAAGAAGCATGATCAAAAGAATCACAAAATAATAAAAAGTGAATCACAAAAAATGAATATGCCAAAATAAAATTAATGCACTAATGAAAACAATTATTCAACCAAAAATGCATGACAAAAAATTTGCAAGTAAATTTAAAATAAATTTTAATAATCAAAATAAAGAGAAATCATATTTTATTAAATTACAAAAAAATATATTCCTTTTAAATGAAATTCTGAAAATTTTAAACTTAAAGTAAATAAAACCAAATTAAATTCAACCAAATATTAAAAAACAAAAGGTTTGCTTTTAAAAATTAAAAAAATGTAAAAAGCATAGGGACTTGATTAGCAATTTTCCTTGCCAAAATTCTTAATTCAATTTAAAATCTTTAAAATTCAATCAAAGGGACAAAATTAGATGGCTATAATACTATTACACTTTCAGCTTCAATATCTAAAGAAGAATGTTAAAATGTTTTGAACGTGAAACATGTTTTCAATTCATCTCTCAATTACCAATTTAAGTATTTATTCTCTTCCAATGCTAAGTAAATGAATGCAAAAAGTTTGCAAGCAGCCCTTAATACAAATAACCACAAATTTCAAAATTATACATCAAATTTTGATTTAGTACAACTATACACATAAAACTTCGATTATGCTTCAATCGTATACATAAAACTTTAATTTTGGTTCAATTATACATATTTAAAGAAATAAATACATTAATTTATATTTATATTGGATTAATATAATTATTTGTGTACGCATGTATAGATATAAAATAACATACATCAATAATTGTGTTAATATAGTTCATGAGAATTTGATCAAATCAAACTTTCATATATAAACTTGTACAAAACTAAAGTTGTTGTATAAAATTACATATTAAACTAAACTTCATGTATAATTTTGAGGTTTATCTATTGATTTTTTCATATATGGAAAATGAATTGAAAGGGTAGTTCTGAATATTAACCTGATTTAAGATGCGGAGATAAATCTTATATTGTGCAATGTAATAAATAAACTTTTTATTTTGTGCAATTGTATAAATGATGTTTTGATTTGATTAAATTCACAGATCACTAAAATCGTTTTTTACACGTAGTATCATTTTGCGTTTCCATATTGCATGTAATAATTATATTTATACAAGGGTTAATATATATTCCCCCCCCCCCCTGAGTTTGCCCATTTGTACCTAGTTGGTACCTAATTTTTTTGGACCTAATCGATACATGAACTTATATTCTATCACATATTTCGGCACCTCTACATCAGCATTGTTAGTTTGCGTTGACATGACACTGATAAATAATTCGACGGTGTCATAAGGCAACCTCTCAAAATGCTAGCGTCAAACATAAATAAAAAAATAAAATTGATATTTTTAAAAAAAATTAAAAATATATAAAAGTACTAAAAAAACACATTTTGAATGAATCTGGACAATTAATTGTCCATATTTAGATGCATTTGGACAACCATTTATTTTGGTTCATTCTTGATGTGAAAAAATTTATTTTTTATTAATGTATATATTTTTAAAGATTTTTTATTTTTCCTTTATGTTTGACATGTGACATTCTGAAAGGCTGCCATATGCCGCCGTCGATGAGTTATTGGTACTATGCCCCTTTTTATCACCTATCATTAGAGACTTGTTATAATTTTATTTTCCAAACTTGTTATAATTTTAATGTTAAAAAATATAATTTAATGATTTAATATTGATGAATTAGCTTCCAAACCTGTTATAATTTTAATGTTAAAATAATGATGACATTTTTTTTTTGGTGATAAACAAAAACCTTAAAAAATTACAAAAACAACTATTGAGTGAAAATAGCACTCATATGCTTGTCCCTATCAATAAGGCTACTAGACCCCTCTGGAGGAACATCAAACACTTGCATGTTAGCTTTTCCAATTAAAGCTTGCTTAGCTAGATAATCTGCAACTTGATTATGTTCCCTCGAAATGTACCGTAAGGTCCACTGATTTTCCTGAGTTAGAATATTATGAATGCGCCGAATTAGAGCAGAATTAGAATTTGTAGAAGAGCTTCCAATAATGGATTCGACTACGTCCAAACAATCGGAGAAGATGATAGCTTGGTCATATCCTATTTGTTGAACAAGTTTGAGACCATCAAGAAAGCCCAAAAGTTCCGCATCAAAAACTGAACATTTACCGAGAAATCTATGATAACCAGCGATCCAGATTCCTTCTTTATCACGAAGAATGCCCCCAGCTGCAGCAAGTCAAGAATCCAGATAAACTGCTCCATCAGTGTTGAGATAAACTCGTTCCTCAGTGAAGTATGCCTCAGAGAAGTGATTAATACAGATGGAAGCATCAACTTGAGTTGAGGAGAAAAATTGAAGCGCCCAACTAAAAGATCCTTGGACCATTTCTTTTGAGCTCCATGGTTTGCCGTGAAAAATGTACAAATTACGATTTTTCTAGATACGCCAACTCAGTAAACCAAAAAGACAAGCCCAATTAGCTCCCCCCTTGTGAATCAACCCATTCACATGCAAATTTAAAAGAATCCAATCTTGAGCAAGGATAGAGAAAAAATTAGAGATGTACCTAGATTAACCTGGGCCCAAACATCTCTAGCAGCAGGGAAGTCACGAAGAATATGCAGAACGTCCTCCAAAAAGTGTCCACAAATATGACAAGAGGTATCATCTAAAAGTCCCCTCCTCACTCTTTCAACATTACTTAGAAGTCTTCCTTGTAAGACCGTCCAAAGAAAGACACGAACCCGTTGAAGACTAGGACACTTCCAAACAATCTTCCATTTCTCATCTCTCGAATTCCAACCTCTCTCATTGAGAACCTTATAAGCAGATTTCACAGTAAAGGCACCAGACGAGGTGTGACTCCAGGCAATTCTATCTGGGCCTTCAAAAAATTGAGGTGGAAGGATACCCTTAATAGCTTGAATCACATCTTCCGATAACCGAACCCGAAAAAGATCAAGGTTCCACGAACCATCCTCTGAAGTCATCTCATGCAGAAGACAGTCAGGATTTAGATTGATATTAGGGGAAATGTAATGGCAAAGAGGTCCGATATTGGGAATCCAAATGTCCTTCCAACACCAAATTTTGTGACCGTCTCCAATGGACCATTGCAAGTTCTCTTGAAATAACGTCCAAATTTTTGAAAGAGACTTCCAAAGAAAAGAGCACCTATTACTGTCAATGCTATCGGGTATCTCGTCTTTGATTTGATACTTCGACCTGATCACACAAACCCAAAAAGCTTCCTTGTCTGACACCAATTTGAAACCCAACTTCATTAAAAATAAAATATTCTGGTCGCGGAGTTTCCTCAGCCCTAAGCCTCCACACATTTTTGGTTGGCAAAATGAATCCCAACCAACCAAAGACATCTTTTTTTTTTCCTTTCAGTTGACCCCCAGATAAACTGTTTAACCAGACTTTCAATCTCATCCCGAGTCTTCCTAGGTACCATCGTGGATTGCATGAAATAACTAGGTATAGATAAGAGAACTGATTGCGCCAAGGTGACACGCCTAGCTAACGAGAGCTTTTTGGCTTCCCAGCTTTGAAGCTTACCACGCACTTTCTCCACCACAAACTGAAGAGTACTACTAGTAACCCTTTGGTGAAAAAGAGGAATTCCAAGATAATGACCAAGATTATGAACCCGCTGAAAACCAAACATAGAACTGATCGTGCTCACCACGGTTTCATCCACTCCTCTAGAAAAGAAAATGTTGGTCTTTCTCGCATTAATTTTATGCCAAGACAAAGCACAAAAATCATCCAGAATGGTTTTTAATACTCCACCGTGCTTTGAATCAGCTTTACTAAAGATAACCAAATCATCTGCAAAAAATAGATGCGATATAGCAGGCCCATTCCTAGAAAGTCTAATAGGGCTCCATTTACCTTCCGAAATGGCAGACTGAATTGAGTGCCCAAGCCATTCCATACAAAGCACAAAGAGGTAAGGAGAAAGAGGACACCCTTGCCGGATTCCCCTAACATGTCTGAATTTAGATAGAGGAACTCCATTCCACATAACCTGCAAAGTAGAATTAGAGATAGAGGACATAATAACGTTATTAAGATGATCAGGGATACCTGCCGCTCGAAGAGAAGCTGCAATGAAAGCCCAACTAACTCTGTCATAAGCCTTCTCTAAGTTAATTTTAATTGCCATCCATTTCCATTTCTTCTAACTCCTCATAGTATGAATCACTTCTTGAGCTAAGATAATATTTTCATTAATGTTTCTTCCTGCAATAAAACCAGTTTGCTCCTGCGCAATAATTTTAGGGAAGATATGTTTAAACCGGTTTGCAATAACCTTCATCGTCAACTTGTAAAGGACAGAACATAGGCTAATAGGCCGAAATTGACCAAAATTATTCGGATTCTGAACCTTCAGAATGAGAATGATCAAAGTATTATTCAAATCAGGATCAAAAGCATTTCCGTTGAAAACCTTTCGAACCCAGTCACAAACCGCTCCCCTATAGTGTCCCACTGCTTCTAGAAGAAGAGGGCGTGAAAACCGTCACTTCCTGGGGCTTTCAAAGGTGCCATATCAAACATAGCCTCCTTGATATCCTCATTTGTCACCGGCCTTTCCAAAAAACTTATATCCACCGGATCAAGCTGGGGAAAACCGCTATGAGACAAACTTCCTAGGGGTGCAGGAATTTCTCTATACAGTCTTTGAAAAAACTTGTTTGCCTCATCTTCTATATCCTCAGGATCATAAATCCAATTACCCTCGGAATTGCGAATAGCAGTAATACGATTATTTTTCCTCCTTAGCAAAGTACGGGTGTGAAAAAACTTTGTATTCCTGTCTCCAAATTTCAACCAATCACATCTCGCTTTTTGCTTCTAAAGAAGTTCTTCATGATGTAAAACATTATCGAGTTCTTGTCTTAGTGACAAATCCACCTGATTTAAATGATGAGAACCGGAGAAATCTCTAGTCTTCTGGATGTTGGCAATTTTTTTGAAAAGATCTCTCTTACGAGTAGCAATGTTGCCATAAACATGTTTATTCCAATCCTTAAGGTCACGAGTTAGTTTTCCAAGGGATTCAGACATATTACCCAAGCAATCCCATTTTTCTTTTAGAAAGCCATCAAACCCTGGATGCTCTGTCCAACCAGCCAAAAATCTAAAAGGCCTTCCCCTAGGGAGAATAGTACTTGGATTCAGGGATAGGAGGAGGGGTCGATGATCTGACTTAATCTTTGGAAGGTGTGTAACCATGCCATTAGGAAAATTGCAAAGCTAGGCTTCATTTGCCAGGGCACGGTCCAGCCTCTCAAACAAAGATCCCCTATGCCAAGTGTAAGGAGGGCCCCTGAAACCTAAGTCATAAAGCTCAGCAGAATCAACAAAATCACCAAAATGAGGACACTTCTTGCCCCTAGAAAGCCCCCCGAATTTTTTAGAAGGGGAGAGGATTGCGTTGAAATCCCCAATGGCAGTCCAAGGGCTCTGACCAAGTGGAATGGATTTTCTCAACTCACTCTAGAGAAATTGACGCCTTTGTCTGTTAGGGCTCCCATAGACAAAAGCGATGAAAATAGGATATGACGAGGATAAATACCAAACCCGAGACAGAATGAATTGCGGATGGTTACGGACCACTTCAAGACGAACAGAGTCCCTCCATCCTAGCCAAATGCCCCCTGAATATCCAACTGCTTCTACGCGATGTGAATACTGGAAACCCAACTTAGCTATAATACTGTCAGCCTTGGATCTACTGACTCTCGGTTCAAGCAGACTAATAATATCCGGTTTGTACTCGATATTATATTCCTGGAAAATTCTGGGGAATTTAACATTTGCACAGCCCTAACAGTTCCACGAAAAAATAGTGACATTCATTAATATAAAATAAAAAGTTAGGGTAACATACCTAGCTTTCTAGACCGATATTACTATCCATCTTAGATCCTGCACCATCAACCTCAGCATTTGAACACTCGTTGAGGATTTGGGGGGATAAAAGTTCTGCCATTGTCTCCATAGACTCAGCTAAGGGAACACCTGTGGTTCCCGAATATTTAAAACGATTCCCTCGACCTCGTAGAGCGATATAAGTTCTCCTAGTACTTCGACTACCCCTACCCTTACCCCCGCCTCTTCAATCTTTGGAACCATTTGATTTTGAAACCAAGTTCAAATTCGAGAATTCCACAAATCTCGGAATAAAATTGTCCTATTTAGATAAAAAAAAAATTATTAAAACTAACAGCAGAGTGTTTACCTGGATCAAGGGTATTTTCTGATATAGGGACAATAAAACCCTCGGATTCGTCAAACACAAGATTATAATGTGCTTTTATTTTTTCCAAATCTTCAGCATCGTTGTTATCCTGATCTTTAGACTCCAAATTGCCTTGATTAGCTGTGCCTTCCAAAGAATTATTTTTTAATGCAACCGCTTGTTTTGTGCTTGCACAATTAGATAAAACCAAATTAGAGTTAGAAAAATTTCCAAAAAATCCCCCATTATTTTCCCCTATTCCACTCATCCCCATCGGCCTTTTCCCTAAGCTCCTATCCAAATAAATTTTAAATTTTTGGCCCAAAGTCTATTGCCCATTTTTGCCCGATTTTTCCTTCCATTCGGTCCCCTTAGAAAGACCTAAATCCTTCAAATTTTCTTGACCTGGCTCAACAACCGCTTTTTCAACATTAATATAATACTTCAAAACCCCACTCATTGCCTTGTCTGCCATTTTATCCCCCAAATCACTCCCTAAAATCCCCCTAGCCGACTGCCCCAATCTTTCTCCCAAATCCTTCTCCTCTAACAGCGCCGAAAACCTTGAGCCAGTAGAGATTTTATCTTGTTTCGCCGGACCCTCCGTTTTAGTTTCCCACTTCCCTCGCCGTGAAGACCTCCTTTCCGCCAGCATCCACGGGTCAAAATTCGGACCCTTTCCTTTGCTGACTGAAGCGTATTTTTCCCCGTTCAAGCACCCCGCCAGAAGAGATCCCATCACAGTCGTCGGTGTTAGCCGAACCTGCAGATTTTTGGTTCGCCATTTCCGAGGTGCACATCTCTTTTACATGGCCGTACTTGCCACACACGAAGCACACGGTCGGAAGGGCCTCATATTCAACTCGTTGAGTATCTCCGTCAACATAGACTTGCGAAATCAGTGGCCTATCTAGATTAATATAGACGGCTAATCTTGCAAAACGGCCTCTGGTCTGATTATCAGTTTGAAAGTCCAGTTTAACCACCTTTCCAATGAGGCCCCCGATGGCCTCAATGATCTTCCGTTTATACAGGTGACCCGGGAGATTCGACAGTCGAATCCATGTTAGCACTACACTCGGGTAAGGTTGCAATGGATCGAAATGTTTAGACCAAGGTTGTACGATTAGATACTGGCCATAAACTGTCCACGGACCCTGTGGTAGAGCCTTGTTATAATCATCTGGATCCTGAAATTTCACCAAAAATATCCGTTAGCAATATCCATTAGCCGAATAGAATTCACAGGCTTCCAAAGAAAAAGAATGCGATTATAAAGGGTGTTGTAGCCAATGTTTCGCCCTAGAAGTTTGACGATGACCGTCAACTCCATTTCTTTAAAAAGGATTTCCTTGACCCGATCCGAAAACTCAATAGCAGGAATCCCATCAATGATGGACGTATTAACGTCGCCTTCGAGTACCTCGAAATCATTTTCATCCCCCGCAGTAGGCACTGCCCGAAGTGAATCAAAGACAACATCATGTCTCCTCAGCAATTTATCTTTCCACGATACGGTTTGTTGTGGTTCGGGATCCACAGCCATAGAATTATCTTCATCAGTATCAATCTCTTTAAACCTCACTTTTTTGGTGTTACGATCACTGTCGGGGTGAGTGTCCCCCTCCCCAACGTTGCCGAAAATTTGAGAAGTTGAGACCTTTTTTTTTCTGTCTCTCGTTTTGATTTTCTGAGATGGTTTTTATAATGATGACATTTTCAAAATATTGTTCTTAAAAAGTGTTTTTAAGAAATAAAATATTTATTTTAAATATGTTATTATCAAGTAATAAATATGTATTTAAATAAAATTTAAATTAATTAATATTATTATATTTTAGTAAGAATATAAAAAAATTTATTATAACTTGTTAATATTTTAATATATGAAATATAAATTTTAAATATTTTAAGTAATAAATATTAATTATTTATAAAATTTAATTAGAATATATAAACTACATTTTAAATATTTAAATATAACCATTAAATATTTGTAATTAGTATTTTAAAAAATATTTTTTTATTTTTAATTAATGATTTTAACATATTTGTAATTAAGCACCAAGAAAAAAAAGGGAAAGTACTATATTATTGGAGGGGTGAAAAAGTAATTAAGCATTAAAAGTGCTTTTTGGAGAGAAAAAGTAAAAAATTTTAGCTTCTCCTTTTCAAAAGTGCTTTTTAAAAGCACTTCTGAAAAGCTAAAAATTTCAGCCAAAAGCAGCTTATTCTGCACAGCTTTTCTTCCAAAAGTGCTTTTGGAGCTAGAAGTACTTTTTTTAAGCAAGAAGATCAGGCCCTAAGTAGACTTATGTATTAATTACTCCATTAAGCTATCATAAATTCAAGCTTAAATTTAAAAAATTATAAAAAAAGATTATTCTATTCCTAAAAGGGTAAAACTTTTCTTTTTTTTTTTTTGGTGATAAAAGAGTAAAACTTTTTGATCTCTTATATTGATAGCTTATATGAAGTTTAAATTTATATATACTATAGTTTTATCCATAAATTATTAAACCTTTTTTTAGATATTTTATTAATAAAAATCAATATAAAAATTTAGAATTTAATGATTTAATTGTATGTGAACTCATTATATTTTAATTAAGTAATAGAATTTCCTTTTATAAGTTTAATTCATTTAAATTTAAATTAGTTAATTAAATATATATTTAACAAGTTTAGATTAATGTCGATTGAGTTAACTCAGTTGGCATTGGTATTATAGCCAATGCAAGAGGATGTAGATTCAAGCACCTTAAAGCGTCTTTATTTTCCTATTTAAGGATTGAGAAGAGAGAAAATTATTTGATAAAATGTGAATTTTACGCTAAAAAACTATCTTTAATAAATTTGAGATACACGAGTTCACATACACATATAGATAATTTTTATGCTTAATTCTCATAATTTTATAATCTTCACTATTTTTTTTTTTTTGAGTTGTTGGATTGGACATACTTAAACTATGATCCTCGTTCTAAATTGGTCATTAAACTTTAAATCATTCTAATTACATACTTAAACTATTGAGATTATATCAATTAAGTCCTTTCGTTACTAAAATCGTTAATTTTACTGTTAAATTATACATTAAATCTTATGCGATATAATTTAAAATAAAAAAAAGAATATCGTAAAAATCTTACTCTGAAATTTTCAAAACTTTTACAAAAGTTTTATGATTCACCTTTATTTTATTTTTAGCTTTTTACTTTTAAAATTTCTGCCACAATTTTTTATTTTTGTTTAAAGCTTTCATTTTAAATTTAGGTACCGTAGTGGCAGCCTCTTACCATTAGAGAAATGATTATATGAAACTGTTATTCCACGTCATCCCTATCCCTTTCTAATAGGAACATGACAAATCAAATTTTTCCTCCTAATTTTGGGAAAGGATTGTACGAAACAGTGACGCCACGCCATCTGTATCCCTTTTCCAATAGATTTATGCCATATCAGCATTTTCATCCTGAATTTCAGCATTTTTATCTTGAAAAAAATCAAATCCAAATTAAAATCCTAAAATTCAGGAAAAGAATACTGATGTGGCATAAAACTATTGGAAATGGATAATATTCCTGTTTCATACAATCCTTTCTCCCTAATTTTTAGCATTTTTAGTTGAATTTGATTGTATGAAATTGTTATTCCACATCATCCCTATCCCTTTCCAATAGGAACATGACAAATCAGATTTTTCCTCCTAATGCTGAAAATCAGGAAGAAAAATCTGATTTATAATGTTTCCTATTTGAAAAGAATAAGGATGACGTGGAATAACAGTTTCATACCATCTTTCTCCTTATTATTCCATTAAATTGATTGCAAATAAATAATTTTATTCCTTTGCGGTGGGAAAGCAGGAGGATGTACAACATTTAATTGACACAATAAATAGTTTAAATTTTAATATAAAACTAAAAGTGTTTCTTTGTATTTTACTTGGGTCTTTGTGTTTTTTACTGATATTTGAATGAATAAATAAATAATATTGCAGTTGCAATTTCATGGATATGCGTAGAGATCGGGGAATGGCTCCTGAAGAAAGATACTGATGGAGGTATCAGAAGCTTTTGGGATGAATGGAGCCTCAGGTTGATGATTATTTGCAGCGCACTGCTCCAGCTTCTTATTATCTGGTCTGGCCATGTTCGAAGGAGATATATAGGGAAATATTCACACTATCTTGCAATCTTCGTGTGGTTCAATTACCTGCTATCCAACTCCATGGCCACTATTGTTCTTAGTACCCTTCTAAAGACCCATGCGGGCCGCCAACCCCGGGACGAGCTCGTTGCATTATGGTCGCCTTTCGTTTTGTGGCGTCTTGGTGGCCCCTACAACATTTCAGCCTATTCTTTAGAAGACAATGCACAGTGGTTGAGATACTTTATTTGCTTTGTGCTCCAAGCTGGAGAGGAAATTTACATCTTCAGCATTTACGGTAGTGGTGCTAGGCATCCAGCCCTCATTTTTATAGCTTGCCCCATTCTCATTGCTGGCTTCATCAAGTTTGGAGAAAAGATATGGGCTCTTAGATGTGCATATGAAAAGTTTGTACTCACCTCCTACGGAAGCTGCAGTTAATAGTGCACCACAACTGATCAGGACGGGTATGTATGAAGATAACTACTTCAGCAAATCCATAGACGCCAAAACTAAAGCTAAGCGCACCCTACGAACTCTCTACAGGGCTTACACCGCATTCTCCATTTTCAAGCCTCTCTTTTTAGACCTCCCATTCGAGCTTTCTGCGGAAATTAGTGAGGTCAAAGTATACTTAGCTGAACCAGAAGAAGAGGCCTTCAAAATGGTTGACATCGGGCTAGATTTCCTCTATGATTTACTATTCACCAAGCTCCCCATACAATATGGCGAACTAAATTTAGCTAGCTTAGCTCTTCGTATCTTCTGCCTTGGCTCTGCTGTATCTTCACTGCTTGCCTTCTTCATTACTCCAAAGCCTCGTATTCCCAGGGTTGACGTTTCCATAACCTACTGCTTGCTCCGGTAAGTTATTCTTTTGGACCTATGTTCATTTGTATTTCGATATTGGTCGAATTGGATGGTAAGGAAGTTACCTGGCGATAATCAATTTAACTCCCTGCTCACTGCTTTTCCTACATTAAATCGACTCCGACCGGAACATGGAATCAAAGTAATGGCACAGCATGATCTAATAAATTATTATGTTCAGCAGTCACGCAAAAGCTGGTTCAGTCGTTGGATTATACAAGTTTCTGACACCAATCACCTCATCCAGAAGTTTGGATACACCACATGGAGGCCAGTCGACCTTGATTTGAAGAAATTCATATACTCTAGTGTAAAAGCAAAGCAGTCCAAGTTGGAAGTCAAAAGTTTCTCGGGTTTGTTAGGGGAGCTCATTCGAGCTCGTCGAGGTGATGATGAAATTGAGGATTTGTGGACTATAGACGCAACCGATTTCCCTAGCCAAATCTTCGTTTTGCACATTGCTACCGATCTTGTTTACTATGATGATTTGAATAGTTTCCAAATCCAAAGTCTCGGTTCGTCTTGCGAAATTGGTAAAGCTTTATCTGATTACATGATGTACCTTTTACTTGTGCGTCCATTAATGCTGCCTAAAGGGTATAATGACATCAGAAACGAACTGACCTCAAGGCAACCCAACACTTTCTATCCCCCTGAAATGAGATCAAAACGCATAACGGAGGAAAGGAAGCAATTCATCTCGACTTTACTTTCAGGCCAAGCCTTTCGATCAATGGCCATCTACGGCATGAAAGCTTGTAGCAACAGTGAGAAAATACTGTACCAGGGGCTCTTCTTCATGAGGCGACTGCGAGATTTGGTACTAAATAAAAGGTGGGATCATGATGAGAAATGGGGACTGATCAATCAAGTGTGGATGGAGATGACGATTCAGGCTGCTAGCCAATGTCTATGGAAGGAACATGCTCAACAGTAAGGCACAGTGGCGAGCTACTTACTCATGTTGCCCTTCTTATGGTGCATTTTTGCTTAAGTACCCAAATCCAACAAGTGAACATAGATGGTGAATTCTCGACGTCATACCCGTAAGAATTCAGAAGACGCGATTAACCTTTAAGGGGACCTCTAGCCACCGTTGATTAAGAAAACAACATTACTCCATTAATTCTCTCACATTTAATATTTGTCTAGAGAAAGGATTGTATGAAACAGTGACGCCATGTCATCTGTATCCCTTTCCAATAGTTTTATGCCACATCAGTATTTTTATCCTGAATTTCAGGATTTTAATTTGGATTTGAATTTTTAAGGATGAAAATCGGATTTTAATTTGGATTTGGTTTTTTCGGGATGAAAATCTGAAATTTAGGATAAAAATATCGATGTGGCATAAAACTATTGAAAGGGATACAGATGACGTGGCGTCACTGTTTCATACAATCCTTTCCTTAGTCTAGAGAAAGGATTGTATGAAACAGTGACGCCACGTCATCCGTGTCCCTTTCCAATAGTTTTATGCCACATCAGTATTTTTATCACGAATTTGAGATTTTAATGTGGATTTGAATTTTTAAGGATGAAAATTAGGATTTTAATTTGGATTTGATTTTTTCAGGATGAAAATCCTGAAATTTAGGATAAAAATACTGATGTGGCATAAAACTATTGGAGAGGGATACAGATGACGTGGCGTCACTGTTTCATACAATCCTTTCCCTTAGTCTAGAGAAAGGATTGTATGAAACTTGATGCCATGTCATCCGTATCCCTCTCCAATAGTTTTATGCCACATCGTATTTTTATCCCGAATTTCAGAGATTTTAATTTGGATTTGAATTTTTAAGGATGAAAATCAGATTTTAATTTGGATTTGATTTTTTTCAGGATGAAAATCCGAAATTTAGGATAAAAATACTGATGTGGCATAAAACTATTGGAAAGGGATACAGATGACGTGGCGTCACTGTTTCATACAATCCTTTCCCTTAGTCTAGAGAAAGGATTGTATGAAACAGTGACGCCACGTCATCTGTATCCCTTTCCAATAGTTTTATGCCACATCAGTATTTTTATCCTGAATTTCAGGATTTTAATTTGGATTTGAATTTTTTAAGGATGAAAATCAGGATTTTAATTTGGATTTGATTTTTTTCAGGATGAAAATCCTGAAATTTAGGATAAAAATACTGATGTGGCATAAAACTATTGGAAAGGGATACAGATGACGTGGCGTCACTGTTTCATACAATCCTTTCCTTAGTCTAGAGAAAGGATTGTATGAAACGGTGACGCCATGTCATCCGTATCCCTTTCCAATAGTTTTATGCCACATCGCATTTTTATTATCGAATTTCAGGATTTTAATTTGGATTTGAATTTTTAAGGATGAAAAATCGAGATTTTAATTTGGATTTGATTTTTTGGGATGAAAATCACGAAATTCAGGATAAAAATATCGATGTGGAATAAAACTATTGGAAAGGGATACGGATGACGTGGCGTCATCGTTTCATACAATCCTTTCCTTAGTCTAGAGAAAGGATTGTATGAAAATGGTGACGCCATGTCATCCGTATCCCTTTCCAATAGTTTTATGCCACATCGTATTTTTATCACGAATTTCGAGATTTTAATTTGGATTTGAATTTTTAAGGATGAAAATCAGATTTTAATTTGGATTTGATTTTTTTCAGGATGAAAATCCACGAAATTTAGGATAAAAAATCGATGTGGCATAAAACTATTGGAAAGGGATACAGATGACGTGGCGCCATCGTTTCATACAATCCTTTCCTTAGTCTAGAGAAAGGATTGTATGAAACAGTGACGCCATGTCATCTGTATCCCTTTCCAATAGTTTTATGCCACATCAGTATTTTTATCCTGAATTTCAGGATTTTAATTTGGATTTGAATTTTTTAAGGATGAAAATCAGGATTTTAATTTGGATTTGATTTTTTCGGGATGAAAATCTCGAAATTTAGGATAAAAATATCGATGTGGCATAAAACTATTGGAAAGGGATACGGATGACGTGGCGTCACTGTTTCATACAATCCTTTCCTTAGTCTAGAGAAAGGATTGTATGAAATAGTGACGCCACGTCATCCGTATCCCTTTCCAATAGTTTTATGCCACATCAGTATTTTTATCCCGAATTTCGAGGATTTTAATTTGGATTTGAATTTTTAAGGATGAAAATCGGGATTTTAATTTGATTTGATTTTTTCAGGATGAAAATCTGAAATTTAGGATAAAAATATCGATGTGGCATAAAACTATTGGAAAGGGATACGTGATGACGTGTGGCCACCGCTGTTTCATACAATCCTTTCCTTAGTCTAGAGAAAGGATTGTATGAAACGGTGACGCCACGTCATCCGTATCCCCTTCCAATAGTTTTATGCCACATCGTATTTTTATCCGAATTTCAGGATTTTAATTTGGATTTGAATTTTTAAGGATGAAAATCAGGATTTTAATTTGATTTGATTTTTTTCCGGATGAAAATCCTGAAATTTAGGATAAAAATACTGATGTGGCATAAAACTATTGGAAAGGGATACAGATGACGTGGCGTCACTGTTTCATACAATCCTTTCCCTTTTAGTCTATTTCTTTTTCTTTGTTACTTTTCTTTGATTGTTAACATGTAATTTATAGACGACATTAATAAGTAATTTATTATGATATTTCCTTTTAAATTGTGCGGCTCATAATATATCAATTTGAACGGAATTGAAAGGCTTATTCAAGCCCGAAAAACGTCGTGAAATATCTGAATTTGGCCTGGAAATTTGATAAAAAAGTTGTCTAAGAAACTTAGAAAAATTCTATATACTTTTCTATTTTCTCCATTATATTATTTTTGCCCCATAGATAAACATTATTAGGTTAAGCCCAAAAGATACACATACTTAACATAGCCACCTTAGTTCTATTTTGTTCTTGTTTTTTATTTTCTTTATGAATTTTTAAACTCCTTTTCTAGTAAAAGAATTATGGAAGTTTGATTCAATAAATTTACGAGACTTAATTTGTGCTTAATTCTTCTTTATTCTTTGGTATTTGTGTATTTTCTTCTTGAATTGCAATATTTTAGGTTTGTTAAAATATTCAGCAAGTATTTAATAGCTTAAAGCGATTGCCTTGTCAATTAGAATAATTAAATCTATAATTGTTTAATTCATTCTAATACTTTTGACGAATTGCATACTTGTGGATGTGTGCTCTAGCTTAAATAAACCCCACTGAGGTGAGTTTGTTGGTTAAAATTAAGATTCTCTCATTCTTAATGCGACTCGTAACTAAAATCTTGAGCGCTAAGTTACAAAGTTATTTATTGGTTGGGGAAGTAATTTCAAACAAGCTATCTCTCGGTTACTAAACATATAGGGAGAGATTGGTTGTCCGGTGATGAATCAACAATTAGAATCCATTAATTTATTAAAGGCATTGAAGTTATCATTGCGTCAATAATCGAATCTATGAATCAAATGGAGATTTCACCTTTGGCTAAAGTTTTTCCTAATTGGTTTCTCTTGATACTTTTAATTACTACTTTCTTCGTTTAGATTAATTTGAATTTAGATTTATTTTATTTTATAAACCACCTTGATTTATTTTACTTGTTTTTTTCTTAACGATAAAGTTATTACCAATCTCTACAAATACAATCCTATTTGCTGCTATTTATTAAATTATATTTTAAAATAGATTGTTATTTTTATAGGTCTTGATAGCCTTGTTGAAAAGTTAACAGAGATAAGTGAACAGACACAATGAATGAAAAGATGCAATATTAAACCAAAAGCAATGAAGTTGTTCACCAAGATATACAATTGTTCAAAAGATACAATTGTTCATCAAGAGACATAACTATTGTTTAATTTGAGCATCAATTTATCATTCATCACTCAACAATTTTGAGCATATTATATAGAATATAAATCCATAATTTATTATTCAAACTGTAACCCCCTAACCCGTAACCGTCGCCGGAATAGGGTTAAGAGGCATTACGAATCATTTTCGAACATTTCATATCCATCTCACAACACAAAGTCAATCTTCAATCAAACATATTAAAATATAAACATATAGTCCCTTATTGAGGTCTACGAGACCTTAAACATGTGTTAGAAAGAGGTCGGGACTAAACCGAACACATACGAAAATTTTCGAAATTCAAACATTTTTCTAAGTTACAGAGGTCTGCGCTGGTGTGGGTAGGCCGTGTGCCTCACACGGCCTCGGACACGCCCGCGCGCCCAAGCCGTGTCAAAAGCAGGGCATACATACTGACTTGCACTACACAGTCAGTCACACGCCCGTGTGTCCAGCCCGTGGTCGCTACTGACTTGTTTCACTTGGCAAATTTAAGCAACACGGTCGAGCCACACGCCCGTATGCTCAATCGTGTGGGCAATTATATGTCATATTCAAGGCCAAACTTGCCACCCACACTTAGGTACACCTACAATGTAACATCCTGAAATTCAGGATTTTATGTTTTGCATTATACCATGCGTTAGGCTAGCTAAGAGTGTCAGTTGTGTATGTTTAGGGACCCTAAGAAGGCTTGGGGTTGAGTTGGGCCTTGGTAGAATTTTTGTGTTTATACACTTAAAGGGGAGAAGGTAAGTGGCGTCAATGCATAAGGGAATAAGTGTGTATTTTGCTAGCACAAGAGGAGCTAGTAGTAAGGTGGTGATGTGTCACATGAAAGGGCTTAAGGGGTGGAGTTCGAATCCCACCTATTACAAATTTTGGATTAATTTTTGTGCTAATCAGGTGGAAGATGGTAAGTGTCGGCCAAGACTCTAAAGAAGGTAAGGAAGACTTTCTAATGATGGAAAGAACACTAAAAAGAAGAGTAAGGAGGAGATCAAGGAGAAAATAAGGAAAGAAATAAAGGAAAGAGATAAAAGGGGATATATTGGCCAAATTTTAGGAGTTGCTTGGGGAAGGAATTTTGGTCAACTAAGACTTTTTGGTGGAGGGTGTAATCGGTTTTGGTAAGGGGTGGTTGTGCCGAATTTTTGTTAGACTTTTTGAGGAGTTTTTGGTTTCATTTGAAGGTCTTTTCTTTTTACCATTTGGTACCTCTTTTCCTTGCCTAAAACTGTGACTATTAGGGAGCATTTTCTTTTCTTCTTCTCATCTTTGCCATAGCTTTCTTTTTTCTCTTTTCATTAGACGACATACTTGGAGACCAAATCTCCCTTGTTCTTTCCTCTCCAAAAAGCCGAATCTCTTAAGTATCTTATTTTCTCTCTCTTTTTCGTGTGGGGCATTTTCTTCCTTGGCTAAATCGGGTAAGTGGCTTCATTCTCTTCCTTTCATCCTCTTTTCTCCATAGCCGAATGTGTGACCCTCATCATTCGGTTGGTTCACTTTATTTCTAAACCGAAACATCACTCTCTCCTACTCCTTCATATCGTGATCATCTCTTTTTTCTAGTGTTCTTGTGGGGTTGGCCGAATCTCATATCCTTGCCGACTCATCCTTAGTCATAAGTTGAATCGGTGGGAATCGGGTTCATCATCGATTAAGGTAAGGAGTCTCTTCTTAGTCCATTCGATATCGCTACTTGATTGTTTTGCTAAATGGATCGATAGATTTGACTAATCGATTATTTTAGGGACTAAATCACTCGATCTTCTCTACTCGTTGATCCTTTGGAAATAGTGGTAAGCCGAAACCCTCTCCTTAGATAACTACTTTCTCTTATCGTAGTATTATTCTGATCGAGACTCTTTCAATGGAGGCAAGTGGTAGCGTTATTAAAGGAAAATCGATAGAAGGGAAAAAACGGAGTGGACTTGCAATCTCTACTCCCAAGTTCAAACGTAGGGCGGTATCGGCAGTTTGGGATTTTCCACCAGGTTGTGGACCATCTTCTGGTGAGAGTAGGCAAATTGTAGTCGTTCACGATACTAAGGGTAAGCATTTCTTTAGATCATTTGATTTAGATTTGGATTAAGACACTATCTCTTGTTAGTTAATCGAGTGTTATGGTGACATAGGTGCCGACGATCAAGAAGGTTTAGTCCTTACCGTAATTAGGTGTGTAATCTCACACCGAAATCCTGTAGAGTCGTGATTCACCATCATGTTGGAAAATAGATCGTTGTTGCTTACGAATCTAATAACCATAATATGGCAAGAATCGAGTAACCTGCTTAAACAGCGTTAATTTTAAGATTTGTCAAAATCGGTATTAATTTGTAAAATTACAAAAATACCCTTATGGGCCGAATTACTAAAAAGCTTTAATGGGCCGTTTTTATGAAAATGCCCCTATGGGTCGATTTGCCAAAATGCCTTAATGGGCCGATTTGCTAGAATGCCTTAGTGGGCCGATTTACCAAAGTGCTTTAATGGGCCGATTCATCAAAATATTTCATTAGATTAATGGTTGCTATATATGTGGATATACTTTTCTTATGTTGCATCTTTACATATTGCATGGGTTGGGAAAAATTATATGGAGAGCAGTGTAGCCTGGTAGCATAGCCACAATTCGCTTATTATTGTGCTTAATTATGATTTCGGTGGCATGGGCACAAAAATATTATACTTTAGCAGCTTGACTGTAAATTGGTGTGAGCAGCGGGGTGGGTTGACTTGATCCCCACAGGTGTGATTGGCTAGTCGGGGGTGAGATGGATGGATGGGTTGGGTTGCATTCATTTCTTTTAAATACTGTTATGTAAATGGGCTTAGGCCCAAGATGTTGCTATACGGGTTCAGGCCCAGTGGATGATGGTAAGGGGATTATGCATTGAGTTCTTGTAACTCACCCCCTTTCTTTCTTAATCCTTGCAGGTGATGCTCAGTAATGAGGACTTGGGTCCATGGATAACTCGGTGGAGGCCATACTTTGAAAATAATGTTTTCGAGCATTAGGAAACTTCCTTTTCACTTTATTTCATTACTTTTACTATTTTGGGTTTAAAGTTGTAATAAGGCCTCTGATATTTTTATTTTGCTTTATGTTTTGATATACTTATTATTTTTCTTGAATTGTTTTAAACGGGGATTTTCTGAGATCATAAATAACGGTTTTCCAAAATTGAATTACAAATGGATTTCATAGCAAATGTATATACAAATAATTTAACTTGGATTCTCTTTCGAATTATCAACGTCATTTTCAAAAGTCACGGTTTTAAAGTTCACTAGATCGGTTTTCGATTCAATCAACCTTTCGAGATTAGTAGTATTTTATCGAATATTTATAACCAAACTTGTTTTCTTAACTATAACCAAATAAAGCCTACTTTAGTAAGAATCACAAGTTCTTTATATGTTTTCTTCATGTGACATGCCAGATCCGGTCATACTGCATGGGCCAGGTTTGGGGTGTTACATTTTATGGTATCAGAGCCCGGTTACAAAACTCGGCTGTGGTTTGGGTTCAAAAATATTTTCCAAAAACTGTTTAAAATTCGATTTATAAATACATGTTTTAGAGAAAGTATGGCACCACGGGTATCCGGCACCAAGTCAGTAAGTTTTGTTTTCATTTTATGATTATTGTGGTATGACTGTAAGAAAACTTCACAAAATAGAGATACTCTAGAACTTTTAGCTTAGGAGTTGAAACTATAGAGATTGAGACTTTAGGATACGTTTTGCGAAAACAACTTTACTTCCTATACTCCATAAAACATTGTTTAATAAATATTGAATAGCATACTGATTCATAAGACTCGTAATCAGATTAAATCAACTTAGCAAACATGAGCGCTAGAGAACGTGGACGCGGTAGACGTGGACGTGGTAGAGGCCGAGGTGCTAGAGTTGTATCTGAGGCATCTGGACATATGCCGAAAATGGACGCACTCCGCATCACCGCGGATCAAGTCGGGTCACATGATCGAATGAGAGAGGACGACGCTCTGTCCCAAGCGATGTTGTTAGTTTTAGAAAGGGTTGCTGGGGCTAGAACTGGGTCGGCAGCTCGTGGGTCGATATCTGAGCGACTTAGATTGAATGGGGCCGAAGTTTTTAGGGGTATTTTGGGTGTAGCCCCAAGTGTAGTGAGTCTCGGCAGAGAGCGGTGGAATGAATTATGGATGATCTAGATTGTACGGTGAGCGGCCCGAAAGGGTTGTGTCATTCTTTGAGAGGCAGGCGATCGGTGGTGGCTCACTGTTCGGGAAGGCATTCAGGCTAATCGTATTACCTGGGATTTCTTTAAGACAGCATTCCAAGGGAAATATGTTGGGGCTAGCTTTGTGGATGCCCGAAGAAAGGAATTCCTGAATCTGGTTCAAGGAAGTAGATCTGTGGCAGTATACGAGGCGGAGTTCTTGCGTCTGAGTCGGTATACCCAGGGTATAGTGCCGACTGATTATGAACGCTGTGTGCATTTTGAGGACGGATTGCGTGATGAGTTACGGGTGCTGATAGCCCCACAGAAGGAGAGGAATTTTCCTACACTGGTGGAAAAAGCTAAGATAGCTGAGGAAGTTAAACACTCGGAATGGAAAAATCGAGACAAGGATAGAGGCAGGAACAAGAGAGACTCTGGGTATTCAGGTCCTACTAGAGGATTCCAGAAAAGGCCCAGGAATGAGGGACCAATTCGAGTGAGTGCTCCAGCTACTACCAATCAGTTACAACCTTGTGTGGATTGTGGAAAACTTCACTCGGGTGAATGTTGGAAGAGAACTAGAGGTTGTTTCAGATGTGGATCCAAAGACCATAGTTTAGGGATTGCCCTTGAGAGCCTGCTCAGACTCAGGTAGTTCGTAACAGATTTGCGTAGCTAGCAGGAGGCGCTCAGCAGCCGCCGAGAGGCCGTGGGCCAGGTCGAGGTGGTAATGGCATGGGATGAGGTCAGGGTGCACCGGGTAGAGGTACCGGTAATAGGGGTAACACGGAGGCGAGACAACCAGGGTTGGTCTATGCGGTCAGACGTCGAGAGGACGGCGATGCACCGGATGTCATAATCGATACGTTTTTCATATCTGATGTACCTTTTACCGCTTTGATAGACATTGGATCCACCCATTCGTATGTTGCATGTGCTGTGTCTGGAAATCTGAATATTAGATCTGAGATTACTACTAGAGAAACAACTGTGATTAGCCCTTTAGGATAATCGGTGGTAGTAAATAAGTTGTTTAGAGATGTGCCCTTAGAAGTTCAGAGGATAGTATTTCTGGCGGATTTTATGGAACTGCCGTCCGGGAAGTTCAACCTTATATTGGGCATGGACTGGCTGGTTAAGCATCGTACGAACTTGGACTGTGCTGCAAAACGGATGGTACTAAGAACTTCAGAGGGTAAGGAAGTGATGATGATAGGTGAAAGAAGAAATTATCTATCTAATGTGGTATCTACTTTAAAGGCGGAAAGGTTGGTACGAAAGGGGTGTGAAGCGTTCTTAGCCTTTATCAATGCTTTGGATACCAAAGAGTTATCGGTAGAGAGTGTTAGAACGATGAAAGAGTTTCTAGACGTCTTTTTCGAGGAGCTTCCAGGATTGCCTCCGGATCGGGAAGTGGAATTTGGTATTGAGCTGTTGCCAGGAATGGCTCCGGTGTCCATTGCTCCTTACAGAATGGCGTCGAAGGAGTTAGTGGAACTTAAAGCTCAGATCCAGGAGCTGATGGATCGTGGGTTTATTCGACCAAGTGTGTCACCGTGGGGAGCACCGGTGTTATTTGTTAAGAAAAAAGATAGGTCGATACGTATGTGCATCGATTATAGACAATTGAATAAGTTGACGATCAAGAACAAGTACCCGTTACCGAGGATCGATGATCTGTTCGATCAGCTGCGAGGAGCTTCGGTCTTCTCGAAGATAGACTTGAGATCGGTGTATCACCAGCTAAGGTCAAGGAGGCGGATATCCGTAAGACTACGTTTCGAACCCGATATGGGCATTACGAGTTCTTGGTGATGTCGTTTGGGTTGACAAATGCACCAGCTGCATTTATGGACATGATAAACTGAGTCTTCCAACCCTATCTAGATCGGTTTGTGGTGGTGTTCATAGATGACATCTTGGTGTACTCAAAGACAGAAGAGGAGCATGATTCGCATCTACGGGTCGTATTGCAGATATTAAGGGAGAAGCAGCTATATGCCAAATTCAGTAAGTGTGAATTTTGGCTGAGGGAAGTGACCTTTTTGGGGCATGTTGTGTCTGCCGAGGGAATTAGAGTTGATCCCCGGAAGATCGAGGCTGTATTGGACTGGAAGCCACCGAAGTCAGTGGCAGAAATTTGAAGTTTTCTAGGTTTGGCGGGGTATTATAGGCGATTCGTTGAGGGGTTTTCGTTGATTGCTGCACCCCTAACTAAATTATTGCGTAAGGGAGTACCGTTTGTGTGGTCAGATAAGCAGCAATAAAGCTTTGAGAGATTGAAGAAGATTCTAATGAAGCGCCGATGATTGATTCAGACTGAGGTCAGTAAAGAGTTTATTGTTTATTGTGATGCGTCACACACGGGCTTGGGATGTGTATTGATGCAAGGGGAGAAAGTGGTGGCTTATGCATCTCGTCAATTAAGGCTGCATGAGGTGAACTATCCCACTCCTGATTTGGAGTTAGCTGCAGTGGTATTTGCTCTGAAGATATGGAGACACTATCTGTACGGGGAGAAGTCGATTATCTACACGGACCATAAGAGTCTGAAGTACCTCTTACCCAGAAGGAGTTGAACTTAAGACAGCGGAGGTGGATAAAATTGTTGAAAGATTATGACTGCTCAATCGAGTATCACCTAGGTAAAGCTAACGTAGTAGCAGATACGTTGAGTCGTAAGGTGATATCGGATTTGAGAGCGATGTTCGCTCATCTTAGCCTTTATGAAGATGGTAGCTGGTTAGCTGAACTTCAAGTGAAGCCTATGTGGGTAAGTCAGATTAAGGAAAAATAGTTGTTAGATGAAAGGTTGGGTTCTAGGCTTCTGCAAGTGGAATGTGGTGAGATAGGGGATTTTGAATTAAATAGTGATGGAGTATTGTGTTTCCGCGGAAGAGTTTGTATGCCCAGAGATTTGGAATTGAGACAAATGATTCTGCGTGAGGTGCATAGTAGCCCATATGCTATGCACCCCGGGGGAAAAAAAATGTACCGAGACCTCCGTGAGCAGTATTGGTGGCCAGGGTTGAAACAGGAGGTTACTGATTTCGTGAGAAAGTGCTTGACATGTCAACAGGTGAAGGCAGAACATCAACTGCCTTCAGGGTTACTACAACCGGTGAAAATCCCACTATGGAAATGGGAAAGGATAACGATGGACTTTGTTAGTGGGTTACCTTTAACGCCTACTAAGAAAGATTTAGTATGGGTAATAGTGGATCGGTTAACGAAGTCTGCTCATTTCCTACCTGTTCGTACGGATTATACGTTGCAGAAGTTGGCCAAGTTGTATATAGCAGAAGTCGTGAGGTTGTATGGGGTACCAGTGTCTATTATATCGGACAGGGATCCTAGGTTTACATCACGGTTCTAGAAGGCTTTACATGAAGCTTTGGGTACAAAACTAAATTTCAGCACGGCGTTTCATCTGCAGACTGATGGTCAGTCGGAGAGAGTAATCCAGATTCTAGAAGACATGTTAAGGGGCTGTGTGATCGACTTCAGGGGTAGTTGGGAAGATTTTCTACCATTGGCAGAGTTTGCATACAACAATAGTTATCAATCCAGCATCCAGATGGCACCCTATGAGGCGTTGTATGGTCGTAGGTGTCGTACTCCTACTTGCTGGACTGAGCTGGGGGAGCGACAGTTGTTGGGTCCAGAATTGATCTCGGAGACGGAGGAAAAAGTAAATGTAATTCGGGCTCGGTTAAAAGAAGCTTCGGACAGACAGAAATCATACGCGGATCTGAAGTGGAAGGAGATAGAGTTCTCTGTGGGTAATCAGGTCTTTCTGAAGGTCTCACCTTGGAAAAAGATCTTAAGATTTGGACGGAAGGGCAAGTTGAGCCCTAGATTTATCAGACCTTACCGTGTATTGAAGCGTGTTGGGCCAGTGGCTTATCAGCTTGAGTTACCTCTAGAGTTAAGTCAGATACATAGCGTATTCCATGTCTCGATGTTAAGGCATTATCATTCGGATCCGTCTTATGTAGTGCTAGTGGAGGAAGTTGAGATAAGACCTGACTTGTCTTTTGAAGAAAAGCCAGTGCAGATTTTAGATCAGGATATTAAGGTGCTGAGAAGGAAGTCGGTTCTGTTAGTCAAAGTATTATGGCGTAATCACGGGTCAGAGGAAGCTACATGAGAGCTTGAGGACACGATCTGGCAACAATACCCTCATCTCTTTTAATCAGGTAAATTTTGAGGCTGAAATTTCTTTAAGGGGGTAGAATTGTAACATCCTGAAATTCGGGATTTTATGTTTTGCATTATACCCTGCGTTAGGCTAGCTAATAGTGTCAGTTGTGTATGTTTAGGGACCCTAAGAAGGCTTGGGGTTGAGTTGGGCCTTGGTAGAATTTTTGTGTTTATACACTTAAAGGGGAGAAGGTAAGTGGCGTCAAGGCATAAGGGAATAAGTGTGTATTTTGCTAGCACAAGAGGAGCTAGTAGCAAGGTGGTGAGGCGTCACATGAAGGGGCTTAAGGGGTGGAGTTAAAATCCCACCTATTACAAATTTTGGATTAATTTTTGTGCTAATCAGGTGGAAGATGGTAAGTGTCGGCCAAGACTCTAAAGAAGGTAAGGAAGACTTTCTAATGATGGAAAGAACACTAAAGAGAAGAGTAAGTAGGAGATCAAGGAGAAAATAAGGAAAGAAATAAAGGAAAGAGATAAAGGGGGATATGTTGGCCGAATTTTAAGAGTTGCTTGGGGAAGGAATTTTGGTCAACTAAGACTTTTTGGTGGAGGGTGTAATCGGTTTTGGTAAGGGGTGGTTGTACCGAATTTTTGTTAGACTTTTTGAGGAGTTTTTGGTTTCATTTGAAGGTCTTATCTTTTTACCATTTGGTACCTCTTTTCCTTGCCTAAAACCGTGACTATTAGGGAGCATTTTCTTTTCTTCTTCTCATCTTTGCCATAGCTTTCTTTTTCTCTTTTCGTTAGACGACATACTTGGAGACCAAATCTCCCTTGTTCTTTCCTCTCCAAAAAGTCGGATCTATTAAGCATCTTATTTTCTCTCTCTTTTTCGTGTGGGGCATTTTCTTCCTTGGCCGAATTAGGTAAGTGGCTTCATTCTCTTCCTTTCATCCTCTTTTCTCCATAGCCGAATGTGTGACCCTCATCATTCGGTTGGTTCACTTTATTTCTAAACCGAAACATCACTCTCTCCTACTCCCTCATATCGTGATCATCTCGTTTTTGTAGTGTTCTTGTGGGGTTGGCCGAATCTCACATCCTTGCCGACTCATCCTTAGTCATAAGTTGAATCGGTGGGAATTGGGTTCATCATCGATTAAGGTAAGGAGTCTCTTCTTAGTCCATTCGATATCGCTACTTGATTATTTTGCTAAACGGATCGATAGATTTGACTAATCGATTATTTTAGGGACTAAATCACTCGATCTTCTCTACTCGTCGATCCTTTGGAAGTAGTGGTAAGCCGAAACCCTCTCCTTAGATAACTACTTTCTCTCATCGTAGTATTATTCTGATCGAGACTCTTTCAATGGAGGCAAGTGGTAGCATTATTAAAGGAAAACCGATAGAAGGGCAAAAAGGGAGTGGACTTGCAATCTCTTCTCCCAAGTTCAAACTTAGGGCAGTATCGACAGTTCGGGATTTTCCACCAGGTTGTGGACCATCTTCTGGTGAGAGTAGGCAAATTGTAGTCGTTCACGATACTAAGGGTAAGCATTTCTTTAGATCGTTTGATTTATATTTGGATTAAGACACTATCTCTTGTTAGTTAATCGAGTGTTATGGTGACATAGGTGCCGACGATCAAGAAGGTTTAGTCCTTACTGTAATCAGGTGTGTAATCTCACACCGAAATCCTGTAGAGTCGTGATTCACAATCATGTTGGAAAATAGATCATTGTTGCTTACGAATCTAATAACCGTAATATGGTAGGAATCGAGTAACTTGCTTAAACAACGTTAATTTTAAGATCTGTCAAAATCAATATTAATTTGTAAAATTACAAAAATGCCCTTATGGGCCGAATTACTAAAAAGCTTTAATGGGCTATTTTTATGAAAATGCCCCTATGGGTCGATTTACCAAAATGCCTTAACGGGTCGATTTGCTAGAATGCCTTAGTGGGCCGATTTACCAAAGTGCTTTAATGGGCCGATTCATCAAAATATTTCATTAGATTAATGGTTGCTATATATGTGGATATACTTTTCTTATGTTGCATCTTTACATATTGCATGGGTTAGGAAAAAATTGTATGGAGAGCAGTGTAGCCTGGTGGCATAGCCACAATTCGCTTATTATTGTGCTTAATTATGATTTCGGTGGCATGGCCACAAAAATATTATACTTTAGCGACTTGGCGCAAATTGGTGTGGTGGCGGGGTGGGTTGACTTGATCCCCACAGGTGTGATTGGCTGGTCGGGGTGTGATGGATGGATGGGTTGGGTTGCATTCATTTCTTTTAAATACTGTTATGTAAATGGGCTTAGGCCCAAGATGTTGCTATACGGGTTCAGGCCCAGTGGATGATGGTAAGGGGATTATGCATTGAGTTCTTGTAACTCACCCCCTTTCTTTCTTAATCCTTGCAGGTGATGCTCAGTAATGAGGACTTGGGGCCATGGATAACTCGGTGGAGGCCATACTTTGAAAATAATGTTTTCGAGCATTAGTAAACTTCTTTTCCGCTTTATTTCATTACTTTTACTATTTTGGGTTTAAAGTTGTAATAAGGCCTCTGATATTTTTATTTTGCTTTATGTTTTGATATACTTATTATTTTTCTTGAATTGTTTTAAACGGGGATTTTCTGAGATCATAAATAACGGTTTTCCAAAATTGAATTACAAATGGATTTCATAACAAATGTATAAACAAATAATTTAACTTGGATTCTCTTTCGGATTATCAACGTCATTTTCAAAAGTCACGGTTTTAAAGTTCACTAGATCGGTTTTCGATTCAATCAACCTTTCGAGATTAGTAGTATTTTATCGAATATTTATAACCAAACTTGTTTTCTTAACTATAACCAAATAACACCTACTTTAGTAAGAATCACAAGTTCTTTATACGTTTTCTTCATGTGACATGCCAGATCCGGTCATACCGCATGGGCCAGGTTTGGGGTGTTACATACAAGCTTCAAAGCATTACCAATTCATGCCTCAAAATGCATCCAATCATACCATTTCATACACCAATTATTCACCAACTATACCATCTATAATTATACTCAATTTCATCTCACATTGTTTCAACCAAAGTATCAAAATTCACATCTCAAACATATAGACCAAACATCATATAAACCTTACCACCATTCACATTTAAACCACAATTTTCATCAACCATTTAAGCATAATATATACCATTTCCGTTCTCACTATTTCATATCTCATTCATCATATTCATAGCCTACATATATGCACCAACATCATTCAATTTTCAAGCCATATCACATGGCATAAACCAACATCTCAAAATATTTACTATATCAACTAGCCTATACATGCCATATACCAAATATGTACATCTTGCAAAAGTACCCAAAATATATAGCCGATAGTGTGATAGAGATGCTGACGATCCCCAGATCCGAGCTAGCTTTACTGACACTGTAAAATAGAGAAACAAATCACACAGTTAGCTTAAGTGCTTAGTAAGTTCGTAATATAATATATGTAACTCAACAATTCAAGTCAATATACAAATTAAGCCATCACTTAGATTATTTTACCAATAATACACAAACTCAACTATATCTAATACTCACATAGCATTCTATTCATCTACTTTCAAATTCACCAACCACATAGGTATCATACATACCTTAGCCAACACATAGTTACTCACCCACCATGCTATTCAACTACTCGACTTTACATTTCGATCAATGTTTGCTAATATTTTGATTTGTTCGCACACTTAGTGCCAATTTCGTAGTCGAAACATAACTGTCATCGCACACTTAGTGCCAATACGTTAAACTAAACTTCTGTCGGTATCGCACACACAATGCCAAATCAATAAGCCGAAGCTTCTATCGTTTCGCACACACAGTGCTAATCAACTCTGTCTCAATTCAATTTCGCACACTTAGTGCCTCGTTACTCAATATCGTATTTAACATTTCTAATTCAATAATTATATGTTCATTCAATTCATATCACATAGATAAAATTTAATAACTAGTATTATATCTGAACTTACCTCGGACGCCGAAATACCGAAACGATCAATTAATCGAGCACTTTGTCTTTGCCTCGATCTCGATCCGAACCTCTCCTTTCTTGGTCTATACACATTTAAATTTAGCTCATTCAATCACCAATTCATTCAATTTAGTCCAAACACACATAATTAGGGTATTTTACAAAATAACCCCCACATTTTCATATTTCGACACTTTAGTCCCTATTTCATAAAATCATCAAATACACATAATTTCTTTTCACCCATGCCTAGCCGAATTCTTCTAATGTCCATACAAGCCCTCACATTTCATTTATTTTACATTTTAGTCCTCCAAAACATTATTTCCACAATTTAGCCCAAATTACTCAAAATCACTAAAAATCCAAAGACAAACTATGTTAATCTATCACATAACTTTCATAATTCATCATCAACTATCACAAAGCTTAAGTATTCATCAATGGCATATTTCAAATTCATCATCCATACACAAAATTGAAGCATGGGTTTGATAGAACACAAAGCAACGATCACAAAAACGTAGAAATTATCAAAAACCGAGCTCAAAACATACCTTGATTGAGCTTAGCAAGTGCCGAAATTTCAAAAGCTTCAATGGCTATTCTCTTTTCTATTTTTCGGTGAAAGAAAGATGAGAAATGGCCATCAAATTGGTTTTGTTTTAATTAATATTAACTTATTTGGCATTTTACCATTTTACCCTTAACAACTATTAATAATAACACCAAAACCATGCTATCATCTTCCACTAATCTCATAAAATGGGCTAATTACATCATAAAACCTCCAAATTATAAAGACAACAACAATTAGGAACTTTAACAATAAGTACACATCTTTTGCACTTTATGCGATTAAGTCCTTTTTGCTAATTAAGCATTCAATCGATAAAATTTTCATACAAAACTTTCACACATGCTCAATCACATATTATAAACACCAAAAATAATAATAAAATATTTTTTTGACCTCGAATTTGTGGTCTCGAAACCACTGTTCCTACTAGGGTCTAAATCGGGCTGTTACACAAACCTTCAATTTTATCAATAAAATAATATGCCTCAAAGTTCCAAAATATTCATTATTTTCCAACAATCCTCCACATGAATGAAATTGATGGATCAACGAGACTCAAAGACTCAAAGAGGTGATAGATTCTACGTTCGATATTTGCATAGGATAGGTAGGCGTCAACCCTTGAACCTCCATTGTGAAAGTATATTTACTTTACTAGCTGACCAGTAGACGCGCGATGTCCTTGAACTGTTCTGTCGTTTGTGTAAACGATGATATACCTCACACAAATACCTCTCTGACAAGATTTTGGTTCTCATGGGTATGTTCATATGACCGTGTACATCCTCTTGGTTCTACAAGAACTTAGAGAACTATGCCCCAATAGTCTCCTTGAAGCGGCCCCACTTCACTCTCACACAGGTGACTTATGTTGTTTGTTTCACCAAAACATACAATGGTCATTAAAAGCATTCCTTAACCTTTTCCACATTTTAATCTCTATTTTCATCATAGGAATGGACTTGGGGTAAGAACCCCCACAGTAACCTCACAAGGTCTATGCAAGTAGGCTGTCCCATTGAACTTAGATCTTGGGATCTCCAGTCAACTAGGTTGGGTTTTCTTTCACAGAGCGCCTTAAATATTCATGAGCTTTAGTCTCATTCCTTTCGACGTTTTATCAACTTGATCTCGGTTTAACCCTTTGGTTAGCAGATCCACAGTGTTATCTTTTGATCTTACAAAATCAATAGAGATAACTCCAGTTGAGATCTGTTTTTGACCTTTTAAACGAAGGAGTCGGGAAAGATTTGGTCATACTTCGTTTACCAGAATCTCGAATCTTAGATTTAGCTTGCTTTTTCTTGTTACACATATCTTCCATTTTTTAAGCCTACTCAAATAGAACAACAAACTCTTTTAATTCTAGGGCTCCCACTAACATACGTATCTTCTCATTTAGTCCCCACTCAAAACGGGTACACATTTCAACTTCTGTAAGCGTAAGCTCTATAGCATACTTACTGAGACGAATGACTTCTCGTTCATATTCAGCCACGGGCATGCCTCCCTATTTTAGTTTCATAAACTCTCTCTTTTTTCTTCTCAAGATACAATCAGTTGACATACTTCTTTTCTTAAATTAGTTTGGAAGAAATCCCAATTTACTTGATCATTTAGAATAATAGATTTCAAATAGAGATACAACACATTTCAAACTATCCTCTAAACTCTTCTTGCCTCTGAATTCATCAAGAACCCTCAAAGTGTTTTCCAACCAATACACGACTCTCGCAAGATCGTCATCTTTCTTGCCTTTGAATTCTTCTTCCCCACATTTACGAATTTTATCAATCTAAGGTCGGTTGATAGTTACCAAATTAGGACCCTGAGGACGAAGGGGTGCCACATAAAGCACAATCAGGGGAAGAGGGTGCATTTAGGGTTGTGGAGCTGAAGGGGTAGCTCCCATGAATTGGGTGAACCAATGGTTCATCATTTGGAAAAAAAAACCTCTTGCCTTGTTACCAGGCCCTTGCGAAATGGCAAAATTTGGGCAACTCCCTAATTGGAAGCAAGAACATTACTATCAACTTCATCAGACATGACTCGATTTGATTCCACCGACATGGTTTATCTATATGAAAAAATAGAGTCAATTTGAATCAGAAGGCACCGCACTATCACAGATTATTGTGGCATGTATTTTTAGACTCAACACGCACTACGTTTCAATCCTAGAATTGAATAAATAGTAGATCTGATACCACTAAATGTACAACCCATCGCCTGACCCAATCGTCAGGTCTGAGCTATAGGAAGCTACATATGTTGCTGAAACAACTACAATTAGATTCATAACAAATTATCAATTTCACATGCATTCAAACATCCATCATGGTTACGTTAAAATTATACATCATTTTCAAGTCTTAACCGAGCTTACAAAAGCTCTTTTGTTGACCCGAGCACGAAATAGAACCAAATTGTAAAGTTGTAAAAATTTAGGGTTAACTTCGTGATGTCATCAATTCCACGTTGGGACATCGCCAAAATAGTATGTCACTTACAACGTCAAGTCACTCGATGTCGCAACGTCACTTATTGTCGGTCGACGTTGTAACGAGGAAGGATGCTCGTCAGGACAAGGACTTTGTATTTGGAAAAGAATCAGTCAGTTGGTACCTATTTCAAAGCTCTCAACCAACCTATTCAATATACTCAACAAATAATCATTTTTAATTGAATCAAACCATACTAAGGACATACTAAAACAAACCATTTAACCATTTCCATTCAATCAATTCAGTATAAGTTCAATTTAACACAAAACATATCAATTTAACTCATTCAGTTATAAACCATCCACCCAACCAACTAGCCATTCAAATACCAACTTTTTATCTATAATATTCCATGTTCAAACTTGCTATTTTAATTGTCATACATAACTCAAATACATTTACCAAAACATACCAATTCAACTAGACATTAACATTGCCAAAATCATGCATTAGGTAGGTTTCAAGCTGTGTCCAACATTCAAAGTTAACATATACAAAACACTTCTGTACATGCCACAATTCCAAACTTAAAACGGCCGAAAAGCTACCAATTCAAAAACAGGATAGTGTGAGCTTCAAGGCAATCCGCTTGACACGTTGCACAAGATGATGATCTACAAGGGTGTAACACCCCAAACCCGGCCTGGACATTATGGCCGACTCTGGCGATGTCACATGGTAATGTGCTAGAAAACTGTAGTTTTGCTTAAAACATTTTCTGTTTAGAATTCCTCATTATCTTTTATTAACCCTAAACCCTAAACCCATAAGATGATGATACAAGCACGGTCAAGGACTGTTTCAATTCGAGCAAGGAATTTACGAGACCGTGCGAAACGACTTTGAAACCAGCTCGAGCTAGCAAAGCAATGAGTTTATGCACCTTAACGCAAGCTAATTTTAGCTTGAATCCAGCTCCTCAAACTTCATTTAGCTCGGTTCAGCTCACTAAGAGCTCAAGTCAGCTCACACGAGCTCAATTAGCTCATTGAGCTCGATTATGCTTACTTTCAACTCATTAATTTTATTTGCTGGAATAAATTAGTTTAAGTATTTAATTAATTTAGTTAAGTGTTAAATATGTTTTTAAGCTATTTAATGTGTCTAAATAAATTCGGCATTAATACGTTTAAGTCATTTAATTTGTCTAAATTCCTACAGCAATTTAAGTTGTCTTTAGGCTATTTAATTTGTCTTAAGTCCTACAGCCATTTAAAGTGTCCTAAGCTAGGACAACTTAATTAGGTTCATTGAGGGTGCTTTGACCGAATTAATGTGCATGTTTTAATGTGTCATAAGCTGCCAAATTAATGTGTTCTAAAATGAATTAATTTGCTGAAGTTATTTGGTGCAGGTACATGCATAGACGGCATTTACATGGAGCTGATGGTTTAGCTTTTCCAAACAACTTTTTGTGTACAGCAAAGGACACATGAATAGTTGATGTTTCCTCTTCCCAAAACTAACCATTTAGCTCTCCAAGTAACCTTAATTGCCTTCACATTTACTGGAGATCCTTTTCACACCCAAGGCTGTTCAGTTTTGAGTTTTCACACTTGGGGGCTGTCCAATTTTGTGAGTTCACACTCAAAAGGCTGTTGAATGCTCCAAGCTGCCCATTTAACTCCATAGACTCTCCAAATAACCAAGGAAGCTCAACTAAAGATGTTTCACACCATGGAAGCCATTCAAATTCGTTTGTTCACATTAGAGGTTGATTGAATTCAAGTGTTCGCACCCATTTGACTTTTCGTGCACCTCAAAGTCCATTAATTTGGCTGGTACTCATTAGGCTGCCCAAGGAGGAATTAAAGGCTGAGTCACACCTTTGGACGAATTTAACCAGCTTGTTTCAGTTCCATAATTACTTCAATTTATTACGCTAACTTGGGAAACACCATGGGACGTTTTTGAAGCTTCATGGAACCTTCAAAGAAGCTGCCAAGAAATTTCCAAGAAACTTTAACTCATTAAGTTGCTGCTTGCTGTCCAATTGGCTGCCCAAAGTGTCTATATAGCTAGCCTAGTATTAACACTATAAATACTTAGCATATTTCAGTTATAAAGGGACTTTTGAACCTTTTTATGAATTCTGATTACTTTGTGAGTGTTTCAACTCTCATCGTTCTCCAAAGACTGAACTGACTTATCAAGCAACCCTTGTGGCGTCAATCCGTCTTTATTTATTTTCTTGAACTTATCACTTTGTCAAAAGTGTGGTGTTTACCCATACCGGAGGTTCCTATCTCTCATAGGTTGCGGGTCTCGGTTAATCAAATTATCTACCTATTTCAATTTCCATTTCCTTCCTAAGTGTTCATATAAGTTTCAAGTCGACACAAGCATATTGTGTTGGTTCACTCTTTGAGCCTTAGCCGAACCATAACCTTGTTTCCTTAGCCATTTAAAAACCATCCTTTTGAGCTTATTTTCTTATATCCCAAGCTTATTTTTGCAAGCCGTTCAGACTTACTCAATTTACGATCGGGCAAACATTACGACTCGAATCTTCACCGAGGCGAGATCGCATCATTTAGTATCAGATCTAGTAAAATTGAAGTAAGTATCAGTGTTTTTGGGATTCTCAGGATTGTATTTCATTGAAAAAAAACTAAAAAAAACTCAAAAAAAATTGATTTTTTTAAAAAAAGAGAGAATATATCTATTTGAAAGGTGCAAAATTCGAATTAGTGAAAAAAATTCGAAAGTATATATATAAAAAAAAACAGAGGAAAGAAGTTAGTTGTACGAATTGTTCTGCCCGAAAATTCATTGTTGCTAACAAGATCTTCGGCCACACTTAACCCCTCTTTCTTTGTTTGATAGCCTACCCTTTTTCCCAACATCAATTCCTTACCCAACCCAACATTACTTTTGCAAACCGATTCCCCAACGGGTACTAGTTCGTTTAAGTATTCCTTAGAGAACTTCGAGAAGCGAACTTGAGGGGAAAAAGGCAAGAGAGTGCAAGTCTATTTGAGTGAAGAAAAAGCCTTAAAAACGAGTGCAAACACGAGTGAAAGAGAAAATATGTTCTTTCTTTCTGAGTGACTTTGTAAGGTTGTAGTGAGGTATTTAATTTTCTATTTTTTGTTCTTTTTAACATTTCTTCTTTTCTGTAAATAGTCATGTCTCGAGAAGAATTTTCATCCGATGAATTTCAATACTTGGTGAAAGAGATGGGCCGAATGTTTGACGAAAAACTAGGTCCATTACAAAAGCAGTTGGACCAAGTGGAGGAAAAAGCCCGACGGAAGCAAACCCCACCAAGTCAAGAAATGGAGTTAAGATCATCACGACGACACTACTCAAGAAGAGACTCTTATCAAGACTCCTATTCAACAAGGCTTCCGAGACAAAGAGAAGCAAACTTCGAGTTGAAAATCTTTCGAGATGCAGAACGAGAAAGTACGAGTTATTCTTCGTATGCTTCAAAGACATCATGCATGGAGAATCGCTCCCGAAGAGTTGATCAAAATATCTATGAGAATACTTTCTCTTTCTTTGAGCAAAACACTTATCTTTTTTATTCTTTTAAATCGTCCTCATGTTGCAATAAAAACGAAGAAGAAAAAGAAAAGATGATAAACCATAATTTACACATATTTTAACCCCATGCTTAGCTTACTTTTGGATGAATTTTGATTGAATTTGATGAATTCGATGCTCCTAATCCCTTAATTTCATATTTTATACTCAGGAGAGCTTAGGAAGTCGAAAAGGACGAGAAACGGGCCAAAAAGGGGTAAAATGGGCCTACCTAGGAAATAAACACGGCCTGGACCATTAGCCACGGCCGTGTGTCACGAGCAGAACCGACCACGACCAAAGGAGTCCACCATGGGCGTGTCACACGGGCGTGTCCCTGCCGAAATCAGGATGAATTCTATTCGGAATAGGATACTTGTGGGCCAAGTAAGGCATCTCAAAGCCTATATAAACACCCTAGGGGGCAACCTAAAAGGGGAGCTCGACAGGACGTCGAATAGACGCCGAATAGAAGGAGAAAATACTCCAAGACAGCCATCGGGAACAACTTAAGAGAAGGATCTCCATCAAGACTGAAGATCTCCCATCAACTTCTTTAAGAGTTTTCTGGGTTTTCTTATGTTTTGTTGTTTTTCCTCTTTTTATGATGTTTCCCTCTTTTAGTATGAACTAAATCCCTTAAATATCTAAGGGGATGAAGCCTAAGACAGATCTTATTATTATTTGATTTATGAGATAAATACTTGTGCTTATTCTTAATTGTGAATTCTTATTCTTGTTTGATAATTCAGGTTATTGATTCAAGTCGAATGTGCTTATTCAGTGGAGCAAAAGTCCATGTCTAAGAGTAGATCAACACAATTAAGCGGAGTTGATTGCAACCCTAGAAATAGGGCAATGAAAATCTTTCGGATTAGGGTCAAACCTAATAAGGGAATCCATAGATCAAGTTAATGCGACAATAGGGGTTTTAATTAGAAAGAGATTTCAATTAATCAACCTAGAGTCAGTTGTTAGTAGCCTCGAAAGAGGTATTAATATAATTTAGGGATTTCTACGGATTAAGCCAAGTGAATAAATCGCATGAATCAAAAGTAATAAGTGAATACTAGGTGGATTCTTCCTTAGGTATTGCCTATCTCATATAAAAGTTGTTTAAAAGTATTTTCCCAATTTACTCTCTGTCGCGTTCATAGTTAGTTAAATTAGTCAGTAAATTTTAGATTAAAAATAAGTCCCCTTAATTATTAGGCTAGATAATAAAAAGATAGTTAATACTAGTGCTCTTGGTCCTTGAGGATATGATATTCCGGACTCACCATAGCTATACTACTGTTCGATAGGTGCGCTTGTCTTTGTCGAAATAATAGTTAGTTTCGAGCTCCATCAAAAGAAAATCAAAAAAGAAATTGAAAAAGAAAGTGAGAGTGAGAAAAAGAAAAACAAAATTGAGATTGAGCAAAAATGTGAGAAAGAAAAGGAAATTGAAAAGGAAAAAGAAACGAGAGAAAAAGAGGCAAGAGAATAAGAAAATGTGAGGAGTGTTTCAGCTAACCCATATGAAATTTGTTCTTGTTCTGTTCCTTTTTTTCAGGTTTCGTAAAAGCCGAGTGACGAGTATCAACTTCAATACCTTCCTGATGAAAGACACTTTCGTATGATCAGCAAAGGTAAGGTTGAAGGTGAGAACAAACCACATGAGATCGAGGGTAAGTGCGGTAAGAATCACATAGCGCTTGAATTTCCACTATCCTCCTTGAATGTTAAAAAAATTATTATTGTCGATGACTTCATCTTGGAAAAAGCTACGTACCTTGATTTGGTTAATTTTCCTTCCTTGATTAAAATTGATGTTTTAAATAATTGGTAAGGAAAAATTTGTTAATAAAAATCTTTGTGTTGACAAGTTTGAAGATGAAGTAATTTTTAATCGGCAAATGCAAAACTCAACTTTGCGTGACAATGAATTTTCATATAAGCATCTCAATTTTTTCGATTGTGGTGATTATGTGAACCAATTGCTACCTTGTTTGAAATTCTCGAGTTTTTACAAATCTGTTTTGAAGAATGTAAAGAGTTTTGATTGTATGTATCTGTGTATGCAAAATTCCTTTTGTTCCAGCATGTTTGATTTACTAAACCCTTTGCTACACTTTGGCATAAGTAATCAAACTCATGTTTTTAAACCGGGAATTTGTTTTGGTTCGTTTTGTGGGAAAAACCAGCATCTTAAATTTCGTGCGAATAATTTCTATTTGTTTGATATTTGGTTTTTGAATAAGGTAATGAAATTTGACAAATTTGTTTTCAATTTAAATTCGTTCCTTAAACAACTTCTGTGGTTGTACATGAAGTTCGCGTTTCATTTGGAAAAGGTTAATTCAACCGCAAAGTTTCGACTACATTATACCTCCGAGGAGCGAAGGTTTGTGTTGATCGAGCAAGGTAAAAATGATCTTTGTTTTCCTGCTCTTGAAGATGAACAAGGTAAGACACTTGAAAACTTTAAAACATTTTTGTTCTCTTCGGGTGGTGACAAAAATCGCGTTGATGATTTGGTTTTTGAAAAATGCTTAGATCGTGGTATGATTAACTGTTCAGCTTCGTTTGAACACGATCTATCTATTTTAGTTGTTGATAAAAAGATTCTTGTTTTTGATAATTGTGATGATGCATTTATTGGTGAGTCCATATTCAATCGTACATTGCAAGGTTTGATTGTGCTAATTCATGAACCATGTGAATCTTTTCAATTACCTGTTTGTGATGATTATGTCTACCTCTTGACTCATTACTCGCATTCCCATCATGACTTGTGGAAACCATTTGAGTCGTTTGAATGCTTTAAAACATGTCCATTTTTGTTTCGAACATTTGATGAGGCATTGGCAAGTAAATTAATTTGTTTGCATGGTTGTAAATATGGTGCTTTGAATCTGTCCATCCGCATGCATTATACTTGTCTTGTTATGCTTATGCTTGGACTGCAAATTTGTTCGGATTGCTTTTTGCTAACTCATGTTTATAAACTCCAGATTGCTCATTTTCCATTCGCCCAATACGACCAAGGCAAGCCGCGCGAACGTTTTGGAGTGAACCAACGGCTCGACTTGTGGACAAGTCGCTTTGAAGAGGGGGGATGATACGAGCACGGTTGAGGACTGTTTCAATTCGAGCAAGGAATTTACGAGACCGTGCGAAACGACTTTGAAACCAGCTCGAGCTAGCAAAGAAAGGAGTTTATGCACCTTAACACAAGCTAATTTTAGCTTGAATCCAGCTCCTCAAACTTCATTTAGCTTGGTTCAGCTCACTAAGAGCTCAAGTCAGCTCACACGAGCTCAATTAGCTCATTGAGCTCGATTATGCTTACTTTCAGCTCATTAATTTTATTTGCTGGAATAAATTAGTTTAAGTATTTAATTATTTAGTTAACTATTAAATATGTTTTTAAGCTATTTAATGTGTCTAAATAAATTCGGCATTAATAGGTTTAAGTCATTTAATTTGTCTAAATTCCTACAACAATTTAAGTTGTCTTTAGGCTATTTAATTTGTCTTAAGTCCTACAGCCATTTAAAGTGTCCTAAGCTAGGAAAACTTAATTAGGTTCATTGAGGGTGCTTTGACCGAATTAATGTGCTTGTTTTAATGTGTCATAAGCTGCCAAATTAATGTGTTCTAAAATGAATTAATTTGTTGAAGTTATTTGGTGCAGGTACATGCATGGACAGCATTTACATGGAGCTGATGGTTTAGCTTTTCCAAACAACTTTTCGTGTACAGCAAAGGACACATGAATAGTTGTTGTTTCTTCTTCCCAAAACTAACCATTTAGCTCTCCAAGTAACCTTAATTGCCTTCACATTTGCTGGAGATCCTTTTCACACCTAAGGCTGTTCAGTTTTGAGTTTTCACACTTGGGGGCTGTCGAATTTCGTGAGTTCACACTTAAAAGGCTGTTGAATGCTCCAAGCTGCCCATTTAACTCCATAGACTCTTCAAATAACCAAGGCAGCTCAACTAAAGATGTTTCACACCATGGAAGCCATTCAAATTCGTTTGTTCACATTAGAGGCTGATTGAATTCAAGTGTTCACACCTATTTGACTTTTCGTGCACCTCAAAGTCCATTAATTTTGCTGCTGCTCATTAGGCTACCCAAGGAGGAATTAAAGGCTGATTCACACCTTTGGAGGAATTTAACCAGCTTGTTTCAGCTCCATAATTACTTCAATTTATTAAGCTGACTTGGGAAACACCATGGGATGTTTTTGAAGCTTCATGGAACCTTCAAAGAAGCTGCCAAGAAATTTCCAAGAAACTTTAACTCGTTAAGTTGCTGCTTGCTGTCCAATTGGCTGCCCAAAGTGTCTATACAACTAGCCTAGTATTAACACTATAAATACTTAGCATATTTCAGTTGTAAAGGGACTTTTGAACCTTTTTATGAATTCTGATTACTTTGTGAGTGTTTCAACTCTCATCGTTCTCCAAAGACTGAACTGACTTATCAAGCAACCCTTGTGGAGTCAATCCGTCTTTGTTTATTTTCTTGAACTTATCACTTTGTCAAAAGTGTGGCGTTCACCCATACCAGAGGTTCCTATCTCTCATAGGTAGCGGGTCTCGGTTAATCAAATTATCTACCTATTTACATTGCATTTCCTTCCTAAGTTTTCATATAAGTTTCGGGTCGACACAAGCATATTGTGTTGGTTCATTCTTTGAGCCTTAGCCGAACCATAACCTTATTTCCTTAGCCATTTAAAAACCATCCTTTTGAGCTTATTTTCTCATATCCCAAGCCTATTTTTGCAAGCCGTTCAGACTTACTCAATTTACGATCGGGCAAACATTACGACTCGAATCTTCACCGAGGCAAGATCGTATCAACTGTAGTTTTGCTTAAAACATTTTCCATTTAGAATTCCTCATTATCTTTTATTAATTCTAAAATCGTGATTCTATTTCAGTCGTTAGTTTTCAAAACATTAAACATTGCGGAAGCTTTTTAAACGGTTCGTATGTGTGTGGGATTTCGATAAAACATTCATCTCTTTTGAAAACCCGAGTTTTACCTACTACTAGCAGTTATAAATCAAACTGTAAAAATCCCAGATTAAAAATATAAATCCAAAGAGGCCATGATACAGTAAAATCTCCAACATAAAATCAAAACCAAAATTTAAGTACTTAATTGGGAAGAAGTAGGTCGTGTGGCCACCGCTGAGCCCTCCACCGCACCCATCCGCCTATGTCTGGGGATTACCTGTACAGATTAAACAGAAGGGGTGAGTTTACGTAAACTCAGTGTGTAATCCCCATGCAAACAATCAGTTAATAACAGATAATCTCAGTTTGGGACTAAGCCCTTTTCAATATCAGATAAAGATCAGTTTGGACCTTAGCCCATTTCAGTAACAGTATGCATTAAGACCTTAGCCCATCACAGTACAGTAACAGTAACAGATATGCAATCAGAAGATCCTACCCAGCCAGCCTCTACACTCCATCTCCGTCCAACCCTACACTCCATATGGGGATATAATTAACCCACCCATCCCTACACTCCAAGTAATACCGGTTGCGGCACTAAACAATAGTTTACAGTTGAGTTGCCAGTAAGTTAGGCATGAAGCCTTGCAGTACACTTCCTCCAATCAATATCAATCCCTAACCCAATGCAATGCATCATACAGACATGTCATGGTATCATGTATAATCAGTACAGTGTGAATAACATGCTCATCATACAGACATAAAAATCTATCTCATATAGGCATATAACAGTCTTTCAGTCATTTCAGTCAATTAGGGGTCTAGGTAAACTTACCGACCCTACAGTAGGTTCACAGTCATCTCGGGCGACTAGTGCAACCTTAGCAACGAATCAGTGAAAATGGGCTCACACGCCCATGGTGTCTGCCCGTGTAGACCCACACGCCCGTGTGGCCCATATAGCCCAAGTTGGCCCTGGCCGTGTGGATCACACGACCTGGCCCAAAATCCCACACGCCCGTGCGGTTCACCCGTGTGGGACCACACGCCCGTGTGGCCTACACGGCCCAATTGGTCAAGCCTGTGTCCCGTACACGGCCTTGCTCGGCCATCACACGACCATGTCGCTTGCACACAGCCTGGCTCGCCGACCACACGGCCGTGTTGTGGCTTACAGCCTTGCACACGGCCTACCACACGGGTGACCACACGCTTGTGTGGCATCGACAGAATGCCTTTTCAGCTTTCGCTGAATCTCGTTTTCTGTGCAATCGGTTACAAACCTAGTTACAAAATATGCGCAAATAGTCCTCGAGCACTCCAAAACCTTTAACAAGCAATGATGATTTCTCGTTGTTAAAAAGTCGAAAAGCAGCCCACAGCTCTTTGACAGTCCCTGAATACACACTAGACATAGAGATGTGCAATATCGATGAGAAAAGGGGAATGAATTGATATCGATATGAAGGGAAAAGTGCAAAACACGACAAAGCCAACGTCAGAAAGAAAATTTGGGAAAGTGAAATATTTTCTGATAACTTTCAAATATCCCATGCTCCTAAATTTACTCCCTCAACCTCTCCACTATCAGCATTTTACTCCCCCTCAAACTCCTACACGGCACTGGCAGTAAAATAATACTCAAGCACAGCTCGAACCCTAGACCTCTAGCATAATGACACTCCACTTATCCACTAGACCAGCAGGCCCATTCTGACATGTTTTACAAACAATTTATTAAAAGCCTACTGTCTAGAGTTAGGGCTTTATACATAAAAATGCCAAAATTTGCCCCAGTCAAGGCTTGAACCCAGGACTTCTCAGACATTCCCAGGACACTTAACCTTTGAGGTAGATACACATTTGTGTCACAAACACACGAAAATAAATATAGGATATTTTTAGGGCGTTACAACTCTACCCCCTAAAAGAAAATTTCAGCCTCAAAATTTTACCTGATCAGAACAGATGAGAATATTGTTGACGCATCGCATCCTCAGGCTCCCACGTGGCCTCCTCAGTGCTATGATTACGCCACAGAACCTTAACTAGAGGGATAGACTTCTTGCTTAAAACTTCTACGTCGCGATACAGTATCTGAATCGGCTCCTCCTCAAAAGTCAGATCTGGTCTGACCTCGATCTCCTCCACTGAAAAATATGCGTTGGGTCAGAGCGGTAGCGCCTCAACATCGAAACGTGGAACACGTCGTGAATTTGATCTAACTCTAGAGGTAACTCTAACTGATACGCAACTGGTCCTACTCATTTTAAAATGCAGTAAGGTTCAATAAACCTAGGGCTCAATTTGCCCTTACGACTAAACCTCAGTACATTCTTCCATGGCGAGACCTTGAGAAAAACAAAGTCCCCCACAGAATACTCAATCTCTCGACGCTTCAGATCCACATAGGACTTCTGTCTATCTGATGCTGCTTTCAATCGGTCTCGAATCACTCTAACTTTTTCCTCGGCGTCAGAAACTAATTCAGGGCCCAGAACATGCCGCTCGCCCAACTCAATCCAACACGAAGGTGTGCGAAACCTACGACCATATAATGCCTCGTAGGGTGCCATCTAAATGCTAGACTGATAGCTGTTGTTACAAGCAAACTCCGCAAGCGGCAGGTAATCCTCTCAACTGCCTCGAAAGTCAATCACACAACTCCTTAACATGTCCTCCAGTATCTGAATCAACCTCTCTGACTGACCGTCAGTCTGAGGATGGAACACAGTACTGAAGTCCAATCTTGTACCCAAAACTTCATGTAACTTCTTCCAGAACCGAGACGTGAAGTAAGGATCCCTATCAGAAATTATCGAAATTGGTACCCCATGAAGTCTCACTATCTCAGACACATACAGTTTAGCCAACTTCTGCAGAGAGTAATCGGTACGAACCGGTATGAAATGGGCAGACTTGGTCAACCAATCCACGATAACCCACACTGAATCTTTCTTAGTAGGCGTTAAGGGAAACCCACTTACGAAATCTATAGTTACTCTTTCCCACTTCCAAAGCGGTATTTTAACTGGCTGCAGTAAACCCGTGGGTAGTTGATGCTCAGCCTTAACCTGCTGGCATGTTAGACATTTACTCACAAAATCAGTAACATCTCGCTTAAGACCTGGCCACCAGTATAGCCCACGAAGGTCTCGGTACATCTTGTTCTCGCCAAGATGCATAGCATAAGGGCTACTATGCGCCTCTCGCAGTATAGACTGCCTTAACTCGGCATCATTCGATACACAGACTCTCCCACAGAAACAGAGAACCCCTTCGCTATTCAATCCAAAATATGATGTATTACTACTCTCAATCTATCGGAATTGAAGACCCAGTGACTCATCCTCCAACTGTTTGCTCTTAATCTTCTTGATCCACATCGGTTTAACCTGGAGTTCAGCCAACAAAATACCATCATCAAATAAACTGAGACGAGCAAACATCGCTCTAAAATCGGTCACAGCCCTTCGATTCAATGCATCGGCCACCATATTGGCCTTACCTGGATGGTATTCAATCGTACAGTTGTAATCCTTTAGCAGCTCAATCCATCTACGCTGCCTAAGGTTTAGCTCCTTCTGAGTGAGGAGATATTTGAGACTCTTGTGATCAGTGTAAATGATACAGTTCTCACCATACAAGCCTCCAGATTTTCAGTGCGAATACCACTGCGGCCAACTCCAAGTCATGCGTCGGATAATTTTCCTCATGAGTCTTAAGCTGTCGAGATGCGTACGCAACCACCTTACCCTCTTGCATCAACACACATCCTAAACCGACATGTAATGCATCACTGTAAACTGTAAACTCCTTTCTAGACTCTGGCTGTATCAAGATAGGGGCCTCTGTCAGTACAGTCTTGAGCTTCTCAAAGCTCTTTTGCTGCAACTCAGTCCAGTTAAACGGCACACCCTTATGTAGCAGCTTAGTCAAGGGTGCTGCGATCAGTGAAAATCCATCTACAAATCGTCGATAATACCCCGCCAATCTCAGGAAACTGCGGATCTCCGATACAGTCTTAGGCTATTTCCATTCCAACACCGCCTCAATCTTTCGAGGATCTACTCTAATTCCCTTTGCAGAAACCACATGTCCCAGAAACATTACTTCACGTAACCAGAACTCACATTTACTAAACTTGGCGTACAGTTGTTTCTCTCGCAGAATCTGTAAAACCACTCTGAGGTGTTCATCGTGCTCATCATCCGTCTTCGAATAGACCAGTATGTCGTCAATAAACACCACCACGAATTGATCCAGGTAGGGCTGGAACACTCGGTTCATCAGATACATAAAAGCTGCTGGTGCATTCGCCAGTCCAAATGGCATCACTAGAAATTTGTAGTGGCCGTAGCGAGTCCTAAATGCCGTCTTATGCACGTCAGCCTCTTTAACCCTCAACTGGTGATACCCTGATCGTAGATCAATTTTAGAGAAAATCGAAGCTCCTCAGAACTTGTCAAACAGATCATCAATCCTCGGTAAGGGGTACCTATTCTTGATTGTCAGCTTGTTCAGCTGACGGTAGTCGATACACATACGCATGGATCCATCCTTCTTTTTCACAAACAGTACAGGTGCGCCCCATGGAGACACACTAGGGCGGATGAACCCATTATCCAGTAACTCTTGAATCTGAGCCTTAAGCTCCACAAGCTCCTTCGGTGCCATCTTATAATGGACGATGGACACCGGAGCTGTACCAGGAAGGAGCTCAATCCCAAACTCTACTTCACGATTCGGAGGCAACCCAAACAACTTCTCAGGAAAAATGTCCGGAAAGTTCTTAACGGTTCTGATTTCTTTAACTGAAGAATCTCCAGCATTAGAAACACCGATGTAGGCCAGATACACCTCACATCCCTTACGAACCAACTTTTCCGCCCTCAGTACAGAAATCACATTTGTCAAGTAGTTTTGACGTTCCCCAATTACGACTACCTCGTTGTCCTCTTCAGTTCTCAAGACTACCCTTTTTTTGGCACAGTCTAAACTCACTCGGTGTTTGACCAACAAATCCATCCTCAATATTAAATCGAACTCCCCAAATGGAAGCTCCATCAGATCAGCCCGAAAGGTTACCCCTTGTACCTCTAAATGGACGTCTCTAAACAATTTATTTACCCTCACCGATTGTCCCAGTGGGCTAAGTACAGTGACCTCACTCGTAGTGCTCTCAACCAGTATACCCAAGTTTTCAGATACAGTACAAGCTATATAGGAGTGAGTGGATCCTATATCTATCAGGGCAGTATAAGGTACATTATAAATAAAGAACGTACCCGTAATGACGTCCAGAGCATCACCCTCCTCTCGACAACGTGCAGCATAAACTAGAGCCGGCTGTCTCGCCTCAGTATGTCCAACACCTCTGTCCGGTGCTCTCTGACCATGGCCAAAACCATTACCACCTCTGGCCTGACCACGACCTCTCGCTGGCTGCTGAACCACCCTCGGTCGCTGTACAGTATTACTACCCGGAGCTTGCATCTGATCGACACTTCATAGACAATCCCTAATACGGTACTCCAAGGAACCGCACCTCAAGCATGCCCCAGTCCTTTTCCAGCACTCACCCAAATGGCGTCTACCACAATCAGTACAAGGCGGTTGTCCAGTAGCAGCAATAGGGTCCTAACTCTGACTGGTCCATCAACCCTAGCCTTTTTCTTAGGTCTTTGAACGGAACTCGAGGGCTCCGAATCCCTCTTACTCCTACCTCTCTCTCTATTTTGGCGCTCAATACGCTTTACTTCTTCGACGATTTTCGCCTTATCGACCAGTGCAGCAAAGTCTCACTCTATTTGTGGAGCTATCAGTACCCTCAGATTATCTCTGAGGCCATCCCCGAAGCGAACACATCGCTCGTACTCCGTTGCCACCATACCACACGCATAGCGGCTCAGTTGCAGAAATTTGGCCTCGTACTCGGCCACTGATCTATCCCCTTGAGTCAGATTCAGGAACTCCCTCCTACGGGCATCCGCATAACTGGCACCCACATACTTTCCTTGAAAAGTGATCTTAAAGAGCTCCCAGGTCAGTCGATCAGGCTGAGTGCCCTCCTTAACCGTAAGCCACCACTGGTAAGCCTCGTCTCTCAGTAGTGACACTGCACCCTTTAGTTTCTGCTCGGAGGTGCAGTCCAAATCGTCCATGATCCTTTCTGTGGCCTCGATCCAGTGCTCAGCCACGTTAGGGGCAACTCTAGCAATACCCCTAAAGATCTCGGCTCCATTGGACCGGAGTCGTTCCGTAACTGACCCTCGGCCTCCAGCTCTAGTATTGGGCCCAGCGACCCTCTCCAGAATCGTTAACATGGCTTGGGACAGTGCGTCGTCCCCAACCGCTCGATCATGAGATCCAGTCTCAGTCACAGGTGAAGCCGGCGTCTCACTTGTATCAAAAATAGGCAAGTTGCCAGAAGATGAAGACCCAGCTCGAGCACCTCTATGGCCTCTGCCACTGCCTCTTGTACCCCGTCCGCGAGTACCTCTGGTGCTCATTGTCTAATCGCGTTAATCTATATTTACAGTTTTATGCATCAGTTTACAGTTTCAGTGTTTATTAACAGATATTTTATGAAAATAGTATCAGAAGTGTAACGTTTATTTTCGTACAACGCAGTGTCTATCGGTTTTACTGCAATATCAATTATACACTAACTTGAGTGTTTTCAATACAGTCTATCTATAATAGTCTCAGTATATACTATCTATACAATTTCAATTTATAACACATAAAAGTTTCAGTGAACTTACGTGATCGGTGCCGGAGACTCGGTGTACCACACATGCTGCGAAAATATTTCAATTATCTAAAAATCGGTGCTTTAAAATCCAAGTTTAAAAACCCAAATCCACAGCCGAGTTTTGTAACCTGGCTCTGATACCACTAAATGTAACACCCCAAACCCGGCCTGGACGTTATGATCGAATCTGGCGATATCACATGGTAGTGTGCTAGAAAACTGTAGTTTTTCTTAAAACATTTTTCGTTTAGAATTCCTAATTATCTTTTATTAATTCTAAAATTGTGATTCTATTTCAGTCGTTAGTTTTCAAAATATTAAACGTTGCGGAAGCTTTTTAAACGGTTTGTGTGTGTGTGTGGTATTTCGATAAAACATTCATCTCTTTTAGAAACCCGATTTTTACCTACTACTAGCAGTTATAAATCAAACAGTAAAAATCCCAGATTAAAAATATAAATCCAAAGAGGCCATGATACAGTAAAATCCCCAACATAAAATCAAAACCAAAATTTAAGTACTTAAATGGGAAGAAGTAGGTCGTGTGGCCACCGCTGAGTCCTCCGCCGCACCCATCCGCCTATGTCTGGGGATTACCTGTACAGATTAAACAGAAGGGGTGGGTTTACGTAAACTCAGTGTGTAATCCCTATGCAAACAATCGGTTAATAACAGATAATCTCAATTTGGGCCTAAGCCTTTTTCAATATCAGTATCAGGATCAGTTTGGACCTTAGCCCATTTCAGTAACAGTATGCATTAGGGCCTTAGCCCATCACAGTACAATAACAGTAACAGATATGCAATCAGAAGATCCTACCCAGCCAGCCTCTACACTCCATCTCCGTCTAACCCTACATTCCATGTGGGGATATAATCAACCCACCCATCCCTACACTCCAAGTAATACCGGTTGCGGCACTAAACAGTAGTTTGCAGCTGAGCTGCCAGTAAGTTAGGCATGAAGCCTTGCAGTACACTTCCTCCAATCAATATCAATCCCCAACCAATGCAATGCATCATACAGACATATCATGGTATCATGTATAATCAGTACAGTGTGAATAACATGCTCATCATAAAGACATATAAATCTATCTCATATAGGCATATAACAGTCTTTTAGTCATTTTAGTCAATTAGGGGTCTAGGTAAACTTACCGACCCTACAGTAGGTTCACAGTTGTCTCGGGTGACCCGTGCAACCTTAGCAACGAATCAGTGAAAATGGGCTCACACGCCCATGGTGTCTGCCCGTGTGGGCCCACACACCCTGTGGCCCATACGGCCGAAGTTGGTCCTGGCAGTGTGGATCACACGGCCTGGCCCAAAATCCCGCACGCCCGTACAGTTCACCCGTGTGGCCTACATGGCCCAATTGGTCAAGCCTGTGTCTCGCACTCGGCCTTGCTCAGCCATCACACGGCTGTGTCACCTGCGCACGGCCTGGCTCGTCGACCACACGGCCGTGTTGTGGCTTACAGCCTTGTACACGGCCTACCACACGGGCGACCACACGCCTGTGTGGCGTCGACAGAATGCCTTTTTAGCTTTCAACGAATCTCGTTTTCTGTGCAATTGGTTACACACCTTGTTACAAAAGATGCACAAACAGTCCTCGAGCACTCCAAAACCTTTAACGAGCAATGATGATTCTCGCTGCTAAAAAGTCAAAAAGTAGCCCATAACTCCTTGATTGTCCTCGAATACACACTAGATGCAGAGATGTGCAATATCGATGAGAAAGGAGGAAAGAATTGAGATCGATATGAAGAGAAAAGTGCAAAACACGGCAGCAAGATGGGAAAGAAGGAAGGGGAACGGCAGAGAAAAGCAAAGCCAACGTCAGAAGGAAAATTTGGGAAAGAGAAATATTTTCTGATAACTTTCAAATATCCCATGCTCTTAAATTTACTCCCTCAACCTCTCCACTATCTGCATTTTACTCCCCCTCAAACTCTTACACGGCACTGGCAGCAAAATAATACTCAAGCACAACTCGAACCCAAGACCTCTAGCATAATGACACACCATTATCCACTAAACCAGCAGGCCCTTTCTGACATGTTTTACAAACAATTTATTAAAAGCTTACTGTCTAGAGTCAGGGCTTTATACATAAAAATGCCAAAATTTTCCCCCGTCTAGGCTTGAACCCAAGACTTCTCAAACATTCCCAGGACACTTAACCTCCGAGGTAGATACACATTTGTGTCACAAACACACGAAAATAAATATAAGAGATTTTTAGGGCGTTACAAAGGGAAATGGAAAACAAACGAGGTAAGCATATAAAATACTTAGTAAGTTCATATGAAATTTACTTAACTTGTCTTAACAATTCAACAAGCTGAACATTTAAACACTTTGGCAATCAATATGGAATTCTTTGGCATACATTGAAATAACTAATGCATAACATCATATACAACCAATAGGTTAATCAGTTTTCATATCAAGAACTTGTAACAAGGATCATATGCAACAACTCAATTTAGAAGCATGTACAATTCAATTCATAACCAAACCATTTCAATATTTCCATTTACAATAGGTTAAAGATTCACCGAGGGAACTATAGTAAATTGAACTCAGATGCACGAGACTATTTTGCTTACACAAGCTGACAGAGATTAGGGCTACTCACACAAGCTGATATTATAATGGATTTGCCCACACAAGCTGACATCGTATCGAAGCTACCAGTCCAGGATAAACCAACGATACATATAAACCAAGAATCTGCAACAAATGCTAGATCCCGTATCATCATGTAAATCCCTGATTGATTTCATATTTAACCCTAATGGCATACCATACATATCTTAATCTTTAACTAAGTTCACCTGGGCACTGTTATCGTAATCGTATCATTTCAAACCATGTATCAGTTTCATGTTTCACACAAGTCCTGTAAACATTCAATATCCATTTTGGTACCTTGTACCTATTCATAATAACCATAATTTTCATACTTTACAATTCAGTCCAATTAATGCCCAATTCACCCATTTCATAATGATCTAATCTTATAAACAAAATAAAAACAATTTAACATAGCATTAAACAAAATTGTAAGTTCCATATGAACTTAACTTGCAAAAATAACAACTGGGATGAAACTTCAAGGACTATTCAACAATTTTGGCTTTTTCCCGATTATCCCCTATTTGGTTCAATCCCTGATCTATACAATTATTGGTTCATTTTATCAACACCAAACATTTCTATATTATTACATGATATGCATGTACCTATTTAATTTCATTTTTTGAATGCCCCTTAATTTTTGGATTTTATTCAATTTAGCCCCTAAAATTGAAATAGCTATAACTTTCAATTTTGAGTTTTAGTTTCAAGATCGATCTCAATCACATCTTTTTAGGACCCTCTACTATCTATTACTACATAAATTTTCACATCAATTATACAATTTATACACTTTATTCCTTTTGAACAAAACTAACAATTAAACTTTACAATCTAATCTTTTTTTCACATCTAAGCTTACAGTCTATCAATTTAACACCAATTTCTTCAAGAAATCGTCAATGGAAGCTTTTAAAAACTTTAATAGTATTGCAAATTGACACATGGGCTAGCTAAATCAAGCTCCCATGACCTAAAAAGCATAAAAATTACAAGAAAATGACTTATAATCACATACCAATCAAAGGTCGACTGTCTTGAGCTTCAACACAGTTTTTCTTTAGGTTTTTCTAAGTATTTCGATGGAAGAAGAATGAAAAGATGACAAAAATCCACTTATTCATCTATTTATACATAGGTTTAACTTTAATAAATTCATTAATCCTTAATTAGTCTAATCAATCTTTAATTAACTTATCTTAATCTCAATTAACCAAATTTGGTAGATGATAACACCGTCCTCGACTAATTGATATGGCAAAATGGTTTAATTATCATTTTAAACCCTTAGTTGGTTAAAAATCTATAGTGATAAGACTTTTACAATTTAATCCTTGTACCTTAATTAACTATCAATTCAGAAAAAATATTAGACCAAACTTTAATATACCTCTATACTAGCCTCGTAAATATTTATTTAATATTTACAAACTTGGTTTACGGGAATGGGATTCCGAAACCACCTTTTCTGGCATCACTAAAAATTGGGTTGTTACACAAACAATTGTTCAAAATAGAAATTATTTTGAACAACGGTTGTTTTGAACATAATTGTTCTTGAAGCAGAGTTATTCTAAAAAGAGTTGTTTCAAATATTAGTTGCTTTCAACACGAGTTATTCTTAAATGACAGCTACATGAATGACAACTTTTCTAATCTAAAATCATGCTTTGAATGTAGCTGTAAGTACCTAATTTTGCCCGGGCATTAAATAAGCCCAAATTAAAAAATAATAACCAAAATGTCCCTTGTACAGTCCTTTTACAAATTAAACAAGCCCATTACCCGAATAGACCCAAACCTAAAAACCTAAAAAGACCTAACCCAGAATAGAACCCAACTCCTATAGCCCAAACTAGCACGGCCCAAAAGGCCCAAGAAGTAAACAGCCTCAGTAGAAGCCTAGGGTTTCTGGAAACCCTAGGCGCCGCACGCAGGAGACAGCAGGCCAATAGTCGCGCCGTAAGCCTCGCGCGCTCCCTCGATCGTCGCGCCGCAATCCTCGTCTAGCCTTCGATCACGCCTCTGCCTGCAAGCCACACCACCATCAGCGCCGTGATCCTCCGTCAATCACCTCCAAAAGGAAGGAGAATCGACAGCAAATATAGCAATATTTTTATTTCCTTTTTCATTTTGTTTCAAAGGCTATAAAAGCCTAATAAAGAATCTGTAAAAGGGGAGAACACACAAGAAAAACAGAGAATACAGGAATATTCAAAAGAAAATTTTCTGAGAAATAAAATACGATTTTTACAGAGGTGATTCTCTTTTGTTTTGTTTATATTACTTGATTCATGCATGTTTTATATAAAATAGTACAAAATAAGACGAGCAAAGAAAAAGTACCTTCGGAATGGAGAGATTCGACCCTCCGACCACCTATTGCGACGGTGCGTGGAGCGCGTGGCATATGAAATCCGACGATCGTTCCGGGCAGGGGCAAAGGGAACTTGAGAGCGTTTTCTGGAATTTTTTTTTTAATCTAAGTCTAAATAATTTTTTTTTTCTGAATATTGGTTTATATGCACAAAGGGAACGACGCCGTTTTGGCATGGTCAGGTAAGGACCAAAACGACATCGTTTTAAATAAATATCCGCGCGTTGACCCGATATCCAGGGGAGGGTCCGCGCGTTCTTATTAAATGGTTTAATTACGATTTTAGTCCCTCCGCATTTTTTGTTTTTCCAATACAGTTCATTTTTGTTTTCAATTTTTCCCCACATTTTTACTTATGTTCCAATTTAATCCCTATTTTTTTTAAATCTTTTTATTTTTTTATTTCATTTTAAATTATTTTAATATTGTAATAAAATTATTTTGTTATATTAAATATTCTGTATTACTTCCATTATTATTTATATATTAATTTATATATATATTTTTTATATTAACCTTATATGTATTATTATTTTATGTGGTTTAATACTATTTAATTATATATTATTTTATACTTTATATATTATTTATTATATTATATTTTTAAAATTTGTATATTATATAGTATTATGTTATATTAGGTATTATTTCTAAAGCTTTGTTTTATATAAAATTTATTTAATCTATTTTATTTATATATCATATATATAAATTTTATGATTAGGTATTATATATATATATTTTACTTGTTTTGTTTTGTTTAATATTATTTTACTACATATTTTTATATATTAGTTATTATATTATATATTTTAAAAAAATTATACATTGTTTAATTATTCATTTTTTATATATGTCTTATTTTATTTTATTAATTATTTCACTATTTAATCTTGCATGAAATATGTTTTATTTATTATCTATTGTATTTGTTTATACTTCATCATGTATTTACAATTGTTTTAGTGTAGGAATTATTATTTGTCATATTTTGTAATATTATTACTTATCTTAAATGTTAGTATATTATAATTGCTTTTAATATTGTTTTTCGATAGTATATAAATGCAATATTGTCACATGGTTATTGTTTAAAATAAAAATACATTTTTACAAAATTAATATTTTATTTAAAGGTTTTTAAAATAAGGTAATGTTTTGGTATTTAGGAATTCGGGAAATAATGCCCAATCGTGCTGGGTGTCGATTTTCCGTTTGGCTAAATAACTAAATATCCTTTTAATAAGTTTTATAAATTATGAGATGATCTTAGTTACAAGGGTTTAAAAATATCATGTCCAATCGTGCTGGATGTGATGTTTATATTCTTTCGGATCGAAGAAATCTCATATTTTAAATCAAAATTACTCGAAGTTTTATAAATTATGAGATGATCTTAGTTACGAGGGTTTAAAAAATATCGTGTCCAATCGTGCTGGATGTGATGTTTATAATCTTTCGGATAGAAGAACTCTTATATTTTAAATCAAATTGTCCACAGCTTTTTGGAAATCATATTTTTAAATCCTTTTAAATTTTAAACATTTGGACATAATTTTATCGATTAGGTACCAATTTTTGGGCGTTATAAGGGTGCTAACCCTTCCTCATACGTAACCGGCTCCCGAACCTTTTTTTCGTTTTTCGTAGACCAAAATCAAATGTTTTAAATAAAACGTTTTTAAGGTGATCCAATTGCACCTAAGCAAAAAGAGATTTGTGGCGACTCCCATTTTGTTTTTTAAAGTCGATCCCCATTTTTTTAAACCGATTTTAAAATAGTTTCGACAGTAGCTATTCTCAAATAATGATTATTCTAAATAACAATTATATTAAACTTGCGGACAAATTATTAAGGGACACTAATTCTAAAGTAAGTGTAATTTAGTTTACCCATTACTATAACATGACCTTATTTATTCATGAAAAGAGATTAAATATTAATAATCAAAAAGACAAAACAAGCACCTCGTTACTCGGCTTGGCTGAATGGGCTAGTACTAAAATAGCCACAATAACGTGACACTCTGCAACTCCCGTAAGGGCAGAGACCTCCTTGGTTCTTAAACTACTTCAAAACACAAGTTGCATTTTGAGAGTCGAGATCCTAGGTTCTAGTGTTTTATTTTACTCATTAAGCTGCTGCTTTTTTTTTTTTTTTTTTTTTTTTTTTTTTATGAAAACTCATTACGCATTTCAACTCAAGTAAAGATGTTACTACAGTACAGGAAGGAGGCCAATATTAAAGATTTGGAGGTGATTATTCTAAGACTCACTTCTGACCTTAAACACCGACCACATCGGAAACCAAGCGGCATCTCTTGATTAGTGCGGACTGTCCACACCGACCACCTCGATTAAAGCTTCCTTCAACAGCCGATAATTGTAACCCATGTTACCTCAAATTTAAGCGTGGGTTTTCCTTTGGTTTTCAGTACTTTCGCCTATAAATATCACTTCATCTTTGTCAACGTAAAACAACCAAGTTTGAGTGTTAACATTCAGCGACTGAAGTGTTCATTCCAAGCTCGTATATTACTGGTTTCATTCTACGTACTAACTGAATCCAACGACATGGAAGGTCATCAAGGTGAGGGAGATCACAACAAGGCAGCGACGGAGACAACGGATCGTGGTATGTTCGATTTCATGAAAAAGAAAGATGAGGAGCAAGACAATGAGAAGAAGGAAGAGAAGCCAACTCTCATGGGGAAACTCCATCGTTCAAATAGTAGCTCTAGCTCAGTAAGCTTCTCTAGGCAGAGTCAATTAGTTCATATATACAAATCACTGAACATTTCAATTTTTTGCCAAGTAGAAGCTTAATTTATTATCCAGATTATAATGGCATTTCGTTTTCTTTTTCTTGTTTGTTGCAGTCTAGTGATGAAGAAGAGATAGGAGAAGATGGTGAGAAAAAGAAGAAGAAGAAGAAGAAAGGATTGAAGGAAAAAATCAAAGAAAAGATTGGTGGTGACAAAGAAGCAACAGAGCATAAAGAGGCATCGATCCCACCCGAGAATGCAGAGGAAAAGAAAGGGATTTTAGATAAGATAAAAGAAAAACTCCCTGGTCAGCATAAGAAAGCCGAAGATGATGGTGGCTATGATGGGCATCCTACCGAAGGTGAGCCAAAGGAGAAAGGATTCTTGGAGAAGATCAAGGAAAAGATTCCAGGGTGCCATGGAAACAAGCCTGAAGAAGATCATAAGGCTGCTAAAAATTGAAGACATAGACAAATAAGCTGTATCATGGATATATGCAATAGCGCTTGCATGTTTGAATGTGTTTATGAGCTACCTGCAATTGTTTCTTATGCTTTGGGAGTGTTTATTTTGCTGCATTATCAGTCATTTGATGTTTCCTTAAGTTGTAGTGTTTACTGCTGTCATTGTACTTCTCTTGGAAGACAGACATGTCATGTTTTTCTTGCATGAATTGAATAAAATACGGATTAGGATGTTGACCAATTATCAGATTTAGTTAAGATAATTTTATTTCTTTAATAAAAATAAAATAAAAGGGGTTTAAAATTAAAACAAAGTAAAAAGGAGATTATAAAATAAAAGATAGAGAAAATCTTTATTTTATTCATAATTTCGATCATCGATGCAAAAAAAACTTCAATGTCTTTAATAAATTAGTTCTAGTTACTGACTCAAAGCTAGGCAACCAATCTCTTCTTACTTGTTCGTTAATCAAGAGGCAACTCGTTTGAAATTATTTCCCTAACCCATAAATAACTTTGTACCTCGACGCCCAAGATTTAACTTACCAACAGCATTAAGAACGAGATAGACCTAATTATCCTCAATGGGGTTCATTTAAACTAGATTACATCTATACCACATAAACATAAACTAAAATATACACGAGTAATGCAGCTTGTCACTAGTATTAGAATGAATTAAATAATTATGGGTTTAATTATTCTAATTGACAAGGCAACCATTATAAGCTATCAAATATTGGTTGAACATTCAATAAACCTGAGCAGTTGCAATTGAAATAGAAGATTGGAAACACGAAAATATACACACTTTTTCATGCCCTTTTTAACTCAAATTCATATAGTTTCGGTAAAATTCTTGTCGAAAAATATATAATAATTATAAAATAATTAAATTGCACTCAAATTATGAACATGTTGAATTTTAATTATTTTTATATCAAATTTTGATTAATTTTGATTATTTTCGACAGATTTGCACAAAGGGCGAAAAACGGCTCTACAGACACTACTAGAAGCGCAAAACCGAGAAGCAATTTTGAAGCATCAAGGTGAATTAATTTTTCAGCCTAAGACGGTCCAAATTATGTGTCTTAATTCATAATATAATTAATTTTAATTTTAATCCAATTTAATTTAGGTTAAATAAATTATTATTAATTAATTATGAAAAAGGGCCTAGTTGAGGTGAACCAAGAAAACCGATCCAACCGAGCACTGGGCAGCCCAAAACCGTCCCACATGCTGACCCAATCAGCTTGTTTGTCTGATTATTTGGCTTGCAAAATGGCCCTTGAAGACTCCTTCAATTTGCATTCAAACCCCTCCACTATTCATGCCTTTTAAGATTTGCCCTTACCTAAAAATATCATGTTTGAAATCTTCAAACATGCCACATGTGTGGCCGACCATGGGGGGAGTCTTTGGCTGCTGATTTTGGCTATTTTTAGCAGTCTTCTCAACCTATAAATACCCCCTTGGCTGCTCACTTCAAACACATCTCAACCCTTCTCATCTCTTCACTTCTATCTCACTTTTCTCTCTTCATTGTTCTTCATTTTCTTCCCCATTCCCTTGCCGATTTCACCTCTTGAAAAAAAGTCAATCAACCACCATTTGGAGCAGCATTCAAGTGTTTGTAGAAGCCTCGGTTTGACAAGAACAAGCGGAGAATACACCGGATTTGATTCCTGTTCCCTATCCTTTTAATTTTGTTGTTGTTATGATGAACATGTCTATGAATATTTGTGATGTTGATATGTTTAATTTAATTAATATGGCTTAAATTTAATTCGTGTTAGGTTGATTGTATTTCGTCTATTTAATTTATTAAAATTGTATTTGTGTTGTTATAGGCCTCGGTAAGATGTTTGATTAAGTAAAACCATGACTAAGTTATTCTTGCATTACAATTGTAAGATAACTAATGAATTAATTATTTAAACAGATTGAAATTGTAATTAATTGACACGATACTTAATCAGTGCATGTTTAATATAACACCCCTAACCCGTATCCGTTGCCAGAACAGGGTTACAGAGCATTACCGAACTTATATCTCAACCAATCATACAATTCAAATACAAAACTCATATCAATTAGAAACCACTCAATTTTCATTCATATAGTCCCTAATACGAGCCCTCGAGGCCTAAAATAAACATTAAAAGCAATTTGGGACTAAATTAAGAACTCGAGGAAATTTTGGGAAAATATTGAAAATTTTCAAAGTGTAGGGGACACACGCCCATGTGGCTAAGCCGTGTGTCTCACACGGCCAAGAGACACGTCCGTGTCACAAGCCGTGTGGGCATTCGAAATGGAATCACATAGCCGTGTCCTAGCCCGTGTCTGACCCCGTGTAACTCACTGACTTGGGTCACACGGCCAGACCACACGCCCGTGTACCAGGCCGTGTACCCTTCGAAGTGGGCCCATACACTCGTGTGCCAGTTCGTGTGAAAACTGGAGGGTATACTGACTTGTGCCACACGATCATGTGCTAGGCCGTGTGAAGCTACTGACTTGATTTCTAAATAAGTATCAGGGGACACACGGCCGTGTCACCTGGCCGTGTGTCACACACGACTAAGACACACGCCCGTGTCTCTGCTCGTGTGGACAAAAATAGGTCATTTTCTAAGCATTATTTCTCACCCAAATTTGCATCAACCTAAACATATCAAATAGCATAAGACCATATTCTGAATAGTCATTCAAACCAATCACAACCAAATCTAAATCATGCAATACCAATACCAACAACCACAATGCTCATAAGCATCACAATTGGCCATACAAAAACATACCAATATTACCTCTAAAAGTTACCTAAATAGTCAAGTGCATACATGAGACATTGTGCCTAAACTTAGCATGAAATTTCATCTCAATTCCAACCATTTGGTACCAAAACACAATTTCACAAGAAAGGGCATTCATATAGCAACTATACACCACATTTCACAAGACCATTTATACATATATACATTTCAAAATATATGACTACTTTTCAAGCCAATTCAAATGGCCAAAACTCATCAAGTACATTAGCCAAAAGATCTATACATGCCATATAACCAAAATACACAAAGTTGAAAAGTACCAAAACAACGGCTGGATAGTGTGATGAGATCTACGACAACTTCCAATCCGAGCAAGCTTCCAGATCACTATAAAACATAGAAAAGTAAACAAAGTAAGCTATTAAACTTAGTAAGCTCGTATGGCTAATAAGTACAACTTACCATTTATCCACAATTTAAAGAAACATAAGTAAACATAGGTAAGTTCAATCAATACAAAGGTTAGCACATAATCATAACCATGTTAGTCATGTATGAATACATCAACTATGAATTACTTATCACACTTCTCATAAAATACCTGAACTGGTTCGTATCATCTCTTATATCCTCGTACCATCATCTTTTCCCGTTGAACCATTTGGAATACTATCGGATACTCGGGAATCTCGCACACTAAGTGTCAAATACGTGGTTAAACCCACCTCTATCTCATATCTCATATAGATGCTCACTCTCGAGCCATCACTAGGTCTGCTCACACAAGCTGTCGGTTAAGTCGTAACTACACGGTGTTGCTCACACAAGCTGTCGAGTAACCGCAACACATGCCAAAAAACTCAGCCACCGATAGAACGTACAGGACCAGCACCCAAAACACGTAACCCCTAATGACATGTCATTTGTATCCTATCTATTCCTAAGGTTCAACCGAGATCCATACATTGCCGATAACTCATCGAAAATTTCCATGGTGTCGTATCATCACAATTATATCAATTAAGCATTCAAACACATATAATTTAATGCTTATTAAACATAGAACTTACCTCGAATTAGTACGGAGCAAATCGATCGATCAATCCACTACTTTGTTTTTCCCCCGATCTAATTCTGAACGTTGCTTTTCTTGATCTATATAATCAAATTTAACTTATTTAAATATCATTCTATTCAATTTAACCCAAAATTTATATTATGGCAAAATGACTATTTTGCCCCTAAACATTTAACTTCTTTACAATTTAGTCCCTAGGCTCGTAAAATGAAATTCATTCAATTTTATCACTACCCAAGCCTAGCTGAATATTAAACATACTTATAGCAGCCCATATATTTCACATATTCACACTTTTACCACACAATTTATCACATTTCTCAATTTAATCCCTAATTTGCAATTTCATTCAAAATCACTTAACAAATGTTGTTTATCTAACAACAACCATTCATTTTCTACCATTAAACTTCAAAACACATACACATTCAACAATGGTGAAAACCTAATACTTTAACAATTTCACAAATTAGTCCCTGGGCTAGCTAGATTAAGTTAGAACGACTCAAAAAACATAGAAATCATTAAAAACGAAATCAAAAATCATACCATGCAATCTATGAGATGTAGCCGAACCTTTAAGCTTCTTCAATGGTGTGTTTTTCACCCTAATTTTCGGTGGAAGAGAAACAAGACAAAGATGATAGCTTGTGTCTTAATTATTTTACTTAACTTATTTAATGAATTACAAATTTAACCTTTGTTTAATACTTGAAAATTCATCAATTTAATGTCCATCTTTGTCACTCATGATTGAAATGGATTAATTACCACATAAGGACTTCTACACATTAATTCTATAGCTATTTAATACTTTTAGCCTATAGAACTCAAGTTTTGCTCTTTACGCGATTTAGTCCTTTTTATCGAATTAAGCATACAAATGGTAAAATTTCTTAACAAAATTTTCATATGACTCTACTATCATGTTGTAGGCATTAAAATAATAATAAAATAAATATTTCAACTTCGGATTTGTGGTCCCGAAACCACTGTTCTGATTTAACTGAAAACGGGCTATTACATTTAATCATCTAAGGTAGATGAGGGTTAAATTAGCAACAGTATCTAACGATACATTAGCCTTGTATAACTTGCAAGATTATTGTGATTAAACTGTTTCAAGGTAAAAATACATTGTTACCTCGTGTAATCTTTTATGTGCTTATGAGATTAAATTAATTGTTTGAATTGGCATAGAGATATGTACAAGAGATTATTTTAATTTTATAAGATGTATGTGCATTAACACATTTACTTATTAAAATTTGTTTGATCGGTTGAATTGACATAGAGATATAATCAAGAGATAAATGGATTTTGGTAGGTAAGTATGTTCATAAGTTAGCAAATTACCGAGTTGCCATGAATTTATTCGTAACAACATAAACATGAGTTTAATAATTCTAAGTTAAGAAATGTAAATAATCTAGCACAATTATGTGATCTTGATTAAAATCATCTTTTGAAATCGTGCATTGGAACTTTTATTTTATTTTATTTATTTTACTTAGTTAAAATCCTAGTTTTTAATCACCTCCTCAAATCAAAATATTTTTTCTCACCAAAGTGTTTTTAAAATTGCATTCATAAATAATTTTTTTCACAGTCTCTATGGGTACGATAACTCGACATTTACTTGTCACGTTATTACTTGTTGCGATTGTGTACACTTACACATTTTCGTCGTTCCAAAGATGCACAAATACCAAAGAACAAAAAAAATATTAAAGCGCAAATTAAGTCTCATTAATTTATTAAATCAAACTCCAGTTAACCTTTTACAAGAAAAGCGGGTTTAAAAACCCATAAAATAAAATAAAAATCTAAATAAAACTAACAGCGGCTATGTCTAAGTCTCCCAAGTCTTAACTTAATAATGCCTATTTGTAGGGTAAAAATAATAACGTCGAAAATAGAAGTGTCCTTAATTACATAAACCAAAATTTTTCAAGGTTTCTTGACAACCTTCGTGTCAAACTTTCAAGTCATTTTTGGACATCTTCCTGATGTTTTTGGGCTTCATGAAATAACTTTAACTAGATCTTCCGATTTCCTTCGAATCGGTATATTATGATCTTAAAACGGATGTCTATAGCTCAAGTTATAGTTAAAATATTGAAATTGTGCATTTATCAATATCATGAGTTTAACTCAGGCGAGAAAATATTTAAAAATATTTTTTAAAAAACAACAAATTTTATTTTGATAGTATTCATGTCTTTTTAATAATATTATATAGTTATTTAAATTAAATAATTTAACTATAATTAAAAAAAATCAAAATAGGTAAGTGGTTGGAGATTTAATTTTTTGGGTGAACTTTGGTGTTAATTTTATATTATTTAATGTGAAATCATTTAATTAAGATTTATCCAATAAATATGATAAATATAAAGTAGGTATAAAACATACTTAAAAAAAAAAGCCAATTAACTTTTTGAAAGTGAGAAATAGAAAGCCTTGGAAAAACAACATACCAATTGTTTCCAGAAAACCAACCCAAAACGAAAGAAAATTATGACTATATTTGGCCTAAGATTTCGTTTTCCTTTTCTAGAAAAGGGAAAACATTGAAGAAATGGTTGAAATTTTAAAAAAAAAATTGAAAAATAAAAATATTTAAAATTTAAAAAACAATTCACTAAAAATATTTTGTAAAAGTGAAAATAATGAAGACACGGACTTTTAACTTTAGATCAATTGATCCGCATTTAAACTCATATAAACGTAAACATATTCTCTTTTTTTCAACAATTTTTCTAATATTAAATTCGATATCCTCAGGGGCGAAGCCAGGATAACTTTTTAGGGGGCGGATGAAATTTTAATTTTTTATAGTTTATATCTTTCAATTTGTAAAGGATTAAATCAAATTTTTATAATTTTAGGGGGGGCAAAGTGCAATTTTACCTTTACTAATTTAAAATTTTTAAAAAATTTTAAGAGCCTAAATAGAAATTTTACCTTTTAGGGGGGCCGGGGCCATGCCAGCCCCCCGGCTTCGCCACTGGATATCCTAATTTGAATCCATATAATGTAACTTTTTTTTTATTTTACTTCCGTTAGAGAAAAAATAATTATTAAACATGTTTTCATTATTAAAAGTAATTTTTTATTTTAATTTACTAAACTTATTTTTCAGTTTTTAAAAGATAAAAAAATTATTTATAAAAATATAAATGGAAATAACAACTATTTTCATAAATCAAACGGAACCTAAATGAGTTAACTCAATTAAGAAAATATTTAATCTTTTAAAGTAAAAAAAAAATTTATTATCTATACTATTAATAAAATCCTTGATTGAATTGGTGTCATGGGTTAACTGAGTACCAACTCGATTAAGAAATGGCTACTATTATCATTTTGATGGCCTTTTTTTATTTTTTCATACTTTTTAAATAAAATAACTAAATATAACATATTTAGGAATTGAACTCGTGTTCAATAGATTTATAAACAAATTCTTTATCATTACATCAATAATAATCCTTGAGTAAACTTTAAAAAAACTAACTTTTAACATAAAATGTTTTCTCTCACTATGCTAATTAGATTAATAAAACTTTAAATTTACTACTCAACCAAAACTTCATTTTAGTACATTTTATACATTTTCAGTTTAATATGCACAATTTATCATATCCATCAGTTGTATATATATTAATAAACAATTTAATATGCATGTGATGAGATCACCATGGTAAACAAGCATAATGCATTTAGTATTCTTAATCTAATATATTTATGTGTATAAATTCATTTTACTCATAATTTAATATGATTTTTTTCATTTTAATATCGTGCATAATCCATGTGTTATTATGATTAATTAGTTTTAAACCATACTGTCGAAACCTAAAAATGGCCACACACACCCGTGTGCCAGGCCGTGCCCAAACCTGTAGGGTATACTGACTTATGCCACACGGCCAAGTCACACGCCCGTGTGCTGGGCCATGTGGAGCATACTGACTTGATTTTTAATTCAACACCAGGGGACACACGGCCGTGTAACCTGACCGTGTATCAGACACGGCTGAGACACACGCCCGTGTCTCTGCCTGTGTGGACAAAAATAGGCTATTTACCAAGCCAATTTGCCACCCAAACTTGTTACACCTACATCAACCCATTTGGCACAAAAACATTTATAATTAGGCATTCAACCAACTTCAAACAAGCATAATTTTTACCCTTTCAATACCAACCAATACCAAACATATTACTACCACAATGTGCCATTCAAATCATACCAAAAACTCATAATCTCAAATCAACAATACAATCACTTTCAACTATGCATCATTTAGCCTAATCTCACAAACATACCAAATTCAATTCACAACCATGTAGTACCCCAAATTATCAAATATCATCAAGCGTCACATATCCATCAATAAACATATAACCAAAAACATATGCACATATGAAAACACAACCAAACCAACCAAATTAAGCCAACTCTTATGGCTATATACAAAACCAAAACATTAACATTTACAAGCCATTTCAAAAGACTAAATTCATTACCAAACTATATACCAAAATGACCAAACTCCTATACATGCCATATACTCAAAATACTTAAGTTCAAAAGTACCAAAGTGATAGTTCGATAATGTGATGAAGTCTTCGACGATTTTCGAATCCGAGCTAGCTTTGAAATCACTATAAAACACAGAAAAGTAAACAATGTAAGCTATAAAGCTTAGTAAGCTCGTATGAAGATAATAAACAAAACTCACCATTTAATTTACCATTCAAAATATGCATATAACATACCACAAAATAACTAACCACAATGTTAACATGTATTCAAACATCTATATAACCGCGAGCTCACTTCTTTCATATGTTCGATGCATATATAGTTTCCGTACATACCTGTATTGATACGTATCTATTCTCACAATTTCATATCTTCGATATACCCGTTGAACCATTTGGAATAATACAGGATACCTGGGAATCTCGCACCCTAAGTGCCAATATGTATAGCTGAAGCTATCTCAATAAATCTTGCACCAAAGTGCCAATACATAGCCGAAGCTATCTCAATATCATATCTCAATAATGCTGACTCTCGAGCTATCAACGGGTCTGCTCACACAAGCTAACGGTCATGACGTAGCTACACGGTGCTACTCACACAAGCTGACGAGAATCTGCAACACATGCTGGATAACTCAGCCACTGATAGGACGTACGGACTAGCACCCAAAACAATAATAACCCCTAATGACATGTCATTCGTATCCTAATCTATTCCTAAGGTTCAACCGGGATTTCCAATACCGAATCTTTGTCGAATAAGTCCGCAATGTCAGATTCACAATTTATGCAATATTAAAGCATTTTAAAACACAAATATAACAATACTTATTACATACGAACTTACCTCGGATGCAAGAACGGCGAATTAAGTTGATTAATATGAAACTTTGTTCTTTCCCCGATCTATGTCCGTATTTTGCCTTTCTTGATCTAAATATAATCAAAATTAACTTATTTAATAATCTCTTTATTCAATTTAGTCCAAATTATACATTAAGGCAATTTTACACATTTTCCCCTAATATTTCACATTTTTACAATTTAGTCCTTATTTCATAAAATCACAAATTCATGCAATTCCAACTAAACCCATGCTAGCCGAATTTCAATTAGGTCCCTAGCAGTCCATATTTTTCATTTATTTCACAATTTAACCATAAAATTTACACATTTCACAATTTAATCCCTAATTAGACATTTTACTAAAAATCACTTAACAAATGTTGTTTATCTAACAACAAGCATGCATTTTCTACCATTAAACATCAAAACACACCAACATTCATCAATGGAAAAACCCTAAACCTTTAACAGTTTTGCAAAATAGTCCCTGGGCTAGCTAGATTAAGCTGCAACGATCTCAAAAACATAGAAATTATTAAAAATCGAGTCAAAAATAACTTACATGCTAGCTAGAGAAGTGACCGAATGCTTCAAACATAAAAATGGAGTTCTCTCCTTCTAGTTTTCGGCTAAAGAAGAAGATGGACTAAAAATGTGGTTTTATTTTACTTGGTTTTAGTTTTATAACTAATTTACTTATTTAACCTTTAATAAAAAACCTTTAAAGCCATTAAAAGATGTCCATCTTTGCCTACTAACTTTATAAATGGGCTAATTACAACATAAGGTCCTCTACTTTAATATTCCATAGCTAATAGGAACCTTTAACTAATAGAACACAAGTTTTACACTTTACGCAATTTAGTCCTTTTTATCGAATTAAGCATTTAAACGATAAAATTTCTTAACGAAATTTTCACACATTCATACTATCATAGTGTAGACATTAAAATAATAATAAAATAATTATTTCGACTTTAGATTTGTGGTCCTGAAACCACTATTCTGATTTGACTAAAAACGGGTTGTTACAACTCTCCCCACCTTAGGAATTTTCGTCCCCGAAAATCTTACCAGAAAAGAGGTTAGGGTACTGTTTTCTCATAGCTTCCTCAATTTCCTACGTAGGCTCTTCAACACTGCGTCGTTGCCACAAAACCTTCACCAAATTTATGCGTTTATTTCTTAACTCTTTAATCTCTTGAGTTAAAATTCTGATTGGTTCTTCGTTATATGTCATATCATGTTGAATTTCAATCTCTGAAGGGGAAATTACATGTGCTGAATCTGATCTATATCGGCGCAACATCGACAAATGAAACACATTGTGGATCTTTTCTAGTTCTGACGGTAACGCTAGCCGATATGCCACTGGCCCTATTTGTTCAATAATCTCATACGGCCCGATGAATCACGGACTCAATTTGCCTTTGCGACCAAAACGAAGTATTTTCTTCCACGGAGATACTTTCAGAAATACTTTGTCGCCAATCTGAAATTCAATGTCTTTACGTTTCAAATCCGCATACGATTTCTATCGATCTAAAGTTGTTTTAAGACTGTCGCGAATTACTTTTACTTTCTCTTCAATCTCTCGGATCAAATCAACCCTGTGAATCTTTTTCTCACTAAGCTCGGTCCAATACAATGGAGTTTGACATTTACGACCATATAAAGCTTCATGCGGTGCCATCTTTATGCTCGATTGAAAACTGTTATTATACTCGAATTCAACCAACGGTAAATATTTCTCCTAGTTGCCTTCAAATTCTAAAACACAACAACGAAGCATATCTTCAAGAATCTGAATTACTCTCTTGGACTGACCGTCGGTTTACGAATGAAATATGGTACTAAAGTTCAACCTCGTACCCAGAGCTTATTGCAATTTCTTCTAAAATCTCGACGTAAACCTCAGCTCTCTATCTGAAATAATCGAAACTGGCACCCCATGCAATCTAATGATCTCAGAAATGTACAATTCAGCCAATTTATCAAGCAAATAGTCTGTACGTACTAGAATGAAATGTGCAGACTTCGTCAGTCGATCAATGACAACCCAAATAGCATCTTTCTTTTTCGAAGATAGAGGTAATCCTGATACGAAATCCATTGTAACTCTATCCCATTTCCACTCTGGTATCATCACCGGGTGTAGTAATCCCGAAGGCACTTGATGTTCAGCTTTGACTTGTTGACAAACTAAGCATCTCGACACAAACTCTGAAATATCTCTTTTCATGCCCAACCACCAGTACGACTGTTTCAAATCATTGTACATTTTAGTACTCCCCGGATGAACAGATAAACAACCACTGTGTGCTTCATGTAGAATTTTCTGAATAAGCTCAGAATTCTTTGGTACGCAAATTCTACTTCGGAACAGTAAACAATCATCGGATCCGATCTGATAGTCTGAATCACTAGTCGACTTACATTACACTCTTTTAGCTTGTAACTCGTTGTCACACTTTTGAGCTTCACAAATTTGTTGAAGAAATAGCGGTTTAGCTTTTAATTCAGCCAAAACCGAACCATCATCAGATATAGTTAACTGATTATTCATCGCTCGTAAGGCAAATAAAGAATTTCTACTCAGAGCATCCGCGACTACATTCGCCTTCCCCGGATGATAATCAATCACGAACTCATAATCTTTCAACGGCTCGAGCCATCTTCGTTGTCGCAAATTCAAATCTTTCTGAGTCATTAAATACTTCAAACTCTTGTGATCGGTAAAAATATGGCACTTCTCACTGCATAAATGATGTAGCTAGATTTTCAAAGCAAAAATAATAGCGGCTAACTCTAGATCGTGCGTCGAATAATTCTTTTCATGCGGCTTTAACTGTCTGGAGGCGTAAGCTATCACTTTGCCCTCTTGCATCAAAACACATCCCAAACCATTCAATGACACATCACTAAAAATCACAAACTCTTTACCCGACTCAGGCTAAACCAAAACTGGTGCCTCAGTTAACAATGCTTTCAACTGTTCAAAACTCTGCTGACATTTTTCGGACCACTCGAACTTTACATCTTTCTGTAGCAATCTAGTAATCGGTGTAGCATTCATTAAAAATCCTTTTACAAAACGTCAATAGTAGCCAGCTAACCCCAGAAAACTTCTAACTTCAGACACATTTCTTGGTGGTTTCCAGTCAACAACGGCTGAAATCTTGCTCAGATCAAATCGCATGCCTTCAACTGAAACAATATGTCCCAAAAATCTGACTTCCCGGAGCCAAAATTCACATTTGCTGATTGTAGCAAACAGTTGCTTACCTCTCAAGGTTTGTAACACAATCCTCAAATGCTCGGCATGCTCAGACTCATCTCGTGAATAGATCAGAATATCGTCAATGAATACAACCAGAAATTTGTCTAAATACGATCTAAAGATTTGATTCATCAAATCCATAAAAACTACAGGAGCATTAGTTAATCCGAAAGGCATAACAAGAAATTCATAATGCCTGTACCTTGTTCTGAATGCAGTTTTCGGCACATCCGAATCCTTAACTCGCAACTGACAGTAGCCAGATCTCAGATCAATTTCTGAAAACCCTATTGCTCCTTTCAACTGATCAAAAAAATCATCAATTCTCGGTAAAGGATACTTGTTCTTTATCGTAACCTTGTTGAGCTGACGATAATCAGTACATAGTCTCATTGATCCGTCTTTCTTCTTTACAAACAACATTGGTGCACCCCAGGGTGAAAAACTAGGTCGTGCAAAACCTCTATCTGTTAATTCTTGCAACTGAGCTTTTAATTCTTTTAATTCTGTCGGAGCCATTCTGTATGGAGCTATAGATATTAGAGATGTTCCCGGTACTAACTCAATAGCAAATTCGACATCTCTGATCAGTGGTCATCCCGATAACTCTTCTGGAAACACATCCGAATACTCACAGACTACTGGCACAGATTCAATTTTTGTTTCAGACACTTTTGTATCCAGTACATAAGCAAGATAAGCTTCACAAAGCTAACATCGATGATATCACAACAGTTAATCCACTCGATTCATCAGATTCAATCCGAAAGATTTCATTATTCTGACATTTCAATTCAATAGCCTTTCGTCTACAATTCACAACTGCATCATGTAACGTCAACCAATCCATACCCAGAATTACATCAAATTCATCAAATGGTAGTAGCATCAAATTAGCTGGAAAACAGTAACCCCGAGTCATTAAAGGACAGTTCTTGCAAACTTTATCAACTAGAACATATTTGCCTAAGGGGTTAGACACTTTAATCACAAACTCAGTAGACTCAACAGGAAAATTCTTACTAGACACCAAATTCATACAAATATATGAATAAGTCGATCCAGGATCAATCAATGCAATTACATTAATGTCATAGAGAGAAAATGTACCGGTGATAACATCGGGTGATGACGCATCTTCGTGAGCGCGAATAGCGTAAGCTCTAGCAGGTGTTCTGGCCTCGGATCTCACAGCGGAGTCCTTTGTCGCACCTTTACTACTAATCAAATTTCCAACACTTCGAGGTGGTCTACCCCTGGCAACTGTATTACTCGGCCTTGAAGTCTGAAGATTATCTTTCCCGGATAACTGAGGACAATCACGAATAAAGTGTTCTTGCAAACCACATCTGAAACAGGCTCTATTATTATTATTCATCCAATAATCTCCAAAATGTCGTCTTCTACAGTGTTGGCACTTAGGTTTATTATTTCTCACACTGCCAACACTCGATACTGATGTAGCTTGAGTTTTTGGACTTGATTATTGCTTTCCACGATCTCTGTTTAGATATCCGATTGAAGCATTCGGACTAGTGTACGAATCTCTTGATTTCTTTGACGAAGAGTGATATGGTCTACTCATCGATCTTTTTATTGAATCTCTAGCTTCGAATTAAGCTTTTCTCTTTTCTTTGCCCAGTTCTTTGGCTTTATAGGCTCTGTCAACCAGCACTACAAATTCTTTCAACTCTAGAATCCCGACAAGCAATCTGATATCCTTGTTCAACCCATCTTCAAATATTTTACAAATAATGGCCTCAGTTGAAACAAATTCTCGAGCCTACTTATTGAGTCTAAAAAACTCTCGCTCGTATTCGGTCACAGACATTCAATTCCAAAACTCATTTTGCTTCTGATCGATAAACCGTTGACTGATGTATTTCTTTCTAAACTCATCTTGATAGAATTCCCAGGTGACCCTTTCTCTTGGCACCACTGATACTAGAGTATTCCACCACTAATACGCTGTGTCCCTCAAAAGTGATACGGCGCATTTTAAACATTCAACTGGTGTGCAGGAAAGCTCATCAAATACTCTGATAGAGTTTTCAAGCCAAAACTTCGCTCTCTCAGGATCATTGTCAGCAGTAGCTCTGAACTCTTCGGCCCCGTATTTTTGAATCTTATCGACTGGTGGCTTATTCAATCTTAAAAGTTCAACACCTTAAGGGGCTACGGGAACTAGTTGGGGATTTGGTGGGGGTGAAGGTTTTTGAGCAGCCGGATTTGTTCGAACAAACTCTGTAAACCACTCATTCATCATCTGGAAGAAGGCTTCTTTAGCCTCTCCTCTCTGACTGCCCGATACGGGTCTAGATTTTGATTGCACTACTCCGTGAACAAAGGCAGGCGCATTACTTTCGACATCGTCAGCTATAGCTCGATTGGGATCCATTTACTATATGAAAACACGATTTAGAATTGTAAAGAGATATTACACTATCACAGGTTATATATATGGCATGTATAGCTAGACTCTCACACACGCTACATTAGTCCGAGAATCGACAAAAATGTAGCCCTGATACCAATAAATGTAACACCCCTCACCCGTATTCAACGCTAAAATAGGGTTACGGATCATTACCGGACTTATTAAACAATTAAACAATCATTTCACATACATTTTCAAATTTCAAGTAATCATCATTCAAAATCATTCACATTGTCCTTAATACGAACCTACGAGGCTTAAAACATGCATTCGGGGTGGTTTAGGACTAAACCGATAACTTAAGAAACTTTTGGAAAACATAGAAAAAAATTTGCAAAATACAGGGGACACACGCCCGTGTGGCCCGGCCGTGTGTCTCACACGGCCAAAGACTAGCCCGTGTGGACATTTGAAATGGAATCACATGGCCGTGTCCCAGCTCGTGTCCGACCCCGTGTAACTCTCTGGCTTGGGTCACACGACCAACACACACGCCCGTGTGACTAGCCCGTGTGCCCTACAAATGGCCACACACACCCGTGTACAAGGCAGTTCCCAAACCTGTAAAGTATACTGACTTATGCCACACGGCCAAGTCACACGCCCGTGTGTTGGGCCATGTGGAGCATACTGACTTGATTTTTAATTCAACACCAGAGGATACGCGGCCGTGTAACTTGACCGTGTATCACACACTGTTGAGACACACGCCCGTGTCTCTGCCTATGTGGACAAAAATAGGCTATTTACCAAGCCAATTTGCCACCCAAACTTGTTACACCTACATCAACCCATTTGGCACAAAAACATTTATAATTAGGCATTCAACCAACTTCAAACAAGCATAATTTTTACCCTTTCAATACCAACCAATACCAAACATATTACTACCACAATGTGCCATTCAAATCATACCAAAAACTCATAATCTCAAATCAACAATACAATCACTTTCAACTATGCATCATTTAGCCAAATCTCACAAACATACCAAATTCAATTCACAACCATTTAGTACCCCAAATTATCAAATATCATCAAGCGTCACATATCCATTAATAAACATATAACCAAAAACATATGCACATATGAAAACACAACCAAACCAACCAAATTAAGCCAACTCTCATGGCTATATACAAAACCAAAACATTAACATTTACAAGCCATTTCAAAAGACTAAATTCATTACCAAACTATATACCAAAATGACCAAACTCCTATACATGCCATATACTCAAAACACTTAAGTTCAAAAGTACCAAAGTGATAGTTGGATAATGTAATGAAGTCTCCGACGATTTTCAAATCCGAGCTAGCTTTGAAATCACTATAAAACACAGAAAAGTAAACAATGTAAGCTATAAAGCTTAGTAAGCTCGTATGAAGATAATAAAAAAAACTCACCATTTAATTTACCATTCAAAATATGCATATAACATACCACAAAATAACTAACCACAATGTTAACATGTATTCAAACATCTATATAACCGTGAGCTCACTTCTTTTATATGTTCGATGCATATACAGTTTTCGTACATACCTGCACAGATATGTATCTATTCTCACTATTTCATATCTTTGATATACTCGTTGAACCATTTGGAATAATACAGGACACCTGGGAATCTCGCACCCTAAGTGCCAATATATATAGCCGAAGCTATCTCAATAAATCTTGCACCAAAGTGCCAATACATAGCCGAAGCTCTCTCAATATCAAATCTCAATAATGCTGACTCTCGAGCTATCAACAGGTCTGCTCACACAAGCTGACGATCATGACGTAGCTACACGGTGCTGATCACACAAGCTAATGAGAATCCGCAACACATGCTGGATAACCCAGCCACCGGTAGGACGTACGGACCAACACCCAAAACAATAATAACCCTTAATGACATGTCATTCGTATCCTAATCTATTCCTAAGGTTCAACCGGGATTTTCAATGCCGAATCTTCGTCGAATATGTCCGCAGTGTCGTATTAACCATTTATGCAATATTAAAGCATTTTAAAACACAAATATAGCAATACTTATTACGTACGAACTTACCTCAAATGCAAGAACGGTAAATTAAGTTGATTAATCTAAAACGTTATTCTTTACCCGATCTAAGTTCGTATTTTGCCTTTCTTGATCTAAATATAATCAAAATTAACTTATTTAATAATATATTTATTCAATTTAGTCCAAATTATACATTAAGGAAATTTTACACATTTGCCCCTAATATTTCACATTTTTACAATTTAGTCCTTATTTCATAAAATCACAAATTCATGCAATTCCACCTAAACCATGCTAGCCGAATTTCAATTAGGTCCCTTGCAGTCCATATTTTTCATTTATCTCACAATTCAACCACAAAATTTACACATTTCACAATTTAATCCCTAATTGGATATTTTACTAAAAATCACTTAAAAAATGTTGTTTATCTAATAACAAGCATGCATTTTCTACCATTAAACATCAAAACACACCAACATTCATCAATCGCAATACCCTAAACCTTTAAAATTTTTGCAAAATAGTCCCTGGGCTAGCTAGATTAAGCTGCAACGATATCAAAAACATAGAAATTAGTAAAAACTGAGTCAAAAATCACTTACATGCTAGCTAGAGAAGTGATTGAATGCTTCAAACATAAAAATGGAGTTCCCTCCTTATAATTTTTGGCTAAAGAAGAAGATGGACTAAAAATGTGGTTTTATTTTACTTAATTTTAATTTTAATTTTATAACTAAGTTACTTATTTAACCTTTAATAAAACCTTTAAAGCCATTAAAAGATGTCCATCTTTGTCTACTAACTTTATAAATGGGCTAATTACAATATAAGGACCTCTAATTTAATATACCATAGCTAATAGGCACCTTTAACTAATAGAACACAAGTTTTACACTTTATGCGATTTAGTCCTTTTTATCGAATTAAGCATTCAAACGATAAAATTTCTTAACGAATTTTTCACACATTCATACTATCATACTTTGGACATTAAAATAATAATAAAATAGTTATTTTAAATTTGGATTTGTGGTCCCGAAACCACTGTTCCGATTTGACTAATAACGGGCTGTTACATAACGCCCAAAATTGGTATCTAATTGATTACTTGATGTCTTAGTGTTGAAAGTTAAAAATCTGAATTAAAAAAAGATTCCTCCTTGCATGATGTTCTTTTTAATTAAAATCACTTAATTAAATTTTACGAAAAAATCCTTATTTCAAGTTAGTCGAGAAGAAAGGATTTACCCCGTAAGTTAGGAAACGATGCTTTGAGTCCTCGAGAACAAGAATAGTCACCATTTGATCCTTATTTACATCCTGTTTTTATTTTAAATAGGACATTCGATTACTTTGGTTCTAGAAGGATGCCATGCTCCGTAAGTTAGGAGTGCAACTCCTCGAATCCCAAAAATAATGAATGTTGCCTCGGTTTCAAATATTTCATATTCATTAGGTAGAACGAATGTAACCTTTTAAAACGATATGCTTTTTAATTTGTCTAGGCCTTGTAATAAAATGGATAAATATATTTTAACACGATACACGACATGGATATTAGCAAAATAAAGTAACATAGGAGCGGGTAAAAAAATAAAATGATGATATTAAAATTATAGATAAATAAATAAATCAATAAAATAAAATAAAAGATAAAATAAAAAAATGCTAAGCTAGTGAGTAATAATAATGCAACTATAATTATAGTAAAAACATCAATTTATAGTAATAATAGCGATAATCATATCATGATTACTATCATAATAATAATAATAATAATAATAATAATAATAAGGGTAAAAAAATGCATAATAAAAAGGAAATATAAATAACATAAATTTTAAGTATTTAAAAAAGTAAAGAAATAATAAAAATAAAATAAATAAATAAAAACAGTTCATAAAGGGGTGAAATTAAATAAATGAAGGATTGAATTGAAATTTAAATGAAATTAAAAGCATGAATTATATATAAAAATAAATAAAGGACTAAAATAAAGGACTAAAATAAAAAATACAAAAATAAATGGGGACCAAATGGGTAATTATTCCAAACTCCAGGACACGAGTCATTCCCCAGAAGGTCAGTAAACTGAGGACTAAATTGAAAACGAGTCAAAATTAAATGGTATAATCTAAAAAAAGAAAAAAAGGAAATTAGGACCACATTAAAAAGGGTTCAAAGGCGGAAGAACTAAGGCAGCAAATAGACCATTCCCACGAAAACACACTGATCCCAGGGGATCCGGATTGGGTCAGCGGGTCAGGCTTGAAACGATGCCGTTTTGGGACTTATGAACCCTGGCCAAAACGACGTTGTTTGGTAATGCCTATATAAGCCAATTATTTTTTGAAAATTTCATTTCTACCCAGTTTTAAAAAAAAAAAAAACTTAAGGCTCCCTTCTTTTTTCTTTGGAGTTGTTCACTATCTGGCTATAGGGCCGTCTTCGCCCAGCCGTGGCCACCGATCATCGGCGACAGCGACCATCGCCTCCGGTGACCGAAGTTACAAAAAGTAGGCCTTTTTAGCCCCTTTTTGGCCCACCAAGACTTAGATCTGAAGGCAAAGCCTTCTGTACTCGAAAAAAAATCAAAAAAAGAAACTTTCAGCCATTTCTCCTTGTTGACGCACGCCTTTCACGCCCCGTTTCGTCGAAGCCCAGGCCAAACCCTAATGGGTTCTGGGGTTTACGGTGTCGGAGAAGACCTCCGACGACGGAGAAAAGCGAAGCGACACAGGTAAAAGAAAACAAACTTTATTTTTTCATTTATTATGCTTTTCGAAATAAAATAAAAAATGAATCACCTTTGTTTTTCTTTTAACGTTTTTTCTTCATATTCGATTTTTTTTTGTCGTGTCAAAAAATACATGCCATTGTTATGGCTTTTATAACCGAATATATTATAGAATTTTTTTTTCTTTTTTCTGCCATTTTTGCTTTCTGTTCTCTACCTTCTTCTTTGCAGGTATTCGTGGCAAGGTCAACAGCGCTGGGGAGCGGCGCCTTACCATTTCGGTGAAAGGAGGGGGAGAGACCTCGGGCGGCGTATCTACTGACGTGGTGAAGGAGCGACGTCGAGACTCTTAGGTGAATTTAAGGTTTCTGTTAGTTTAGGATAATTGAGCTATTGAGCTTTGGGTTATTGGGTATTAGGGTTAGTAGATGGATTTGGCTATCAGATTCTTTTTTATTTGGGCTAATCTATTCTTTGTAAATGGACTTGGATTTTTTATTTTTGGTTTTATTTTGGGCCAGATGAATTTGGGCTACTACACATACGTTTCATTATTTATTATATATTATTTTTAAACAAGCATATGTGTTCTAAATTCATAATTTTTATACGCATATACAGAGTTTATGTATTTTAATAATATTATGTATAATTACAAAAAAACTGAAAATAGATGAGTGGTTGGGAGATTTAATTTTTTTGGGTGCGAACTTTGGTATTAATTTTATATAAAAGAAATTTCACTGATAGATGTCAAATAATTTAATTAAGCAATAAATACAAAGTAGGTGTAAAACATATATATAGTAAAATATTTAAAACCCAACTTTCATTAGTGGAAGCGAGAGCTACAAAGCTTTGGATTTGTGCGCCCAACTATATTTGTTTTATCATTTTGATTTTTTTTTCTTAATTTGATATTTAAAGTACACTTTTTTATGTTGTAAGGAATATTAAAAATTTTATTTGACAACTTTGATCAATAAAAAAATATTACGTAACGTATTTTAATTAATGAAAAAACATCACGAGACATTCTCTTATAGAATATACAAGTTTTTTTTTTTATTAAACCTTAAATTTTATTAAAAAATGGAAATAAATATATATAAAAGATTCTAAAGATATATAATCAAAAAAGTACATAAATTATAAAAATTATACAAATGGATGTATTTTTTTAAATCTACATGGAATTAAAATAATTTTTAAATAAAATTAAATCAAATAAAAAACTAATTTTTTTGTTTAATTTTTTATTTTTTACTTAAAAATATATTTATTAAATTAAATTAATAAAAATAAAATAATTCCATTCTTTTCCCATGTTCTCTCTCTCCTCCTCCTCCTCCATCTTCTTCCCCACTCTTTCTTCTTCTTCATCATCTTTTTACCCAACAAAAAAAAAAAAAAAAAAAAAAACATTGCTAAGATATTTTCCATTACCACAACTATTATCACAATACACCAAAAAATAATAAAATTAAATACATCAAAAGGCACAAATCCAAATTTTAGCCAATGCAACTCGAATTGTTTTGGATATTGTTCAAATCATCTAAACAGGGAAAGAGAAGTTTATGAAGAATATCCAATTTTGGAGTTGAAGTTTTGAAATTGACTTGTAGATCTAGAAAAACATGTTCTTGTTTTTTTTTTTTTTTTTTGGAAAAATAAACACGAAAAACAAAAAAGAGAAGGTAAAATAAATAAGAGAATGATGAAATTTGCACTCAAATGGCCACCGGTGAGTGGCGGTCGGCGGTGGAGCATTGCAATCGATGGTGGCTACCAACATTAAGATTTGAAAAATTTTGTGTTAAATTTGAAACTATAAAGAACATATGATTTTATGTCAAATATTCAAGTTTAACGTTACAGTAGGGCAAAAAACTTACTAAAAATTGTCTGCTCTCTGTAGCACGTTTTGTCTGCTTTCATAGCACGATTTTGTCTTTGTGTTTTTGTGATTTTTAAATCATAGTTCTTGCTTTTATCACTTTTTTCTTGGATTTTCTCTCGTTTGGAATTTTTTTTAGTGTGTTTGTTATTCTTCAACTATGGAGAAAGAGATGGTGAGGCTGAATATAGAAGCTGGGGAAGATGAGGCGTTACTATTGCCAATAGATCTGGGGATACAAAAACCGGTGTTTGACCACTGCTTAGTTGGTTTTTTTTTTAACAGCCAATGTTGTTCATTTTCCAGCAATAAGAAATACTGTGGCAAATTTGTGGCACACTTTTAAGGGGAGTTCAGATATCAGACTTAGGGTGGGTTTGGATGGGCGATTGAGTGCGGTGCGGTGCGTTTAGCTTACTTTTTGTCTCACGCTCACAAGATCGCTCTGAAGATCTAATCTCACCGCCACCGCTGTTTTTACACTAACCGCAGGTAAACGCACCGCCCATCCAAACCCACCCTTAGGAGGTAGGCATTTTTTGTTTAAATTCTTTCATGAAATGGATATCAATCGGGTGATTAAAGGAGCTCCCTAGACTTTTAACAATCATTTATTGATCATCCATCATTTAGAAAAGAATGAAGATTTGGTGCAAGTCCTGTTGGTGTTTTCGGCTTTCTAGGTTCAAGTTCAAGATTTACCGCCAAGTTTTTTTTTTGGAAACAATGGCAAAACAATTGGGGAATTTTATCGGGCGTTTTATGGACTATGACACGAATCAGGTGAATTAGGGGGTCAAAAACTTTCTAAGGATCAGAGTCGATCTGGATGTGAGAAAACCTTTGAAGAGGAGAAAAAAGATAATGATTTGTTCTTCCAAATTTGCCCATGTTAATTTTAGATATGAGAAGCTCACTTTGTTTTGCTTTTCATGTGGCTACTTAGGCCATAATGACAAATTTTGTCCAGTTAGATTAAACAAAGAAAGAGATAATTTGGAGTTGGGATAGAATTTGAACCTTAAAGCGCAATCAATGAGGGCCATAACCATGAACAGTGTCTAGCTTCGTAAGGAAGGGGATGATGAAACTAAGAAAATAAATCATTTCATGCATGGTTTAGGGAGGAATTCAAGGAAAGAAATTAGGATAGAATTTATGGAAAAATATTTACCCAATCTTGGGATTTAATTTGGAAGGATTCCCAAATCAATAAACGTTGAATATGGCGGGCCATTCTAAAGAATTGGGCTGGGTGGAAAAGGAGCAAGACTTGGAGGATAATTTGATTGAGAGTGATGATGGAAAGAAGAAGCCCAAAATGGTTTTTTTGGACTTTAATATTTTTGACTATTAAGATTTGTTAGGGGTTATGGAAGAGCAGTCAAATGCTCATTCTTATCTTGTATTGACGGCTACCAAGGGGCAAGTCGATCGAGCACCATAAAAATATTACGTTGGAATGTCCGCGGATTGAGGAGTACGCGGGCTAAATGAAGGCTTCAACAGACGTTGAAGACCTATAATCTTCTTAATGGAGACTAAATTGGATGGTGTACAAATGGAAAAAGGCAGAATGAGATGTGGTTTTGCAAACAGGATTGATGTTTTAGCAAATGGTACGAGAGGTGGTCTTAGCTTAGCATGGAATGGGAATGATCTTGTACAATTGAGAAGTTTTTCAAAAAAAACCACATTGATATGAATATTCAGATGGATGAAGGTGGAAGTAAATGGAGGCCAATGGGTTTTATGAATTTTTGGATGTTCATCATAGGGAGGAGGGTTGGGATTTATTGTGTCCTTAGGAAGATCAAGAATTGCCTTGGATTGTCTATCGGGATTTTAATGAAATTTTATACTCTTTTGAAAAGAGAGGAAGAAGGCCGCGGTATAAAAGATAGATGGAGAATTTTCGAAGGATGTTAGACGACTATCAATTGATGGATGCGGGTTTTTTGGGATCACATTTCACTTGGGAAAGAGGAAATCTAATGAAAATGAATATCCGTGAAAGGTTAGATAAAGAGTGGAAAATGTTGATTGGATGTACATGTTCTATGAATATTCTATTAGAAATTTACCGTATTCTTTTTCTGATCATTGTCCTCTTTTAATACAGATGGATCTAGAAAATAGGAGAAGGGAAAGAAGGAAATTTTGGTTTGAAGCTTGGTGGGTATTGGAGGAAACATATGAGGAGGAAATTTGTCAGATTAGGGAAGAAATTTTGGATTCAATGCTGGACAAATTAGAAGCCCTTAAGTCTGATTTATTGAGATGAAAAAAGGGAATAAAAGAAAAACAGACTGAAGTATTTAGGCGATTGAATAGGCGATTGAAAATTCTATCCGAGTTAAAAAGGAACAATTAAGTCTTGGCAGAAATAATCGACACAAAGATACACATCAATCTAGAGATGGAGAAGGATGAAATGTATTTGGACCAAAGGGCTTGAACAAAATGGCTACGTTTAGGAGATAAAAATACAAAAAAAAAATCACAATTTTGCATCCCAACGTAGACGTTTGAACTGGATACAAGGATTGCAAAATGTGGATGGGAATGTAGCCACGAGTGAAGATGAAGTGGAAGAAATTGCTAGGAATTATTTTATTGCTCTATTTGCGTCAAAAGGAATAGTGAATTTGGAGCATGTATTGTCGAGAATGGATAGATGTATAACAAATAATATGAACCAATTATTGTTAGCAAAGTGTATAGCTGAAAAGGTATTTGTTGCGGTGAGTGGGATGGGGCCTACAAAAACTGTAACACCCCTAACCCATATCCATCGTCGGAATAGGGTTACAGAGCATTACCGAAATTTATAGATCAAATACAGATATTTCATGTCACTTAGCATTCACACCATAAATCGATCATATTCAATCATATTGTCCCTTATATGAGCCCTCGAGGCTCAAAACACACATTAGAAATAAGTCGGGACTAAATCGGGTACTAAGAGAATTTTTCGCGAAACTTTAAAAATTTTCCTAGGTGTAGGGACACACACCTGTGTGGTCAGGTCGTGTGGGCATTCGAAATAGGGCACACGGCCGTATCCCAGCCCGTTTAAGTACCCGTGTAACTCTCTGACTTGGGTCACACGGCCAAGTCACACACCCGTATACTAGGCCTTGTAAACATAAAAATTAACATTAAATAGGTGCAGGGGTCAACGGCCAAGCCACACACCCGTGTGCCAGGTCGTGTGATAAATTTTAAGCATGCTGTTTTGAAATTTTAAAGATGCAGGGGACACACAGCCAAACCACACGCCCATGTGCTAGGTCGTGTGTCACACACGGCTGAGACACACACCTGTGTCTCTGCCTGTATGGACGAAAATAGGCCATTTACAAGGCCACATTTCTCACCCAATTTGTCTTCCACCTACATTAACACTTAAACACATTCACCAACCAACTCAAGAGATTCAAATCAAGCCAAAATCATGCCTTAAACATAACATATTACCACACACAACCAATGTGTTCTTAGGCACCTCAAATGACAATTTATTATCATGTCTACTTAGTGTTCATATTTACCTAAATAACCGAATGAATAATCAAGCTCAATACTTCTAACATGATAAATACACTTATATATACATCAAAACATATCAAACATAAGACATTCAAATGGCTATTATCAATCAAATATTTACATGCCAACATTTTGGCTAATTAACCTATATATGCCATTATAACTAAAATGAGTTTACCATTTATACTGAAATGAGCCGAGGGATAGTGTGATGATGCTCCGACCAACCTCAAACCTTTACGAGCTTCTGAGTACTATAAAACAAGGAAAATAAAACAGAGAAATCATATAATGCTTAGTAAGTCCGTATAACAGGAAATTAACTTACCATTCATTTACATTTAAAGTAAGCATGCAAAAAGCATCCAAAGAAATTTGGCAATTTGCCTAAACACATATGATCTCAAGAAACATGTTAGTCATGTAATTCATGTGAATATCAAGAAACAATGATGAGCTCATCATGTAACAAATTTTCATGTACATATGTTTTTCCACATCATATATTCATATAACATCTACATTTACATAATATTTTATCTCAAATTCAGATTATCACATGTCGGAAACTTTGCCCGTTAAATTTATTAGAAATATCGATGGATACACAGGTAGTACACTTGAAGTTTACAAATTGTAATCCTTCAATTCATATTCGGGAGTGCTACTTAGAACACATAATTGGGAAGCCCTCTCTCGAGCCATATAACAGGAAGTTCATGTGAGCTGTATAACAGGAAGCTTATTCGGGCTATATAACGGGAAGCTCATAAGAGCCATAATCGGGAAGCTCATGCGAGCCAATAATGGGTAGCTCCGAAGAGCCATTAATCAGAAAGCTCCGGATAGCCATGTATCGGGAAGTTCAAGCGAGCCATATCGGTAAGCTCCTAAGAACCATTAATCAGGAAGCTCACAAAGTGCCTTTAATCAGAAAGTTCACGAAGAACCATATAACGGGGCACTCATAAGAGCTGTGGTGTGTCTACAACACATGCAGAATCACAACCAATCGGGATGCTCCGAAAAACTATTAACGAGAAGCTCGCAGGAACCATATAATGGGAAGCTCGAAAGGACGAATAATGGGACGCTCTTTTGAGCTGTGGAGTGTCCGTAACATATGCAGGACCACAACCAATTCAGGAATCTTGTATCCATTGAATTTCATTTATTCAAACGGGACTTAACATTTATCGGACTTTGTCGGATATGTAATCAATTTCATATACATGGCATTTACACAATTCATATATATATATATACAACATTCAATTTCAAACATATAAATGTACACAATTTAGTTACACGAACTTACCTCGACAAGTGTTTGTGAATTGTAATCTACTAATCCGATACTTTTTTTCTTTTCCTCGATCCAATTTCGTATTTGGTCTATCCGGATCTAATTGAGCAAAAACAACTTGCTTGAACTCAACACCCAAAAACTAGGGTTTCCATGTCTTTATTTTAGGAAAGATGATAATATGATGATATTTTATGTTATTTTATTATTTATCATCTTTTCATCTTTTTCTTTCCAATTTAGTCATTTTTTTTATTTTATTTTCCATGGATGACTAAGCATACTTATCTACTAACTCCTCTTAATGATCTATTTGCCATATAAGGACCTCCAATTTTGAATTCCATAGCTATTTGATACTTATAACTACTAGAACTCAACTTTTGCATTTTATGCAATTTGGTCCTTTATCGAATTAAATATGTAATCGGTAAAATTTTCTTAATGAAATTTTTATACGACATTCCTATCATAATGTAGACCATGCAATAATATTAAAATAATTTTCCTTACGGACTCGAATTTGTGGTACCGAAACCACTGTTTCGATTTCACTGAAAATGGGCTGTTACAAAAACGGCTGGAGCTGATGGCTTTCCAACAATTTTTTTCCAAAAATTCTGGCATATTATTGGAGCGGATGTGAGCCTTTTTAGCCTGGATGTATTGAATGGAGGTATGTCGATGGACTCTCTTAATATTACCAACATAATGCGTTTACCGAAAACTGTTTAGCCTTTGAATTTGGCAAATTTTAGATTAATAAGTCTTTGCATGGTGTTATACAAAATTATTTCTAAAACGATTGCAAATAAATTTCAACAATTTTTAGATTGCTGCATTTATGAGGCTCAAAGCACTTTTGTTCTATGCCAATTGATTACAAATAATATTTTGCTTGCTTATGAAATTCTTAATTCGTTTAAGCAAAAAAAACAGGAGGGAATTGTTCAATGGCACTTAAGCTGGATATGAGTAAAGCTTATAATCATGTTGAATGGTCGTTTTTATTACATATGTTGTTACAGATGCGCTTTGCAATTTCTTGGGTGGAGCTTATTATGAGATGTATCAGCTCTGTCTCATATCTTGTAGTGATTAATGGGAAAGTGAGACAGAGATTCCAACCAATAAGAGGATTAAAGAAAGGGGACCCTTTAAGACCCTATTTATTTCTGATATACAATGAAGACCTTTCTGCTCTTATGTGATTTGCTAGGCAGGAGGGTTTATTGGAAGGTGCTAGAATTTGTCGAAGGAGCCCAAAAATATCTCATTTATTGTTCGTAGACGATTGTATTCTATTTGATGAAGCTTCAAAAAAGGGGGCAGATGTTTTAAAAGCAGTTCTAAAAGAATATGAGGAGGTGTTGGGACAATGTGTGGATTATGAAATATCGACGGTGTTTTACAGTTCGAATATGTTTGATCAGGTTAGGGGGTTGGTGGCGTAGGTTTTGAATGTGGGTAATTCTAAAAATCCGAAGAGATATTTGGGTCTTCCTAACATGGTTGGACGGAGGAAGAAAATAACTTTTCAAATACTGAAAGATCGAATGGAAAGCAAGATTAATAGTTGGAGCACAAAGTATTTGTCACAAGGAGGAAAAGAGATTTTTATAAAATTTGTGTTACAAATGATCCCAACGTACACGATGACATGTTTCTTACTACCAAAAACACTTTGCAATCAATTAGAGAGTATTATTATGAATTTTTTGTGGCAAAAAAGGCATGGAAATAGGGGCATCAATTGGAGTGAGTGGAGGAATTTATGCGAACTTAAGGAGAATAGGGGTATCAAGTTTCATTGTTTAGCAAAATTTAATTTATCGTTACTTGCAAAACAAGGTTAGAGGTTAATTACTTATCTGAATTATTTTCTTGCTTGTACGTTAAAAGCTAAATATTATCCAACAAAAAACTTCTTAAAAGCAAGTTTGGGGAATATACATTCCTTTACCTGGAAGAGTGTTTGGGCTACCAAAGACTTCTTTCAAGGTGGACTGTGCTGGTGTGCGGGTACCGAAAAAAATTCAAGTTAAAGGAGATGCGTGGGTGTTGGGACCTGAGGATTACAGATTACAAAATAGTGAGATTATTTCAAATAATATGATGTTGGCAGCTTTAATAGATGATTCTTCAAGAAAATGGAAAGAGGGACTTATTAAGGATACCTTCTCTAAGCCGGATGCCAATAGAACTCTTAATATCCCTATATCAAAAGTTCCACATGAGAATTTCTAAGTCTAGAAAGATGAGGCTTTAGGGGACTTTTCAGTTCGTAGTGTTTACAAGCTTTTGATGCAACAATTAAGGGTGGCTAATCAATTTTACAACTAGACATATTTCAGGGAATTTTACAAGAAACTATGAGGAGTCAATCTCCCCTCAAAATTAAATATTACATTATGGAGATGCTTCATGAATTTAATTCCTATGCTAAGTAATCTACAATACAGGAGATTAACAACAAATGCCCTTTGTCCTATTTGTGTGGATGCGGTGGAGTCCAGAGAACATATCTTCTGGGAATGTTTAGTGACAAAACAATTTTGGCAAGAATTAAATTGTAAGTGGCCAAATAATTAAAAATATGGGTTTTTTTAGTTGGGTTATCTAGTTGTTTGAGAATAATTCCTAGAATTAGTGCTGTATTTTTGTTTGTAGCTTATGGGTGATATGGACAGCAAGAAATAGATGGGTACATAAAAGCAAAAAGATAACGACGTTAGAAACTGCAGATTTTGTAAGAAATTACTTGAGCCAATTGGATGGGCTAAAAATTGTTTTACCTGTCAAGTCGAGGTTGGAAGAGAGGTGGAAACCACCGGAGAGCCCCTTTGTGAAAATCAACTTTGATGATGCATTTAAAAAGGATAAGCATAGGTCTTGTTCTGAGATTGTTGGAAGGGACTCGGAAGGGAAGGTATTGGGGTCTAGAGTTGTTCAAAATGTGTGGGTTCCTTCAGTTTTTGCTGCAGAGGCTATTGCATGTGCTCAAGGGCTTCAAATGTGGTTGGATCTAGGGGTCATTGATGCGATCATGACCAAGGCTACTGCTGCCGAACCTATTGAGCTTTCCCTAGGGCCGATCACTCGTGCACGAGCTAAGAAATTCAAAGAAGCCATCTCATGCTATATTGACCGAATTTGGGGAGAAAAAGTTGCGGGCCTCATCAATCAGTCATGGACTACTTCTTCATGCGTTCCATGCAGCTTGCTCAAAGCTGAATTTTAGTTTTAACTTTGCTATGTTTGGTTTCTGGAATTAGAAAAATAATTTATTTTAGTTAATTATAGTTTGAGTCTTTAATTTGTCTTAAGTCTATTATTGCGTGTTATTTAGTACATCATTTTAATGTGTCTAGATTAAGACATCATGTTACTTAAGTTTGCATCATAAATTATGACATGCATTATGTAACTCCCATGTTAGTTAAAGTTTGCATCATTAAATTAAGTCATGTATTAAGTGTAACACCCCAAACCCGGTCAAAACGCTACGACCGAATCTGGCATGTCACAGGGAAGAAAACAATTTTGAAAACCGAGTTATCGTCTTGAATTGGGAAGAAAACCTTTGAATTTATAAAAACAGAGTTTGTATTGCGTGACCAGTTGAACCATTTTGAGACTTAGTTTGAAAAGTTGCGTTGCTTGTTATTAATACTCGATTGCTAATTACCCGATTGTAAAATCTTGAAAATCCCGAAATTATTTAAGTTTTGAAAACATCCATTTCATAATTTATTAGGCATGCCTTAACGATCAAAACAAAATTAAAGAAAATTATCAAAATAAATAAATCCAAGTTAAAATTTAGATGGCCTTATTACATTACCAAAATCTAACTTAAAGTAAAATAAATCTGAAATAACTATTTAAAATAAAAACCGAAATATCGTGCATGGCCACCTCGAGTCCACCTCGGCTCCATATCCGCGATCTAAGGATTACCTGCAAAAAATTAACAGAAGGGGTGAGTCACCGAGGCTCAGTGTGTAAATCCCCGTCCAATAGATTTTAGGCTCTCACACAGATTCATATGCAAAATATGTATGTCATGCAACCCAACCAACCTAGATATCCATCCGCATCTCCTATGTCTACCCAACATTTGTGGCACCTAGCCACTGGTGGTACCTAACCACTGGTGGTTCCAAACCACTGGTGACAAAAGTCACAAATAATCATATGTGGGGCCAACCCACTTGTGGTACCTAACCACTGGTGACAATCCCTTATATTAATATGTAGGGCCAACCCACTGTGGTACCAAACCACTGGGACGAGTCACAGAAATAAATATATGTGGTACCTAACCACTGGTGGTTCCAAACCACTAAGACTTAGTCACAAAATGATGATATGTGGGGCCAACCCACTTGTGGTACCTAACCACTGGTGACAGTCTGAAAGATCATAATTTCTCCCTCTTCTCATCATGCCCCAATTGCATGTACACGCATTACAATATGGTATGATCATACTTAACGATTTAAATAACATGGCACATTCAGGTTTCAATATATGCAATTAACATTAGCAACCATAATAGACTTACCCGGAGTCCTCGCTTTTACCCACAAGGGTAACTTAGTGATCCCTACCATCACTTCGGCTTTTGGCAATACACAGATAATAACATATTTAACATATAAAGTGTGTAAGAGTTACACACCTGATAACGCGTAACACAATACTTTCTACATCGACACTCTCGTTGACAGGCACTACCGCTATCTGCCTACTACTCTGCTCAGAAGTCGGCCCACAACCCGGTGGCCAATCCCGAACTGCTGACACTGCTCGCTTCTTAAACTTAGGGGCTGGGTTTACAGGTCCAACCCCTCCTATCGCTTGGCTGACATTTGAGTCCATGAACAAACCTTGGTCACTAGACCGGATTAAAGCAGTGAAATCGAATCAAAAGAAATTAACACTCAAAGCTAAGACCCTTACCTAAATCGACAAATCTCGAGGCTTTAGGCTTGATTCACAAGCCAAACGAATCCCGAAAGTCTCCAAAAGAAAGTGTCACCACTTCCACCTATATTCGACCAAGCATCCAACCATTAGGCCAAGTAGCCATTCGGCTTTGGCATGAAAACCCGAAAGAGAGATAACAAAATAAGAGAAATCACCCATTACCTTAACTCAACAGATTCGATCAACACCTAGGAAGAATCGGCACCACACCTTCTAGAGAAGATTCGGCAAAGGCTAAGGTAGAAGAGAATCAGATAGGAAAGCCGAAAATAGCAATAAAGATCTTCAAATGGAGGCTTAGGACTTTCGGCTTTTAGGGAAAAATGGAATAGGGAATGGGAGTTTGAGGTTTCGATTTTGAGAATAAACAAATAGAGAAGGGAAACGATGAGAAACAAATTTTGGCTCCCAGGGAGATTGAGAGAAAACGCAAGAGAGAATAGCTAGGAGATTCGGCTTTGGAGAAAGAAAGTATGGGCAAGAGGTATTCAGCTCTTGCAAGAAATTAGAGATGAGAAGAGAGTTAGGGAGTTTCGGCCCCAAGAAGAAATTGAGAGAAGAGAGAAAAACCAAAATGAAAGGAGGGTTCGGCTTTGATGTTATTGGCAAAGGAAATAAACAAAGATGATGAGTAGAGAGCAATGTAGGTTTCGGCCAAACACCAAAAAGTAGAAAAGAAGAAGTGGCTTAGGGGACAATTCGGTTTTGGGTAATTGAGAGAAAAGAAAGAATGCAAGCCAAGAGTGTGGGAGTGATTCAGTTTAAGCACCATGAAAATGAGAGGAAAAAGGCCCTAGAGGCTCTCTATCTAGCCGAATATTCAACACCCCCCCTAAGGCTATCACCAACAATCGGTCACCCCTAAGCTAACACCCAAAAACCGGATGCTCAACCCCACCTAACACCTTCACCATTCGGCTAACCCTTCACACCCTTCAATCCCTTCTTTTCCTCCTTAATTCCCTCTCCTCCACTCATTCAAACAAGTTTGAATGATTCAAACTCCTAAAATTCCTCTCCACCATCTGTTCAAAACTTTTGACTCAATCCACTCTCCCTTTCCAAGCATCCCACCGAACTCCACCATTGCTGCCCTTGACGCCAAAAAGAGTTCTCAAAATGAGAACAACGCGACTCGAACCTGCTCCCTCCAGCTCCCTTGTGGCGTCACCTACCTTACCCTTAAGTGGCGCCTCCTTGCCACTCTGCTAAGGCACTTCTTTTGTGTCATCCAACACAAACAATATCCCTTAAGACCCAACTCAGCTAGCTTCCCCTAAAAGTGCTCAAAATGTAAATTTTCACCAAGACTCCGGCTTACCCCTAACTCATTCCTGGACCCAGAAGTACCCTAAACTAGCATGTCAAACCTAGTATTCACATACAAACACATAAAATGCAAAGGCCCTTGATTCAGGATGTTACAGTTCTACCCCCCTTAAAATAATTTTGGCCTCGAAATTACCTGGTCAAAAGAGTTGAGGGTATTGCTGCCGCATAACCTCCTCTGAATCCCACGTGGCTTCTTCTGATCCATGATTCCGCCATAACACCTTCACCAAAGAAACTGATTTTCTACGCAATACTTTGACATCCCGATCCAAGATCTGCACTGGTTCCTCCTCAAAAGACAAATCTGGGCTTACCTCAATTTCTTCTACTGGCACAACATGAGACGGATCCGAACAATAACATCTAAGCATCGAAATGTGGAATACGTCATGGATCTGACTCAACTCTGAAGGTAACTCGAGCTGATAAGCTACTGGTCCCACACGCTTCAACACCCGATAAGGCCCGATAAACCTGGGGCTCAACTTGCCCTTCCGACCAAACCTTAGCACCTTCTTCCACGGCGACACCTTTAAAAAAACCTTGTCACCCACTGGAAATTCTATATCTTTCCATTTAAGATCAGCCTAGGACTTCTGCCTGTCCGAAGCTTCCTTCAAACGAGTTCGAATCAGCTTAACCTTATCCTCCGTTTCAGCCACCAACTCTGGACCCAACAATTGACGCTCACCCAACTCTGTCCAACACGTAGGGGTACGACACTTCCGCCCATATAGCACTTCATACGGTGCCATCTGAATACTCGACTGGTAGCTATTGTTATACGCGAATTCTATCAACGGTAGGAATTCTTCCCAACTACCTCTGAAGTCTAAGACATGACCCCTCAACATATCCTCCGAATCTGAGATTACCCTCTCCGATCGCCCATCGGATTGTGGATGAAACATTTATCTTGAAATCCAACTTTGTACCCAAAGCCTGATGCAACGCCTTCCAAAATTTTGACGTAAATCTAGGGTCTCTGTCCGAAATGATCGACACTGGAACCCCATGCAACCTTACAATCTCCGCTATATATAATCCAGCCAACTTCTGAAGTGAGTAATCCACGCGCATTGTATGAAATGAAAGCGCAGACTTTGTCAAGCGGTCAACAATCACCCAAACCGAGTCCTTCTTAGTAGGCGTGAGGGGTAGCCCACTGACAAAATCCATTGTAATCCTTTCCCATTTCCACTGCGGAATCTTCACCGGTTGCAACAATCCCGAAGGTAACTGATGTTCTGCCTTTACCTGCTGACACGTCAAACACTTACCCACAAATTTAGTTACCTCTCGCTTTAGACCCAGCCACCAAAATTGCTCCCGCAAATCCCGGTACATCTTACTACCTCCAGGATGCATAGCGTATGGACTGCTATGTGCTTCTTGAAGAATCTTCTGTCTTAACTCCACATCTTTTGGCATGCAAACCTTCCCCTGGAAACATAACACACCATCACTGTTTAAGCTATACCCCTCTAATCTCCCATTCTGCACTTGCAAACATCGAGCGCCCAAGACATCATCTGATAGTTGTTTCTCTTTAACCTGATGCACCCATGTCGGCTTCACTTGCAGTTCTGCTATCAGACTTCTGTCATCATACATACTAAGGTGGGCAAATATTGCTCTTAAGTCTGATACCACCTTACGGCTCAACGCGTCTGCCACCACGTTAGCCTTACCCGGATGGTACTCAATCGAGCAGTCATAATCCTTCAACAACTCAATCCACCTCTGCTGCCTTAAATTTAACTCCTTCTGAGTAAGGAGGTATTTCAAACTCTTATGATCCGTGTAAACAATAGACTTCTCCCCATACAAGTAATGTCTCCAAATTTTCAGGGCGAAAACCACTGCAGCCAACTCCAGATCATGCGTCGGATAATTCACTTCGTGAGGCCTCAACTGTCGAGAAGCATACGCTACTAATTTCCCCTCTTACATCAGCATACATCCTAACCCTGTATGCGACGCATCACAATAAACCGTAAACTCCTTCCCTGCTTCAGACTGATCAATACCGGAGCTTCCGTTAAAATCCTCTTTAACTTCTCAAAACTCTCTTGTTGTTTGTCTGACCATACAAACGGAACCCCTTTCCTTAGCAACTTGGTTAACGATGCTGCAATCAAAGAAAACCCTTCCACAAACCTTTTGTAATACCCCGCTAAACCCAGAAAACTCTGAATCTCCGCCACAGACTTAGGTGGTTTCCAGTCTAACACAACTTCAATCTTTCGAGGGTCAACTCTAATCCTCTCAGCTGACACCACATGACCCAAAAAGGTAACTTCCCTTAGCCAGAACTCGCACTTACTAAACTTTGCAAATAACTGCTTTTCCCTCAGAATTTGCAAAACCACACGAAGATGTGCATCATGCTCCTCCTCGGACTTCGAGTACACCATAATATCATTTATAAACACTACGACGAACCGATCCAAATACGGTTGAAAAACCTGATTCATCATATCCATAAACGCTGTTGGTGCGTTGGTCAATCCAAACGGCATCACCAAGAATTTGTAGTGACCATAACGAGTACGAAATGCCGTCTTATGAATATCCGCCTTCTTAACCTTAAGCTGGTGATACCCCGACCTCAAATCTAACACAGCGCTCATGGTCCGTAGCCACAACACCCCGGGCATAACGGCTTAACCGTAAGAATTCCGCCTCATATTCGGACACCGACTTACTCCCCTGAACCAAATTCAAAAATGCCTTACGCTGCGCATCCACATAACTGGACCCGACGCACTTCCTCTGATATGCCGCTTTGAAGAAATCCCAGGTGATATCCTCAGCCATCGCACCGTCCTTGACCGTGAGCCACCATTGATAGGATTCGTCCCGAAGAAGAGACACAATCCCTTTCAACTTCTCCTCAGCCGTGAAGTCAAGATCATCCATTATGCGCTCAATCGCCTCTAACCAGTATTCAGCTGCATTAGGGGCTACACCAGAAACGCCCCTAAATACCTCTGCTCCATTAGCTAGGAGTCGTTCAGACACAAATTTCCGAGCCCCCGTACCCACGCCTGTTCCAGCAACTCTCTCCAGGACCCGTAGCATCGCATGAGACACCGCATCATCTCCACCCGTTTAATCTTGAAACTCTGCTCCCACAGCTGGCGGTGGCGGTACCTCATTCTCTGACCCATGGCCAGACCCTACTGGTTCCAATACAGTAATCCTACCCCTACCACGACCACGCACATTACGCACACGTCCTCGAGTGCTCATGACTAACGTTCACGATTTAATCTGATTTTAAAAATTTTATGAGTTAGCTTTCTTCCCACTGTTTATTACGGCACAGTCTTATGAGTATATTATTAGAGTAGTTGTTCTCACAAATGCACACAGTCCTACAGGCTTTAGTCTCTAAGGTAAATTTTCTAATACTAGCATTCATATCACAAAACATTTAAATCATACAATCAGCAATTAGAAGACTTACCGTCGCGGATCGGTGCCGGAGACTCAGGTGCCATGCTTCCCAAAACATGTATTTCATCAAAACCATTTTGCAAACCCTCTATTGTAAAATAATTTGGGCCTTATACCCACAGCCGAGCTTTTGAACCTAGGCTCTGATACCACAATTGTAACACCCCAAACCCGGTCAAAATGCTACGACCGAATTTGGCATGTCACAGGGAAGAAAACATTTTTGAAAACTGAGTTATCGTCTTGAATTGGGAAGAAAACCTTTGAATTTATAAAAACAGAGTTTGTATTGCGTGACCAGTTGAACCATTTTGAGACTTAGTTTGAAAAGTTGCGTTGCTTATTATTAATACTCGATTGCTAATTACCCGATTGTAAAATCTTGAAAATCCTGAAATTATTTAAGATTTGAAAACATCCATTTCATAATTTATTAGGCATGCCTTAACGATCAAAACAAAATTAAAGAAAATTATCAAAATAAATAAATCCAAGTTAAAATTTAGATGGCCTTATTACATTATCAAAATCTAACTTAAAGTAAAATAAATCTGAAATAACTATTTAAAATAAAAACCGAAATATCATGCATGGCCACCTCGAGTCCACCTCGGCTCTATATCCGCGATCTAAGGATTACCTGCAAAAAATTAACGGAAGGGGTGAATCACCGAAACTCAATGTGTAAATCCCCGTCCAATAGATTTTAGGCTCTCACACAGATTCATATGCAAAATATGTATGTCATGCAACCCAACCAACCTAGGTATCCATCCGCATCTCCTGTGTCTACCCAACATTTGTGGCACCTAGCCACTGGTGGTACCTAACCACTGGTGGTTCCAAACCACTGGTGACAAAAGTCACAAATAATCATATGTGGGGCCAACCCACTTATATCAATATGTGGGGCCAACCCACTGTGGTACCAAACCACTGGGACGAGTCACAAAAATAAATATATGTGGTACCTAACCACTGGTGGTTCCAAAGCACTGAGACTTAGTCACAAAATGATGATATGTGGGGCCAACCCACTTGTGGTACCTAACCATGGCGGCGATCACGAAAGATCATATTTTCTCCCTCTTCTCATCATGCCCCAGTTGCATGTACACGCATTACAATATGGTATGATCATACTTAACGATTTAAATAACATGGCACATTCAGGTTTCAATATATGCAATTAACGTTAGCAACCATAATAGATTTACCCGGAGTCCTCTCTTTTACCCACAAGGGTAACTTAGTGATCCCTACCATCACTTCGGCTTTTGGCAATACACAGATAATAACATATTTAACATATAAAGTGTGTAAGAGTTACACACTTGATAACGCGTAACACAATACTTTCTACGTCGACACTCTCGTTGACAGGCACTACCGCTATCTGCCTACTACTCTACTCAAAAGTCGGCCCACAACCCGGTGGCTAATCCCGAATTACTGACACTGCTCACTTCTTAAACTTAGGGGCTGGGTTTACAGGTCTAACCCCTCCTATCGCTTGGCTGACATTTGAGTCCATGAACAAACCTTGGTCACTAGACCGGATTAAAACAGTGAAATCGAATCAAAAGAAATTAATACTCAAAGCTAAGACCCTTACCTAAATCGACAAATCCCGAGGCTTTAGGCTTGATTCACAAGCCAAACGAATCCCGAAAGTCTCTAAAAGAAAGCGTCACCACTTCCACCTATATTCGACCAAGCATCCAACCATTAGGCCAAGTAGCCATTCGGCTTTGGCATGAAAACCCGAAAGAGAGATAACGAAATAAGAGAAATCGCCCCTTACCTTAACTCAACAGATTCGATCAACACCTAGGAAGAATCGGCACCACACCCCCTAGAGAAGAGTCGGCAAAGGCTAAGGTGGAAGAGAATCAGATAGGAAAGCCAAAAATAGCAATAATAGAGGCTTAAGAGTTTCGGCTTTTAGGGAAAAATGGAATAGGGAATGGGAGTTTGAGGTTTCGGTTTTGAGAATAAACAAATAGAGAAGGGAAACGATGAGAAACAAATTTTGGCTCCCAGGGAGATTGAGAGAAAACGCAAGAGAGAATAGCTAGGAGATTCGGCTTTGGAGAAAAAAAGTATGGGCAAGAGGTATTCGGCTCTTGCAAGAAATTGGAGATGAGAAGAGAGTTAGGGAGTTTCGGCCCCAAGAAGAAATTGAGAGAAGAGATAAAAACCAAAATGAAAGGAGGGTTCGGCTTTGATGTTATTGGCAAAGGAAATAAACAAAGATGCTGAGTAGAGAGCAATGTAGGTTTCGGCCAAACACCAAAAAGTGGAGAAGAAGAAGAGGCTTAGGGGACAATTCGGTTTTGGGTAATTGAGAGAAAAGAAAGAATGCAAGCCAAGAGTGTGGGAGTGATTCGGTTTAAGCACCACGAAAATGAGAGGAAAAAGGCCCTAGAGGCTCCCTATCTAGCCGAATATTCAACACCCCCCTAAGACTATCACCAACAATCGGTCACCCCTAAGCTAACGCCCAAAAATCGGATGCTCAACCCCACCTAACACCTTCACCATTCGGCTAACCCTTCACACCCTTCAATCCCTTCTTTTCCTCCTTAATTCCCTCTCCTCCACTCATTCAAACAAGTTTGAATGATTCAAACTCCTAAAATTCCTCTCCACCATTTGTTCAAAACTTTTGACTCAATCCACTCTCCCCTTCCAAGCATCCCAGCCGAACTCCACCTCTGCTCCCCTTGACGCCAAAAAGAGTTCTCAAAATGAGAACAACGCGACTTAAACCTACTCCCTCCAGCTCCCTTGTGGCGTCACCTACCTTACCCTTAAGTGGCGCTTCCTTGCCACTTTGCTAAGGCACTTCTTTTGTGTCATCCAACACAAACAATATCCCTTAAGACCCAACTCAGCTAGCTTCCCCTAAAAGTGCTCAAAAAGCAAATTTTCACCAAGACTCCGGCTTACCCCTAACTCATTCCTGGACCCTAAAGTACCCTAAACTAGCATGTCAAACCTAGTATTCACATACAAACACATAAAATGCAAAGGCCCTTGATTCAGGATGTTACATTAAGTAACTCATTTGTTCATTTAGTTTACATATTAAACCACGCATTTAAGCATCTTAGTTGTTTGAGTTTGTTTATTTAAGTATGTTATTTAATTTGGCTGTTACTTTTTAATGCATAAGTTATAGTGTGTTTAACTTTTCTTAAATAAATTAATTATGTGTTTAATAGTTTGTTGTAGGAAATTCCAAAAGGCTGGTCACATATTTTAAAGCTACAATAGGGCTGCTCGTTTGCCAAGAAGAATCAAATGCTGTCACATTCAAATGGCTGTTCAGTTTTAGCATAAAAGAGTGTGCATTTGGCCACTTATTTGCTGGTGCATTAAGGGAACATTTTTTTGTGGATATTGAAGCACTCAAAGCTCATTATGGTGGCTTTTCAAATGGACCAAGAGTGAATCTTCAAGTCTGTTCAATTTTTGGAGTCTTTATCCTTCATTATGACACTATTAAAAGAGGAAGTTACAAGCTTTATGATTCAGTTACATGGGAGCTGAAGGGACATCAACTAAGCACAATAAGAACACATTAAGTCTTCATTAATGGATAGAGTCATGCCTTTTCATGTACACTCGGATCAAATGAAGAGACATGACCATTGGATTTCCTACTTGAGTTAAAAACGAAATTAAAGCTTGTAATAACCTTAGTTAATTGCTGAAGGTGAAAGGTCACAAATAGGCATTCGAATAGTCATAGTAGTGCCTATAAATAGATTGTAAGAAGACATTATTTTGGTTAGACAACTTTTGATCATTTTATGAATTATATGATATTGGTGAGTGTTTAACTCTCTTTGTTCTCTCTTGACTCCATTGTCTTATCAAGACTTTCTTGTGGCGTCAATCCTGTCATTTTCTGAACTCATCACTTTTCCAAAGTGTGGCATTCAACCTTATATCGTTGGTTCCTATCTTCCATAGATAGTGGGTCAGGATTAGCTATCAACTCCATTTCGAGCTATAATAAAATTTAGGTCAATATTGTCTATAATATTAGTTCTATCTTTAGCCTTGAAATTGAAACCTTTCTTATATCTTTAAACACTTAAAACCATTTTCTTGTTTTCCAGCCAACTTGCTCTTTTACAACCTACTTCGAAAACGTCAATTCATACTTCTTAATTTTACGATCGGGCAAACAAACGACTCGAATCAAATCATGAGAATGAGTTCGTATCAGTCATGGCAGTAGAGGTCGAGAGTGATGCTTTATCAGTAATAAAAAAAACTACAAAAGGATGAGGATGATAAATTGGATATCAGTCCTATCATTAGAGACTGTCTTTGGCTAAGTGAAGCTTTTCAGATGTGCAAGTTCTTACATGGCAAAAGGACAAAGAATAAGTTGCAAATCTGCTAGCGACAGAAGGGCTAAGAAATGGAGAACCAAAGGATGAAAAATGGAGGAGTACTTGGTTACGCCGTGGAGATGGTGGAAAGAGATCGTCTGAGGAGTGGGTAAATCTGCTAATGGGTGTTGTTCTATTTTCTGTCTTGCTGAAACTTGGGGAAGAGGAAAGAGTTTCGGAAAGCGGAAGGATTGCAGGATTTGAAAGCTGTGAGAATTTATGAGATATTTTAACTAGTGTTATCTCAAGAGTCGTGTTTATTTTTAATGTTGTTGATGGCAATAAGTTTCTAGAACAAACTCCTATCTTTTGTTGGGTTTGGGCCGGTCTTTAGGAATTGGCCACTTTGTATTTTGGATTTTCTGATTTGGGCTTTGTTTTATCTTCAATAATAAAATCCAGCTAATTTTTAAAAAAGAAAAAAAGAAAAAAGAAAAGAAGTTATAGTAGGACAAGGAAAAGTTGTAGAAATTTAAGGGCATTATGGCAGCAAGAACATTAGGAGAACTAGAGAAGAAAGATAAGAAAAGTTAGAAAAAGAGAGGTGAACAATAGAGAGAAAAAATAGAAAAGGAAAATAAAATATTTAAAAGGGGGAATTAAAAAAAATAATTGTTTAGAAATTATATGTATATTTTCTTATATATTTTTGACTTTATATTATAATTTTTATATAATTTATTTTTAAATTTTATATATTTATTCCAATTTTATAATGTTTTTAAAGTTTTATATATTTTATAAGATAATTTCATGTGACATTTTTTATTGACCAAACATGCCACATGGTGATTTTTATTGGCCAAAGTTATCAAACAGTTTTTTTAGAGTCCATTACAAAATGGACTAAAAACATAAGAAATGCATGGGTTTTTTGCATTAATAATACATAAAAAATAATTATGAAAATGAGGTGGAAAGTATATTATTTATGAGAATGGATCGTTTTGAATAGTAAAAGGTGGTGTTGTTAATATGTCAGGTGACATTGCCTAAAAAAAATAGGCTTAATATAAAAATTGGTACTTAAACTTGACACTTTTCCTAATTTGGTACCTAAACTTTTGGATCAAATTGAACTTAAAAAAAAGCTTAGGTACCGAATTAGAAAAAAAAAGTCAAATTCAAGTACCAAATTGGGACAAAAAAAGTTTAGGTACTAAATTAAGAAAATGTGTTAAGTTCAAATACCAAACTGGACTAAAAGAATTTAGGTACCAAATTAGAAAAAAAAATGTGAAGTTCAAATATCAAATGGTATATTAAGCCTAAAAATAATATTTTAATAAAAATAAATAAATAATAATAATATTTGAATTTAAAAGCGGTGTCGAGAACTGGGGACGGCGCCCTTTTTCAGTTACTTTTTACTTTTATTTTATATTTTTTAAACAATTTTTATATTTTATTAGTTTTATATTTATATTTTATAGTTTTTATAACTTTATTTTATTTAATGAAAAATTGCTAAGTTTTTAGTTTCATAATTCTATAAATTTTTAATATTTTATAATTATAATTTTTGAATATTTAGAATAATGAACAAATTGATAATTTTTTTTATAAAATTGACATAAAATACATTAGGGTAAATTATTTAAATAGTCACTCAAGTTTTTTTAGCGAATTAGGGTTTTTGGTCACTAGAGTTTTTTTTTTTTTTGTTAATTTCGTCATTCTCTTTAGGTGAATTTTCAATTCTAGTCACTCTACTATTAAAATATATTTGGTCACCAAATAGAAAGTCAATGTAGCCTTTTTTTGATTAGTATAATAACAAATTTAGCCTCTAATATTTTTCACATTCTATCAAGTTGATTCTATTTTTTAAAAAAATTATGCATTTTTCCCTCAACGTTTACACATTATCAACTTGATCATTACTCTAAATATTAAAAAAAAAAACATAATTATAAAATATTTAAAAAATTAAAAATAAAACAACTCAACCATTTTTTTTATAAATATTAAAATTTTTTAAATTCAAATATATATTTTTTATTTTTCATTATTATTTATTATTTTTATAGGTGATGTGGCTAGCAACATCACCTTTTACTATTCTAGTAAATAATTTAGTTTTCATCTCATTTTCATAATTATTTTTTCGTATTATTAATGTAAAAAACTCGAAATGCATGCTTTGGGCTAAAAACATTTTAGATACCAAAAAAAAAAAAAAAAAAAAAAAAGAAAGATATATTTTAAGGTGAAATCATAAATTAAACCAAAATAAAAACAGCTAAACTCCATAACCTTTTCCCCTCTCCTTCAGTCTATTTCAAGAAAGCGGGCCAAAGCTCAAAACCTTGGTTTTCCACGCATTTGGATATAAACCAATATATTAATTTGGTTATTATTTCTATATATATATATATATATATATATATATATTCGTTTAACAATATAAACCTTAGAAGTTTCAGTTTAACAAGTTGTATACTACTTATTGTCATCATTATTTATGCAATATATTACATTTGTTTTTCGAGGAAGCAATCTATAACATTTTGTTATTCCTAAAAGTTTGAATGGGATAATATAAAATCACATGTCTAGTAGAAATCATAAGTTTAAAATATAAAAATGTGTTTAAAAATAACATATAATAAATAATAAATTGTACAGTTTAAAACTAATTATTAATAATAACAAATGAAATGCGTACGACGTTAAAATAAAATAAAAATTGTGAGTAAAATGAAATTTAAATATAAATTCATCATATTAAGACTGCTAAATAAATAAAACTTTTTTATCATGTGACACAAATACAGACAGTAGAAATGGAAATAAGAAGAAAATTATTATTACTCAATCAAAATAATATAAGAAAACAGAAATCTAAAGTGCTGCAACTCGAATAAGAGTAAGACATTTAAACAAAAAAATCTCCAAAAGTATCTCAACTAATTTGATTTGGAGTAGATAACGTACTCCTATTTTATTTGCACAAATAAATGACCAAAACTGTTGACTGGCTCCTAATAGAAATAAATATATTGACCAATTCAAGTAGCAGTAAGTTGCACAAAATTTCGACAGCCCCCCTTAATGCAAACTTGTTGTCAATAACGCCAAGAGCTTCACGAAAGCCTTCAAACTTGGCTTTTGCAAGTGCCTTAGTAAATACGTCTGCAACTTGTTCATCGGTTCGTACTTTTTGCAACTCAATATCTTGAGATAACACATTCTCTCGAACAAAATGGTAATGAGTTTCAATGTCTTTCAAACGAGCATGAAACATCGGATTCCCAGCAAGCTTTATAACACTCTCATTATCACAATAAATCTGAACTGGATGATTGAGAGTAGTCACCATTTCTTGAATAAGTCTCCTTAGCCACAAACATTCTTGAGTAGCCATTGTAGCTGCTACATTTTCTGCTTCACAACTTGAGAGAGCCACAGTAGTACTACACCACGAAATCGCAGCAGAACCTGTTGTAAAATAAAAACTTGTTGTAGAACACCTGTCATTCTCATCACCAGCCCAATCTGCATCTATAAAGCCACTCAAAGAAAATGGCTTAGATTGTGCATACATTAATCCATAACTTAGAGTACCCTTGATGTAGGCTCCGTTTGTTTGGTTGTAAAAGATTTTCTGGAAAATATTTTCATCATTTTTCACCGTTTGTCTGGTGGAAAATAAATTCCCCTGTAAAAACTTTTCCAAAACACAGGAAAATGAGGCTTTCTTGTGGGAAAATGTCTTACACTTTTTTTTTGGTAAGACATTTTTCGGAAAATGACGCCTTCTTCTCCCCTTTCCCCTTCCCCTTCCCCTTCCCCTTGGGTTGCAAATCAGTGCCATTGCCAGGTACCCTCCTTTATATTCTCTCTAGTCTACCCATTTTTATCTCTTCGATCATTCTGATTTTTGTTATCTATCTTCTTCTTTTTTTTCAATCTCTTAGTAAATTTGCCAGGTACCCTACCCCCGCCCTAAATTCCTTAAGAGCTGCGCGATTTCGAAGAACGACGACGAGAAAGTTTGGTCAAGGAACAACACTAGGGTCGGTGTTAAAGATGTTGGCAGTACGGTTTCAGGTTTGAGCCAAAACTTGATGTTGTACGTATAATTTTCGGCTCCGGTGAAGCGAGGATCGAAACCCAACAAAGAGGAAGAGGAGAAGCAGGATTATTACTTGAATATGGGTTACGCTATTCAAACCTTGAGAGAGGAGTTCCCGGACATCTTCTACAGAGAGCTCAGTTTTGATATTTACAGGTTAGGATTCAATTTTCCCGCATTTGATTTCTTTGAAATGGAGTAAATAATTGAGAATTCTGTAAAATAAATTCGATTTTTTAAAGTTTTCCTTGTTCATCTGCTAATTTTGGATTCTCATCGTTAAATTCAAAAAAAAAAGAAAAAAAAAGAGAAAGGTGATGACATTTGTTTGAATAATGCGTACTAATTCATTCCAAGCTTATGTTTTTTATGTAATTAGATGTTTTTGAATGTTGGTCTTTTGTTTGAATGTTGATTGTTTGTGTGTGTGTGTGTGTATAAGGAAGAAAGTATTGGCTCTTAGCTTAGAACATAGAGAACTCTGTTAATAGTATCCATGTTTGATTGGCTTTACAAATTGATGGATGGCAAAGGTGGTTTTGTTAAGGGCAAGGTGTGCACTCTAAGCGTTCGAACCCTTGTATTGACTAAGGCACGAAACGCTAAAGAAAAGCGCTTTTGCTCGAATGAAATAAGGTGCAACATGCATGTGTGTGCATTTTTGTATATCTATTAGTCTTGGTGAGTACGTGCTTGTGTGTATAATAAGCTTAAGATTTATACTTAAGATAATAAACTCTGAAAGTTGGTTGAATTTGTTTAGTGAACAAGCTTAAGATTTATACTTATGATAATAAACTTATGATAATACAACTAACATAATTCACAAGCACCCTCATCTATGAACTATTGTACATTGGTTTATATTTCGCCTTATTTCATCTTTTCTCATGTTTAATTGTCCATGAGGCTGGCTGGCTCGCAGGAAGCATGAGAATCAGTACCAAGTTTCAGACTGTAGGCAAAAAATGAAAATTAAACAATAGTAAACATGAAAGAAGGCCTATCAAAGCATTAAACCATAAAATTTGAATGAAACAGCAGCATGTTTTTGAACATTTAAATGAAGGACTTGTGATATTCTCGACATATATACATTAGTCAGATAGATTTTAGTTTTAACATCATCTCAAGCTCAGTATGAGAACTATTTTGGGGGGTTTTGAGCTTGTATTCATTTATTTTTCATTGATATAATTTGAAGGATAACTAGCTTTATATATATGCACTTTATAATATAATTACCATCATGCTTGTTAATTGTTAAACCATAAAAATTCACTACCACCGTTCTCTTATCTTGATCTTTCTGGAACTTGCATTCCTTCTATCAATGCCTACAGTTTGAAAATTGTATTTACGGATCATAATTCACAAGGAAAAGGCTATCTAATTTTCACATGTCATAAATAAATAATTATGTTCACGTTACAGTTTTTTTTGATACACGACATTTTTCATTTGAAACTGTGCACTTCGTTCTGCTGAAGAAAGACGTGAGGAAGCAGAAACTAGAGCTAGGGAGCTTGAGAAACAGGTGTGTTACTCTGTCTTCAGTTGCAAGATCTTTGTCTCCTGCTTGTTATTGTTTGAATGGCTTATCCTATTAAAATGTTTAGCATCATCTGACTTGTTTCATCTAAAGTGTTTCTACTCTATGAACCATTTTTGTTGATGTAGGGCACTTAAGTAATTTCAACTTGATGACAAAAGCTAAATGCATATGGTAATATTTCAGAAGTCTTTTTCCTTGAAGTACATATCATGTCCCTTCATGTGTTGTTTATCTCTTGGAGGGCTTAGCTTTATGTATTTGGTGGATTTCGTTGTATAATTTATCTTACACTTACATAAGTTAGGGTCTCCACATGTCACAGATAACACAAGCCTAATAATCAAAATTCAAAATTCAAAAGTAAATGATTAACAGCTTTTATGAAATATATTTGTTTTAAATGATTAACTAGAGAATTTAGTTTTGCATGGGAGAAGGAAGAGGAGTATTTTATTGATAGCAGGCTTTATCTTTATCTTGTTTGACTTGGTGATATAGCTATTTTGAATTTGTTTGGAGCTGAAAGCTAGCATTCAAAATTCAAATTATAGATAAAGGATTGAATTTAAACTGTGTGAGAGCTTGTTTTGTGATTTCCAAATCTATTAATTTGTGTATTGTTGTACTCTTGTATCCTAAGTATTCTGCAGATAGTAAACTCTGTTTGTAAGTGATGTTTTTGGGGTGAGTGTGATTGTAACATTGAAGTTTTTTTTTGTTGGGTTACAATTATCTATTGTAATTTAGTCAATAGGATTTTTGAATAAAATCATCATTGAACAAGAGTAAAAGTAGTATATGAATTACTATAATAAATTGTGTGTACCATTTATTATATATCTACTTTACTCTCTTTAAAATTTGTTAATTAACTTCCCTAGTTTCAATCAGTGTTTGAACATCAGTTTGGGTATTGAATTGAGACAAACACCAAAGGCTTTTACAAAAATCCATTGACAAACCATAATTTACACATATTTTAACCCCATGCTTGGCTTAATTTTGGATGAATATTCATTAGATTTGATGAATTCGATGCTCTTAATCTCTTAATTTCATGTTTTATACTCAAGAGAGCTTAGGAAATCGAAAAGAACGAGAAACTGGCCAAAAAGGGACAAAATAGGCCTACCTTAGAGACTCACACGGCCTGGGCTATCACCCACGGCCGTGTGTTTCGAGCAACAACCGAGACACGGCCTGGATCAACGTACACGGCCAGATCACAAGGCCATGTGTGGCGAGCAGGATCGACCACGGCCAAGAGAGTCGACCACGGGCGTGTCCTTGCCGTGGCCAATATGAGTTTCATTCGGATTAGGATACTTTTGGGCCAAGTAAGGCATCTCAAAGCCTATATAAACACCCTAGAGAGGCAACCTAAAAAGAGAGCTCGACGGGACGTTGAATAAACACCGAGTAGAAGGAGAAAATACTCCAAGACAGCCGTCGGAAACAGCTTAGGAGAAGGATCTCCATCAAGACGGAGGATCTCCCATCAAGTTCTTTAGAAGTTTTTGGGTTTTCTTATGTTTTGTTGTTTTTCCTTTTTTATGATGTTTCCCTCTTTTAGTATGAACTAAATCCCTTAAATACCTAAGGGGATGAAACCTAAGACAGATCTTATTATTATTTGATTTATGAGATAAATACTTGTGCTTATTCTTAATTGTGAGTTCTTATTCTTGTTTTGATAATTCAGGTTATTGATTCAAGTCGAATGTGCTTATTCAATGGAGCAAAAGTCTCTGTTTAAGAGTAGATCAACACAATTAAGCGGAGTTGATCGCAACCCTAGAGATAGGGTGATGAAATTCTGCCGGATTAGGGTCAAACCTAATAAGGGAATCCATAGATCGAGTTAATGCGACAATAGGGGTTTTAATTAGAAAGAGATTTCAATTAATCAACCTAGAGTCAGTTGTTAGTAGCCTCGAGAGAGGTATTAATATAATTTAGGGATTTCTACGGATTAAGCCAAGTGAATAAATCGCATGAATTAAAAGTAATAAGTGAAGTCTAGGTGGATTCTTCCTTAGGTATTGCCTATCTCATATAAGTTGTCCAAAAGCATTTTCCCAATTTACTCTCTGTCGCGTTCATAGTTAGTTAAGTTAGTTAGTAAATTTTAGATTAAAAATAAATCACCTTAATTATTAGGCTAGATAATAAAAAGATAGTTAATACTAGTACTCTTGGTCCTTGAGGATACGATATTTCGGACTCACCACAGCTATACTACTGTTCGATAGGTGCGCTTGCCTTTGTCGAAATAATAGTTAGTTTCGAGCTCCATCAAGTTTTTGGCGCTGTTGCCGGGGACTAATATATTAGGAAAACTAAATTTTATTACTTTAGCCATTTTATTTATTTGCAATTTATATTTATTTTATTTTTTAACTTTGCTAATTTTTCTTTTATTTGCTTCTGGCAGGTAATTCTAGTTTATGACTAGGAAGAACCCGTCAGGACCCTTGATTTTTGACATTGATATAGAAGGTACCGTTCGCAGAAATCGTAGGGAAATAAGGCGAAGCCTACAGTACATAGAAGAAGAGCAAGAGGACGATACCAACACTACCGAATAGATGGCTGATAATAATCCGCTACCTCCTGTGATTGCCGCAAACCCGGTGAATCAAAATCCTGCTCCTCGTATTATGTATGATTATGCTAAACCTAATTTAACAGGAACCGAGTCGAGTATTTTTAGACTTGCTATTGCTGCAAATAATTTTGAAATGAAACCTAACACTATACAGATGATTCAACAGTTTGTTTAGTTTGATGGTTTGCAGGATGAGGGTCCAAACAATCACTTGGCAAATTTTCTAGAGTTTTGCGACACTTTCAAGATTAATGGCGTTTCTGATGATGCCATTCACCTTCGGTTGTTTCCCTTTTCATTGAGGAACAAAGCTAAACAGTGGTTGAACTCGTTACCACGAGGATCAATCACTACATGGGAGCAAATGACCGAAAAATTTTTGTTAAAATAATTTTCGCTGGCTAAAACGGCTAAGTTGAGGAATGATATCTCTTCTTTTGTGCAGATGAATTTAGAAACGCTTTACGACGCATGGGAGAGATACAAGGATTTGTTGAGAAGGTGCCAACACCATGGGTTACCTCTATGGTTACAAGTTCAAACCTTTTACAACGGTTTGAACCCCTCAACTAGGCAACTGATAGATGCAGCCGCCGGTGGAACCCTGAATAACAAAACTCCTGAAGCAACTTACGAATTCATTGAAGAGTTGTCACTGAATAACTATTAGTGGCAAGTGATGAGGATGAAGCCAACAAAAACCGCCGGAGTTTTCAACCTCGACGTAGTGACCATGCTATCAAACCAGGTAGAACTCCTTAATGAGAAAATTGATGGTTTGTATGGTTTTTCGCAGGTACATCCAGTGATGCAGTGCGATACAAATGGAGGAGGGACGAACAATACAAATACCCACCCTACAACCCTGGCGTAGAAAGCGAGAAGATGAACTATATGGGTAATAATTTTAGATCTCAAAATAACCCCTATAGTAACAATTATAATCCAGGTTGGAGGAACCACCCAAACTTCTTATGGGGTGGTCAAGGAAATCAGAGACAACAACCCTCTTCAGGCTTTCAACAGCAACCCTACCAACAAGAAAAGAAGCCGAACCTAGAAGAGATGCTAACAAAATTCATCGCGGTGTCAGAGACACGTTTCCAAAACACCGAAACAACACTTAAAAATCAACAAGCATCGATTCAAGGGATCAAAAACCAATTAGGTCAGCTAGCTAAGCTGATCTCAGAACGACCACAAGGAAGCTTGCCAAGCAACACTGAAACTAACCCAAAAGAGCAAATTCACGCCATTATTGTTCCCAATAGTGAAGGGTTAGATGAACCAGAACAGAGGCAAGAAAATGTGGTAGAGGAAGGTAAGGTTGAGATAAGCCATGAGAAACCAAAATCAGTAAGTACAGAGTACAAACCTCATGTGCCATATCCCGATGCGATGAAGAAAGACCACACAGATGAATAATTCGGTAAATTCCTTAAACTTCTAAAGAAATTGCATATTAACTTACCGTTTCTTGAAGCTCTTTCGCAGATACCCAATTCAAGGAAATTTTTAAAAGAGCTTTTGACAAACAAACAGAAGTTAGACGATATGTCGCATGTGGAGCTAAACGCAGTGTGCTCAGCAATTCTACAAAATAAACTACCACAAAAATTAAAAGATCCAGGGAGTTTTACAATTCCGTGCTTAATTGGTAGTTTATCTGTTAATAATGCTTTAGCTAATTTAGGGGCAAGCATCAATGTTATGCCTTATAAAATGTTTAAACAGCTAGGTCTTGGGAAATCCAAACAAACTAGGATGAGCATTCAATTAGCTGATAAAACCATTAGGATTCCTAAGGGTATAATCGAAGATGTACTAGTAAAAATTGATAAATTCATTTTCCCAGTAGACTTTGTTGTGTTAGACATGGATGAGGACAATAATATTCCTTTAATTTTAGGAAGACCCTTTTTAGCAACTGCCAGAACTAAAATTGATGTTGGTACGGGTGAACTCATACTTCGTGTAGGTGACGAGACGATAACTGTTCAAGCTTTTGACTCGGCTAAGACATCAAGTAATAAAGGTGAGAACATAAATTCTATTAATGACCTCTCGATTCAACCTTCTTTTCAGGAAGCACAACGAAATTACACAACTGAGCCATATCCTAGACTTTGTGCCAACACAGAAATAACTCACGAGGAGCGAAAGCTTTAGATCGATGAACTAGACGAGTGGAAGACACATTTCAAAGAGAAACCAAGAAAACGCGATGAACTAAAGCAACTTCATGATCCAAACCAAATTCAGATCGGGGATCAGGTATTATTAGATAAGGCAGACCCTCGAATCTCCACTTCAAACCTTAATACAAACGAAGAAATCACTTTTAAGGTACTCAATGTCTTCCCATACGAAACAGTCGAGGTAACTAATCCTAAATTCGGCACTTTCAAGGTAAACACTACTCGACTCAAACTATATAAGAATCATAGGACTGATAGCAGGGGAGAGGAGTTTCAACTCCTCAAACCACCATGAATACGCGAATGAGAGGTAAGTCTAGCTTAAGACTTTAAACGAGCGCTTCTTGGGAGGCAACTCGAGCATTAACCCCTTAAATCTTCATATCTTTGATTTTTAGCACCTAACTAAAAAATAACCAGGATTAATAAAGCGTAGATTTCCGTACCACACGGCCTTGCACACGGGCGTGGCCGTGGCCGTGTGGACATCACGGATTTGCACACTGGCGTGGCAGAGATCGTACGACCCAAGGACGAAAAATCCCCAAATCACAGATGATGATAAAATGCCACGACCGTGCGATACGGCCGTGGTCGACACTGAGAAAGTCACACGGGTATGAGACACGCCCGTGCTTTGAGGCCGTGACCGACACTGAGAAAGATACACGAGCGTGGAAACCTCACACAAGCATGGGAGAAACGAACAAGCCACCACACGGCCGTGCGATATGGCCGTGTGACTTAACACGCCCACAGCACACGGGCGTGGGCAGCAACCAGGTCCCTGATTCTTATTTAAAACCCCCCCTTCTTCTCACTTTCTCCCCAAACTCTTCTTTTCCCAACCCCCAGCCACCACACCCCTTTCTCTTCTCACTATCTTCTCCCTTCATCTTCCCTTCCCCTTTCCTTATTCTTTTTCTTTCACCATCCTCACCACCATCTCCATATCGAAGAAGCGAAAAGACCCTAGCACAGTATCCCCGTGCACGACCACTCTACATAAGTTCATGCTGGTCGCTTCATCGACTTGACAAGCCAAGGACATTTGAGTCCATTTAGTTTTTCTTTTTCTTTTCTCTTCTCCTTTATTTTCTTTCTCTTTATCTTTCTTGTGCTAAATCTATATTATTATATTTTGATTTCTTTAATTTAGGTTCTATTGGCTGCTAGGGAATCACCACACCACGACCCTAGTATCCACCACCACCGGCATATCCTCTTCCAACTCGGCCCGAATTTTTCTCGTTTCTTTTCTTTTACTCCATCCAAACTTTAGGAAGTTTCACTTCTCTCCCTCTTATGATTTTCTTACTATATTGTGGATATCTATTTTTGTACATTGAGGACAATGTACATCTTAAGTGTGGGGGGTGAATTTTTTTCAAGTTCCTAACTTTTTGCATTATTCTCAAATCCCTGAATTTTGTCTTTTTCTCAAGCCACTTTCTCATATCACTGTTAGAATGAAATTTCTTTTGATTTATGATTTTCATTGATATGTTTTGGATTAAGTCATAATTAATTGTGCATTGATGATTTAAACTTTAAGATATTAGAGAATCAAGCATGATAAGGCTATTTTCCGTAATTAAAATTTCTAGATTGTTTCCCTAAATTTAAATATTACTTTGAAGTTTGAAATTTGCAAGGTTGACATCAAAAACCATAATTTTTGTGAGATTTTGAGCCTTTAGAGCATATTCTTTTCTTGCTCACTTTATTAATTATGAGTGTGTCAACATTGATTTGTTATTCCAGAACTTGCTTCGATCATACATGTCGAGACCACACCTCTGATTTGATATACTGAGATGATAAAGGCACCTAGGTTTTAACCCACTTATTCCACTAAAAAGCTTACCCGTTTAATTAACCCCTAGTGAACCCTTTGAAACCTAATCAACCATTTCTTGACTCACCCATTAATATTAACCCAAAACCCACTTTGTATTTGTTATCACCATTTCTCTTGACTACCCTTATATCGAGATTTGATTTGATCAGTTGCTTAACTATTTTCTTTATTTTAGTTATTAAATTCTATCTTATTATTATTGTATGTGTTTATTCTTTAAAAAAAATAAAGTATATTCATTATTAGTTCTATGTTATTTGAGCTTATGCGTTAATTTCACATTTTGAGAAGAAGCTCGTGTTATTAGTGATGAATTCTTAATTGTTGTAATTATTTAAGTTTTAGTTGTTTTTCTAGTTAGGTAATTTATCAATTCAATCTTGATACTAACCCTCTAATTCAGCCTTTATACACACTTTTAACCCAAGCCCCATTACAACCCTTTTAAAGACCTTTTGATTTGTGTATCATCTCATTTCACAGTGGTGAAGATTTGATTTTCAGGCAAGCCTATGGGATTAACTTTTCATGTTTGACTTTTGAGTGCTTAATTTTTGAACCTTAAACACTTTGAGTGATTTGAGTGAATCTTTAGTGAGGATGTCAATACTTGTCGGTTTTGAATCAAAGGTAATTATTTAGGTAAGGGGAAACACCTATGTTTTCATGCTATAAAAATTTATGACTTAGATTGTTTGAATCTCTAGGACTCTTCTAGTTAAATTATCAATGTATGAATTGTCTATGAATTATGATGAAACATTATTGATGAGGATTATGAATTGAGGAAGTTAATTCTAAATTGTGAGTTGAGAATTTTGCTTGAGGACAAGCAAAAGCTTAAGTGTGGGGGTATTTGATAAACCATAATTTAAAAATATTTTAACCCCATACTTGGCTTAATTTTGGATGAATATTCATTAGATTTGATGAATTCGATGCTCCTAATCTCTTAATTTCATGTTTTATACTCAGGAGAGCTTAGGAAATCGAAAAGAACGAGAAACGGGCCAAAAGGGGACAAAATAGGCCTATCTCAGAGATTCACACGGCCTGGGCTATCACCCACGACCGTGTGTTTCGAGCAACAACCGAGACACGGCCTGGATTAACGTATACGGCCAGATCACACGGCCGTGTGTGGCGAGCAGGATCGAACACGGCCAAGAGATTCGACCACGAGCGTGTCCCTGCCGTGGCCAAGATGAGTTTCATTCGGATTAGGATACTTTTGGGCCAAGTAAGGCATCTCAAAGCCTATATAAACACCCTAGGGGGGCAACCTAAAAAGAGAGCTCGACAGGACGTCGAATAGACACTGAGCAGCAGGAGAAAATACTCCAAGACAGCCGTCGGGAACAGCTTAGGAGAATGATCTCCATCAAGACGGAGGATCTCCCATCAAGTTCTTTAGAAGCTTTTGGGTTTTCTTATGTTTTGTTGTTTTTCCTCTTTTATGATGTTTCCCTCTTTTAGTATGAACTAAAACCCTTAAATACCTAAGGGGATGAAACCTAAGACAGATCTTATTATTATTTGATTTATGAGATAAATACTTGTGCTTATTCTTAATTGTGAGTTCTTATTCTTGTTTTGATAATTCAGGTTATTGATTCAAGTCGAATGTGCTTATTCAGTTGAGCAAAAGTCCATGTTTAAGAGTAGATCAACACAATTAAGCGGAGTTGATCGCAACCCTAGAGATAGGGCGACGAAAATCTACCGGATTAAGGTCAAACCTAATAAGGGAATCCATAGATCGAGTTAATGCGACAATAGGGGTTTTATTTAGAAAGATATTTCAATTAATCAACCTAGAGTCAGTTGTTAGTAGCCTCGAGAGAGGTATTAATATAATTTAAGGATTTCTATGGATTAAGCCAAGTGAATAAATCGCATGAATCAAAAGTAATAAGTGAAGTCTAGGTGGATTCTTCCTTAGGTATTGCCTATCTCATATAAGCTATCCAAAAGTATTTTCCCTATTTACTCTCTGTCACGTTGTAACAGTCCAGTTTATACCCTAGTTGAAATAGTGGTTTCGAGACCACAAATTCGAGTTTGAATAATATTTTTATATTATTTTCTGTGCTGTTGATATGTGATTAAGCATGTGGTAAATTTCCGTAAGCTAATTTGTCTGTTCGTGTGTTTAATTTGACAAATGGACTGAAATGCGTTAAATGTGAAAGTTGCTTTTTATTTGTTAAAGTATCAATGTGTTGTGGCTTTGTAAAGGTGGAGGCCTTAAATGGCAATTAAGCCAATTCTATGTTAGTGGACGGTAATAAATGTAGTTACATGCATATTTTATATAATTATAAGTTTATAATATATGTTATTAATATATTGTTTTTGTAAGTTATAATATATGAAACAAAACATAAAAAAAAAGAAAGAAAAAGAAAGCCATAGTGCTTATCTTCCACCGAAAACACAAAAAGAAAAGAAAAGAGAAAGAAGCTAGGTATTCGGCATTCATCAAGCAATATTAAGGTAAATTTTGACTTCGGTTTTTGAAAATTTCTACGTTTTTGCAATCGTTGCTTTGAGAGCTACAAAACCCATGTATTAATTTTGTGAATTGATGATGTTTGTGTGAGATGCCATTGTTGATATGTTGAGTTTTGAGATGAGTTTAGTTGTTAAATGAAAGATTTGAGTTAGATGAACATGTTATGTTCTTGAAGTTTTGATGAATTTAGCTAAATAGGGCTAAATTGTGAAAATAGCAAAATGAGGGACTAAATTGCTAATTTGATGGAAAATATGGGCTTGTATGATATATATATGTACATTTGGCTAAGCATGTGTATGTATTAATTTTGTGAATTTGATGTTTTGAGAAAAATGGACTAAATTGATAAATTATGCAAACGTGAGGGTTAATTTGCAAATAGCCCTAAATATGTGAATGTGGATTGAATTGAATGAATTGATGAATAAAAGGGTTAATTCTGAATATGTTTAGATCAAGAACCGAGGAAAACGGACTTAGATCGCGGGAAAGTGAAAATAATCGAGTAGCCGTTTCTGTTTCCGTTAAAACGAATCCGAGGTAAGTCATTATGCAAATAAACGTACTTGTATGAAATTATAACTGTTCATATGACTAATGTTGATAAATGATGATTATGAGAGGTTATGCATATGAATTCCGAGATAAGTTCGATATAGTGACTAAGTCTGAGAAGTCCCGTTCGAACCTAGGAATAGGTAGGATTAGCTATGTCATGACATAGGTTTCTGTTCTGTTATATCATGTAAGACCACGTCTGGGACGTTGGCATTGATTTGAGATTTAGTGTAAGACCTCGTCTGGGACGTAGGCATCGACATGAGTATTACGTGTAAGACCACGTCTGGGACGTTGGCATCGATATGATTTATACGTGTAAGACCATGTCTAGGACATTGGCATCGTAATTATTCGTGTAAGACCACATGCGGGACGATTGGCATCGATATCCGATTACATGTAAGACCTCGTCTGGGACGTTGGCATTGTACGATTATTCCGAGCTTTCCAAGTATCCTACTAGATTTCTTACGATTCAACGGGCAAGTCTATGATACGAATGGCTATGTAAATAATGAATCTGTTTCAGGTACGTTGATTTGTACACTAAGTGTGTATATAAGGTAAGTCCCTATATGATCTTATTATGATGATTATGTATATTGGGATATCAAATTGATATGTGAAAGTGAGCATGAAAAGCTAAGTACTTATATATGATTCTTGAATTGATGATGGTGTCAAATGTGGCCAAAAGTATGAACCAAAGCATATACATGAGAAATTTGTTACGTATAAGAAAGGTGTCTATGTTTTTATATGCTTATATGCTTACATATATAGTTTATTTGTATTATGACTTACTAAGCTTTTGGAAAGCTTACTCTGCATATGTTTTCTCTGTTTTATAGGTCGTCAAAGCTACTGAAGGCTCGGGACCGTCACGGATTGTCATCACACTACTAAACTCATTTTGGTATACTTTGAAAATGTATATGGCTAGATATGGCATGTATAGACTAGTCCTTAGTATGAATTGTTATGTGAACTTAGCCATGTGATTTGGCTAGTTATGTTTTGGTAATATGCTTAAATGAATGTGGTATGTGAAGTTTGTTTTGGTATGATTAGTTGATATATGAAATGGTAAGTATATAGATGAATGGTGCTTGGGCATATTTGAGATTTAGTCATGCAAATTGGTATGTTTGGAATTGGTTTTGGATGCATAGATTGAATGGATATTTAGTATGTTTTTGGCTGCCATATATGCATGATATGTGTTGGTAAATAATACTTGTAGGTATGACCCAAGTGGGTGGCATTTTGATTTTGTAAATGACCTATAATGTCACACGATCAGGGCACACGGGCGTGCCTAGGGACTGTGGGAGAATATCAGGATTTAGCCTAGTAGTACATGACCTCGACACGGGCGTGTCCACTAGCCGTGGGGCACAAGTCAGTAGCTAGCTTAATGTCACACGGTTGTGGCACACGGACGTGCCTGCTGCCTAGTAGTCGTGTGGTTTTTGACAAGATCGACCACGGCCATGGCACACGGGCGTGCTTGGTGGCCGTGGAGCATAAGTCAGATTCGACCACGGGGAGGACACACGGGGGTGTCTAGCAGCCGTGGAGGGCACACGGTTTCCTCCCACAGGCGTGTATCCCCTGTACTTTAGAAAAGTTTTAATTTTCCATGAAATTTTGTAAGTGTTTCGATTTAGTCCCGACTCGGTTTATAAGCATGTTTAAGGTCTCGATGACCGTATTAAGGGACACTATGCTTGAGAATAATGAATGAATGTATGAATTTCTGTAGATTATTTTCGATCTGTCCGGTAACGCCTTTAACCCTAATCCGGCGTCGGATACGGGTTAGGGGTGTTACACGCATTCATAGTTAGTTAAGTTAGTTAGTAAATTTTAGATTAAAAATAAATCACCTTAATTATTAGGCTAGATAATAAAAAGATAGTTAATACTAGTACTCTTGGTCCTTGAGGATATGATATTCCGGACTCACCACAACTATACTACTGTTCGATAGGTGCGCTTGCCTTTGTCGAAATAATAGTTAGTTTCGAGCTCCATCATCCATCAAGGATGAGTTGCCACAAACTCCCACTATTCCACTCCAAGCAGAGACACATCATTTTATTTTATTTTTAAATTTTGTATCAAATTATCAAAATTATTTTCTAATTTTTTAATTATCAAAAACTCGAGTCATTCAAGTTGAATTGTTCGATTTTTCGAGTCAACTCGAATAAATGAATTGGTTTTAAGTGAAAAACATACATAATTATATACATCAAAATGTACATAAAAATACATATGACAATATACAAACAATGTTGGAAAATAATACATACTAATATATATAGGGTTATACATAAATGTATACAAAAAATACATAAAGATATACATACAATAATATTAACCTCAATATATTTATAAAAAATACACATAAAATTATCATGGTTATTATCCTAAAGAAAAAATTTACCATCATAAATCATTATCCTATATGTATATCATGCATTATATAAATAAGAGTTTTCATGTTGTATATCATGAATTGTTCGTTGATATATATTTGTTTCATTTAAAATAGCTTTTATGAAATATTTTCAGGAAATCTGCCAAACAACAGAAAATATTGTACACAGATTCATCCAAACACCAGAAAAGTAAATCATTTCCAGAAAAGTAAATTATTTTCCAGAAATCATTTTTCGGAAAATGTTTTATTGGCAAACAAACAGAGCCGCAATAAAGAATCCTCTTTGCTGCAATTAAATGAATCTCACATGGTTGATCCATAAATTGAGAAATAACTCCCACGGAAAATGCAATATTAGGTCTTGTGATAGTTAAATAAAATAAACTACCAACAAGTTGACGGAAAAGTGTTGCATTTTCCAATGGCTTTTCTTCATTTCTAGCTAACTTGAGATTCGATTCCATAGGAGTAGTTTTTTTTTTCTTTTAAATCCTCCATGCGAAACCTTTGCTATAAATTTGTTGCATATCCTTTTTGAGAGACAAAATAACCATCACATTTTTAATTTCTAGACCAAGAAAACAACCAGCTTCACCCAAACTTTTCATTTCAAAACGAACCATCAAATCATCTTGAAGACTGTTAATTTCAGCACTATCATCACCCGTAATAATCATATCATCCACATAAAGCAAGAGCAATGTGCACACAGTGGGTGTTTTCTTAATAAATAAGCTCGGATCAGCACTTGAAGATTTAAAACCACAAAAATCAAGATATTGAGCAATCTTATCGAACCAAGCATGAAGAGCTTGCTTGAGACCATATAACGCCTTTTTAAGTCTGCAAACATAATCATGATACTCCTTAGATATAAATCCTTATGGTTGTTCCATAAAAATATCGGGATCCAACTCTCCATAAAGGAAAGCATTTGTCACATCTAGTTGCCATAATTTCCATCCTTTACTAGCAACTAAAGAAATGATTGCTCGAACCGTTGTCATCCTTGCAACAGGACTAAAAGTCTCGTCATAATCTCGATCGTATTGTTGAGAGAACCCACGAGCAATAAGATGAGCTTTGTATCTGTCAATCATACCATCAGCCTTTTTCTTCAACCTATAAACCCACTTACAAGTAATTAAATCGGCATCAAATGGCTTTGGTATAAGCTCCCACGTGCCATTCTTGTTGAGTGCTGAAATCTCTTCTACCATTGCATTTTCCCATTCCAGAACTCCTTTAGCTTCATTGTACATTTTGGGCGCACTTTTACATACTCCTCCACGAAAAAGCAAGATAAAACAAAAAAATGATTTATCTCAACTATATAATCAGATAAATGGCTCGACAACCTTTTCTGTCTCGAAAGATTTTTGCTTGTGATAGTCTCACTACTTGTGGTGGCCTCTGTATTTTCCTTAGATTGAATGCATCCCTCAACTGAAGAAATATTTCTTCCTAATAAAAATCATCAGGAAAAAGTGCAAGACTTGTTGTACCTTTGCTGCCATTTGCATCATCTTTGTGACATGACACTTCATCGAACACCACATCACGAGAAATAATAACCTTTTTTGTTTCTGAATCCATACATCTCCAACCCTTCCTATGAGTATCATAGCCAACAAAAATGCATTTCTTGGCCTTTGGGTCAAGCTTAGTTCGATTTTGTTTCAATACATGAACATAAAAAATAGACCCAAAAATATGAAAATAACTCAAATTGGGTTTACTACGATATAGTAGCTTAAAAGGTTATGGTTCTATCCCTAGCCATGGAGGCAGCCGATTTACGACATAATAAGTAGTTTGAAAAGATGTTGCCTATAGTTCTCTTGGAAAAAACTTCGCGTGGAGCCAAGACAAACAAATTGATGTAAGATGAGCTAATTTATGCTCAACAACCCTTTTTTATTGTGGGGTTTCTGGACAAGTCATTTGACGTTGAATTCCATGCTCTCTACAAAAATCCATTATCCGTGGGTTCTACATCATTTCTTTAGCTGCTAGTAAAGGCTGTGCACGGATAATGATAGACATCCTTGAGAAGAACATCTTCGTCATTCAAATTTCCTTTCGTCACAGGATGTAGTGAAATTATCAGCTATCACAATGACTTTCTTATGATGCAGACGAACATCCGATAAAAGAGTATCATTCCTAGTAGCATGATGAAAACAACCAGAATCAACAATCCATTCCTTGTTGTAGTTAAGAACATTTGCAAACACATCATCTTGGTGCACAGCAGAAGTCACATTCGTTGGTTGGTCAAGAAACTCAATGGATAAACATTGCTCCAAGTTGGTTGTTGGAACTCATTGTTGTCATGTACAACATTTTCTTCTATTTATTGCATTTTGACTTGGCAATTTGCCTTAATATGGCCCGACTTCCCGTATCGATCAGACACTACTTTCACCTGACAACCCCGTTTGAGATTTTCAAGTTTTCTGCACCTGTAACAAGCTTTGGAAGATCTCTTGAACTGTTCCTCACTTCTGGACTGGTTTCTATCACTTGGTGAAGATTTCGAGCATAAATTATTTCTCCTTTAATCTTTGAAAAACAACACATCTTCTGATTTGGGAGAAATTTTGTTATTGCTTGTCATGTGCTTTATCAAAGCTTCTTGATTAGAAAGAAGATTTTCTAATTCAATAATTGAAGGCTGATTCGCCTACCCTTGAATTGAAGAAACAAAGGGCATAAGGTCTTTTTACATTCCACGAATAAGATAGCGACGCAAACGTGCATCACTCACTGGCTCCTTCATATCCAATTTTGAAATTTCAGAACTCAAGTTCTTCACATTTAAGAACTATTCTTCAATGGACAAATTACCTTGAGTTACTGCAACTAGTTCATTCTCAAGAAATTAAAATCGATCTGTATTTTTCTTAGTAAACAACTTTTAAAGAGTCTCTCACACTTGCTTTGATGAGTTTAAATCACAATGTATTCCTTGTTGATCGACGTCCGCAAAGCAAAAAAAGCTTTCCCATACTTGATCTTCCATTTTTGCCGTAATTTGACATTCTGCGGAGTATCTGCTGGGATCGATGTTTCATCACCTTCAATAAGAGCCCACAAGTCCTACCCCTATAGAAAAGCTTTGATACATAACTTCCAGTAATTGTAATTATTACCAACAAGCTTTTCTACAACAGTTCTCAAAAAAGCACTTCCACTATTCATGTTGGTTAAGTAATAATATCAAACACTTGGTAAAAACCTAGCTCTAATACCAGTTGACACAAATACAAACAGTAGAAATGGAAATAAGAAGAAAATTATTATTACTCAATCAAGATAATACAAGAAAACAGAAATCAGAAGTGCTGCCACTTGACTAAGAGTAAGACATCTGTATAAACAAAAATACCTCCTAAAATATCTCAACTAATTTGATTTAGAGTAGTTAATGTACTCTTATTTTATTTGCACAAATAAATGACCAAAACTGTTAACTGAATCCTAATAGAAATAAATATCTTAACCAATTCAAGTAGTAGTAAGTTGCACTAAATTTTGACATCATGGTGTTGTCATCAATTTTAAGTTGGTGTTGAGTTAATTTGTGACACCTACTCAATCAACAACATTATTAATACTAAAAATTTTACCTCGCACATATGTGTGTGGAAACCATATGTTTAGAACATAGAGGTATGTTTAAAAATATAATAAATAATGAAACGTATGGTTTGCAACTAATTAATAATAATAAATGAAATATGTACGATATTAAAATGAAAAAAAAAAGATTAAATTGTGAGTAAAATGGAATTTAAACACATAAATACATCATATTAAGTATACTAAATGAATAAAATTATTTATTATGGTATTGTCATCAATTTTAGGTTGGTGTTGAGTTTATTTGTGACACCAAATCAATCAACAAAATTATTAACACTAGAAATTCTATCACATACATATGCGTGTGGAAACTATGTATTTAGAACACAGGGGGTGTGCTTAAAAATAACATACAATAAATAATGAAACGTAAGTTTGAAACTAATTTATAATAACACATGCAATATGTACAATATTAAAATAAAAAAATAGATTAAATTGTGAGTAAAACAAAATTTCAACACGTAAATACATCATATTTAGAATAGTAAACACATTAAAATTGTTTATCATAGTATTGTCATTAATCTTGAGTTTATATCGAGTTAACTTGTGACACCAACTCAATTAATAACATTCTCAATATATATAATAGAAGAAAGTAATAATGTGTGCATAATAGAATTAAAATGTACAAAAAAAATTTAAAACAATGCTTTGGTTGAATGGCAAAGCTAAAGTTTTATCGACCAAAATATCATGGATTCAAATTCCACCGTATGCAAATTATTTGTTGGTTTTTTTTAAATAAAAAGACTTTGACTTACAAATTTAGCCTATAAATATGACATTTTTCTACCCTAGAAAAATAACCCATAACACATTTAGGTATTAGCTTTTACAGGCTTCTAGAAAATTTTGTGTTTACGTTTTGAGGGTTCTTATTTTGGGTTTTGGGGTTTAGTTTTATCTCCATCTTTTGTACTCTTCGTTTTTTTTCGTTTTAGTGAAATTATCTTTGCCCGTGGTTTTTTATCCTCTTTGGAGGGATTTTTTCACGTAAAATATTTGTGTTCGATCTTTTCAATTTCTTCGTTATTTTACTTGTTCGTTGCTTAACTGGGTTTATCCCCAACATACTCTAAAATAATATAACTTCTTTTAAATACGGAAGGACATATTCGTAATTTTTCTAACCAAGTTGGTGCTCGTTTGACTCGTAACACCATCTCAGTCAAGAGTTTAAATAATATTTTAGATACATACAATTGATGAAGGTAATAAATGGTGCAAATAAAATTAAAATGTATAAAAAATATCAAAATAAAACTTTGATTGAATGTTAATTTTAAAGTTTTCTAATGCAATTGCCATGGATTTAAACTTCATCATATGCATTTTTTTTATTGTTTTTAATAAAAAAGACTAAATTATCCTCTAATAATATAACTTGTTTTAACTACAAGAGGACATTTTAGTAATTTACTTAACCGAGTTGGTGCCTAGTTGACTTACGATACAAACTCAGTTAGGGGTTCAAATAATAGTGAGTATGGATAGATATACAATTAAAATGTATAAACAATATCAAAATAAAACTTTAGCTGAGTAATAAATTTAAGGTTTTTTTAATGCAGTTAACATGGATTCAAATATCATCCTATGCACATATCTTTTATAAATATTAAAATTTACTCAAATAATATAACTTATTTTAAATGCGAAAAGACACTTTAGTAATTTTGCTAACCTAATTGGTGCTAGGTCGACTTGTCGTACCAACTCAGTTATGTGTTTAAATAATAGTATATATAAAATGTGTAAAAAATATTAAAATAAAGCTTTGGTTGAGCGATAAATTTAAGGTTTTTCTAATGCAATTGGTATGAATTCATATCTCATCAAATATATATTTTTTATTATTATTTTAAATTAAAAGATTAAAATAGCCTCAAATAATATAATTTATTTTAAATATGAAATGATATTTTAGTAATTTCTCTAACCAAGTTGGTGTCCGGTTGACTCGTGACACCAACTCACCCAGGCATTTAAATACTAATATAGATATATAGATTTGATGATGTAATAAAGTGTGAATAGTAAAATTAAAATGTTTAAAAAGTTATCAAAATAAAGTTGTGGTTGAATGGTAATTTTAAGATTTTCTAATGCAATTGTCATGGATTTAAATATCATCATATGCATATTTTTATTGTTTTTTAAAAATAAAAAGATTAAAGTACCGTTTAATAATATAACTTATTTTAAATACGAAAGGATATTTTAGTAATCTACCTAATCAAATTAGTGCTTGGTTGACTCATAATACCAATTCAGTCAAGGGTTTAAATAATAATATAAATAAATATACAATTGATGAAGGTAATAAAAGTGTGTATAATAAAATTATAATGTATAATAATATCAAAACAAAGCTTTGATTGCATAGTAAATTTAAGATTTTTCTAATGTAATTGGCATGAATTCAAATCCTATCATATGTTTTTTTTTTTCAATAAAAAAGACCAAAGTATCTTCGAATAACATAACTTATTTTAAATATGAAAGGACATTTTAGTAATTTTTCTAATCGAGTTAGTGCCTGGTTGGCTCATGACACCAACAACTCGGTCAGAGGTTTAAATAATAGTATAGATAAAATGTATAATAAAATATTAAAGTAAAGCTTTGGTTAAGTGATAAATTTAAGGCTTTCCTAGTGCAGTTGGCATGAATTCAAATATCATATGTATATTTTTATTCTTTTTAAATAAAAAACTAAAGTGCCCTCGAATAACTTAACTTATTTTAAACATAAAAGGACATTTTAGTAATTTTCCTAACCGAGTTGGTGCTCCGTTGACTCGTGACACCAACTTGGTCAGGGGTTTAAATAATAGTATAGATATATACATTTCATGGAGGTAATAAAATGTGCATAATAGAATTAAAATATATTAAAATAAAACTTTAGTTGAATGATAAATTTAAGGTTTTTTAATGTAATTAGCATAGATTCAAAATTCCATCATATGCATATTTTTTAAATAAAAAGATTAAAGTATCCTATAATAATATAATTTATTTTAAATAAAAAAGATATTTTAGTAATTTTCTTAACCGAGTTGATGCCAAATTGACTCATGACACCAATTCAATCAGAGGTTTAAATAATATATATATTTGATATCAATATATATATTAGTAGTTGTTTTGTATACATTAGGCTTTCCTATTGTATTCATTTTTCTTATTAAAATTATATTTTTAGTTATTGTATAATTTTTTTATTATACTAATAAATACAATTTTATTTTGTAGTTCAAATGTATACATGAAACTTTAATTTTGATTCAATCATACACATTTAAAGAAATAAATACATCAATTTACTTTTATATTAGATAAATATAATTATACGTGTATGTAATATATAAACATAAAATGATGTTATATCAATAATCGTGTTAATAATTTGTGAGATTTGGATCAACTCAAAAGCTTATGTATAAAATTGCACAATATTAAAGTTCATGTATAAAATTGCATATTGGACCAAAGTTCATGTATGATTTTAAGATTTATCCCTTCTTTAATAGAAATATTGACTAAAATATTAATTTATTAACGATGTTGGCGTGACAACTTGCGTGATAGTCCACATGTACTTCATGCTGACATGATGTTATTTATCTTATATGTACGTCAACAAATAATGTAAAAATTATAAGAACATTCAAAAAAATTAAAAAATTCAAAAAATAATAATAAATAAATAGCATGAAGTACATGTGGCTTGTCATATTTAAAAATTTAACGTTTTAGACTATATTTCCGTTAAATTATATTATAGATATAGGTTTTTTTTTTGTAATAATTATAGAGAGTCGATGATATACTTACTAAACTATTGGATAAAAATTGCTTAAAACCATTCACTTACATGAAATTTTACATTATTTTTAGGGATGAAAATAGGGCGGGGCAGGGTGGATTTTTGTCCGCTCTGATCCCTACACGAAGCTTGATTAATCCACCCTGACCCTGCCCCGATCTCGGTTCTTAAGAAAAGAATCTGGCCCAAACCTAAAATTTAATAGCAAGCCCAATTTAGCACTAACCCAACCGAACCTGAATTTAATTTAATTGTTTTATTTTTTATTTTTAAGCAAATAAAATTAACTTTTTTCAGTATAGACTTAAAACTTAATATATATTATTTATATATTTATTTATTGAAAGTAAAAACTTAATATATGTATATATAATAGGGGCATTTTTATAAATATCTCAAGGCGAGGCAGAATGGATTTACCTCAAACCCAACCCGACACAACTACTTTTCTAATTACATCCTACCTGACCCACCCCGAACTTGGTTTTCTAAAAAAAATAAAATATGGCCCTAACGAATTGGGTCGAGTTGAAACTCGTCAGATTTGGGGTTTTTTTGCCATTCCTAATTATTTTTCTAGTTATTTGTTATTTTATTTTATTTATATTTATAGTAATTCATCATAATAATTATTAAATATTTAAATAAAATTTAACTTGATGATAATTAGTTTGCAATTTGAATATTTTTTGCAATTTTTAAAAAATAATTAAATTTTAATATTTTTTACCATTTTTTATAATTCTTAATTATTTTTAAATAATTTTTTATAATTATTTGAAAAATCACATCATTTGTCTTGGTTCACCTCAGATGTGGTTTTTTTAAATAATTATAATAAATTCATTTATTTTTAGAGATTTTTTATTTTTAAAATATTTGTTGATATGGTAAAATAATATGTCAAAATGAGGTGCACTGCCTACTTGCCGGGTAAAAATAGATAAAATTATTAATATAAAATATGAAAAATTTATTAATAAATTGCTTGAAACAGAAGTGATAATTTGAATGCAATGATTAGTAAAAGCGTGTGAAGATGGATACAGAGCCTGAGATTTAGATTTGTTTAAGCAAATGTCTCCACAAATCATTTTTAAATGACAAAACGATGAAACCATGTTCCACATTCCAATCATATATTTTCCTATTCCAATCTTCAACTCATTATTTTAATCAAATACAGCAAATTCATTTGGGTAATATTGAGTGAAATACTCGACTTTACATTAAAAAAAAAAAAATTGAATATTATTGGGAAGGTATGTATGAATATTTTGACTACACATTTAGTCAACGAAACCACAAGTATGAAGCTCGCTGTCATCATTCTGTCAAAAAACCCATATTTCATTACATTCTCCGCGTTACAGTCATCATCCATCCAAACTTATCTTGCGTTACCAGCCGTCGGATCTTCCTAAGGTGGAAATGGCGTGTATGTCTATTGCACAAATCGCGTCCCACAGCTCAATCATATCTATCAATTCAAGCCCCTCACGCTACACTCTTTCCTCGTGATTTCCTGCTTTCGTTTCCATACACAAGTATCCTACATGTCCATTCCTTATTGGACAGCTCACTCCTACTCTACTGGACACTTTGCACCACTGTAGAAACATGAATGAATAAATTCTCCAACACAACAATAAATCATCCCATCCCATTCCATTCATTGCTTCTTCTGTGTTTCTTTGGGTTAATTCTTTTATTCATTATTTGCTGTTCGCCACCTTGGAACTTGTAACCTTCTTGTTGTGCAATTAAATCTTATTCACAGTCAGAGACATCACATAATGATGCGTAAAGGATGGAGCTTTTGGCAAGGATATGTTGTCCTGTTGGCTCTTGCTGTTGTTGTTAAGGCTGAGAGTCCTTACAGGTTCTTCGACTGGAATGTTACTTACGGTGATATTTTCCCACTTGGGGTTCGCCAGCAGGTTTGTTATGCTGCAGCTATAAGTTATTCATCCATTAGTTTCCTTGTTTCAATATGCTGAAAGGGACGTTTTTTCAGGGAATTCTCATTAATGGACAATTTCCAGGGCCTGATATCTATTCTGTTACCAATGACAATCTCATTATTAACGTCCACAACAACCTGGATGAACCTTTTCTTCTATCATGGTATGTAATACCAAATGAACATCATTCATATGTTGGAAACATTCTTTGTTTGTATCTGAGTTTGGGTTTTAATTATATGAAACAGGAATGGGTTGCAACAAAGGAGAAACTCGTACGAGGATGGAGTGTATGGAACTACATGCCCCATTCCACCAGGCCAGAATTTCACTTACATTTTACAAGTGAAAGATCAAATCGGTAGCTTTTTCTATTTCCCTTCTCTTGCTTTCCACAAAGCGGCTGGCGGCTTTGGAGCCATCAGGGTCCTCAGTAGGCCCAGAATCCCAGTCCCTTTCCCTGACCCTGCTGGCGATTTCACCCTTCTTATTGGCGACTGGTTCAAAAATGACCACAGGGTAATTACAACATAAACTTACCATCCCATTGTTTTCATATATATTGTTCTAAATCAAAGTAATTTTATTGCAGCAATTGAAAGCTATGCTAGATGGTGGTCATAAGCTTCCCTTCCCTGATGGTATTCTAATCAATGGTCATGGGCCTAATGGTGCTTCTTTCACAGTTGAACAAGGTGGTGCACTTTTCCCTGCACATTTGAAAAGTTTCGATTTGCTTTTTTGCATTGCAAAGATGATGAACAACAATTGGTGTTTATATTCTTGACAGGCAAAACTTACAGGTTTAGGATATCAAATGTTGGGCTTCAAAATTCATTGAATTTCCGCGTTCAGGGTCACAAAATGAAGCTGGTGGAAGTAGAGGGAACCCACACTGTTCAGACCATCTATGAATCACTTGATGTCCACGTGGGTCAGTCCTATTCTGTGCTTGTTACTATGGATCAAGCTGCCCAGGATTTCTACATCGTGGCCTCAACTCGTTTCACTGACAACATCCTTTCCACCACTGCCACCCTTCATTACAGTAACTCCAACAAGGTAGTGTCTGGCCCTATTCCTGCTGGACCAACCGACCAAATCGATTGGTCTCTTAACCAGGCTCGATCCATCAGGTAAAAACTTCATTTCATACATATTTGAACCCCCTTTTTTTGATGATCTTAATCTTATAGTTTTCCATTTTGGTGCATTTCAGGACCAACCTGACCGCAAGTGGACCAAGGCCGAATCCGCAGGGTTCATACCACTATGGTCTCATTAACATTACTAGAACAATCAAGCTAGTGAGCTCAGCTGCTCAAGTCAATGGGAAGCAAAGATACGCTGTTAACAGTGTGTCTTTTGTTCCAACTGATACCCCTCTGAAGCTAGCCGATTACTTCAAGATTGGAGGTGTTTTTCGAGTTGGAAGCATCCCAGATAACCCAACCGGTCAAAACATGTACCTTGACACATCGGTTATGGGTGCTGATTATCGAGCTTTTGTGGAAATTGTGTTTGAGAACCATGAAAACATTGTCCAGACATGGCATATTGATGGATATGCCTTTTGGGTTGTTGGGTAAGAACTTGAATACTAGTCAAAATCCTATGTTTCTCTTATGCAAATCCCATGTTTTTTTTTTCACTCAACTTAACGTTACTTGTCAATGGCAGCATGAATGGAGGAGTGTGGACTCCAAACAGTCGTGAAGAATACAATTTAAGAGATGCGGTTTCACGATCCACCACACAGGTTAGAAACTTGATAGATTACTACGTTTTTACTTAACCATTTCCATCATATTTCAGGAAACTAAAAGAATGGGTGTTTGTTTGCAGGTATATCCTAAATCATGGACTGCTATTTACATGGCTCTTGATAATGTTGGAATGTGGAATGTGAGAAGTGAGTTTTGGGCAAGGCAATATCTTGGGCAGCAATTTTACTTGAGAGTTTATACACCTGTGAACTCACTCAGGGATGAATATCTCATTCCAAAGAATGCTTTGCTTTGTGGCAGAGCCCAAGGAAGAAGCACAAGGCCTCTTTGAAACATTTCCAGTAGCCGAAATTGTTGAGAATCAACCATTATTCAATTATAAAATGCCTCAATTCTTTTCTTTTTTTGTTTCACCAGAATCTGTATTTGGTTTTGTAACTAAAGAAATGAAAATAATTGTATTAAATTAAAACATTCTTTTTGCTGAGGAAATAATACAAGGCTCAATTTCTGTGATAAATAAGCAGTGCATTTGCAGACACTATTGAGAAACATCAAATGTTAGCATAAACAACTCTGCATCAAAATATAGAGATATTTGTAAACAAATGAAATTTATGCTTATTTTTATCATAACAAAAGCCAAATAGCTCAATGATGAGAAAGGTCAATCCGGCCATGGAATCTTACATTCCACCCAATGGCACAATACAAGGAATAAGTACAAGAAAAATCCGTCCTACATTGCATTTTAGCTCTTTTACTGAAGAGATAGATATATTAGATCCAAAGACAGAACCAAGTAGAGGCCAACGGGCCATGGTCCCCCGAAGTTTATTTTTTTTTTCAATTTAGTTTTTTATAAATATATTATGGCTCTCCAAAAAATATAAGTAGCCCCCTTCAATATTTCTATAGTATTTAAAAAAATATTAAAAAATTTATTCTTGATAAAAACAAAGGGAAAGTCTTCTTGAAAAAGTTTAATCACTCATGATGACTTTTAAATGATATTTTTTATTAAATAATAATTTAATATTTATTTAATATTTTACTCAAAATAATAATATTTTATAAGTAATATAATATATATATATATATATATATAAAGAAAATAAAATATGAATAAACTTTTATCATCTTTCTTCTTCATATTAGTGCTTAGCAAGAACAGAAGAAAAAAAAAATTTAGCTTGACCCCCCAATATTAACATCCTGGCTTTGCCACTGATTAGACTCTTTATGAGTTAAATGAGTGAGCAAAATTTTATTTATAATTTTTATGATCTTTTTAATAATTTTTAAATTTTAAAAGGGCTCAATTGATTTTTTTTTTTTAGTTTGTTATTAATGCCTTTTTGACCCTTTAGCCTTAGTTTAAAAATTTTCTAATTTACTTCCAATTAAAAAGTAGAGATTAAATTGAATAAATGTATAAAGTTTGAGGGCTATGTCTTATATACAATCACCAAAACAAATATTTAACGTGCAATTTTAACGGAAATACTATTTTGCTCACTCATCTAACATAGAGGGGCTAATTTGCCCAGGGACTAAAATACAATCCAAGATATAGTATAAAGGGTTTTATGGTACTTTTACCCACAATAAAATAATATAAATATATAATGTCGTAATTTTGACTACCTTGACGGTATTTCCTATGACTAGTTTGCATATAAGGTGGTGAAATGAAGGTTATATTACCAAAATATAGAGAAAACGGTCCTCGATTTCCCATGGAAAAAAGGTTTGTGTTTGTAGTATTCTCATTGGTCATAGGTGTTGTTCAATCAGTAAATGCAGAGGTGCCAGCCATCTTCGTACTAGGAGACTCCACATCTGATGTTGGAACCAACAATTATTTGCCTCAAAGTACCATAAAAGCTAACTTCCCACACCATGGGATCGATTTCCCTTTTGCCATACCAACTGGCAGATTCAGCAATGGCTTCAATACTGCTGATTATCTTGGTTAGTATACTATTTACTACTCCCTGATATAGATATGCTTTAACATGTGATCATTCATCATTACATTAACCCCGCTTTGTCTTGTCTGATGGTTTCATTGTCAGCTCAACTATTTGGTTTCAAGAAAAGCCCACCACCATTTTTTTCTCAAAACGTAAAATTTTCGATTAAGATACGTAAGTTCAGAGGTATAAACTTCTCATCCGCAGGATGTGGCCTTCTTGGCTCGACCGGACAAACAACAGTAAGTCCTCTTAATTTCTGCAAAGCATGAACTAACATTGGTTGCTCAATATTTCTTGTCAATTAACATTTCCTATATTGATTCCATAGCCACTGAAAAAGAATGTTGTCACAATGGGGGAACAGTTGTTCCAATTCTCTACAGTTCACAATGATCTCTTGGCTTTCAAAGGTCCATTAGAAACCGAGAAGTTTCTCTCCAAGTCTCTGTTCTTCATCAGCATTGGTAGCAATGACATTATGAATAATTACTATTCAAGCAACCCGATACCAAAAGAATACTTCATACCCAAATTAGGACTCGTATATGAGAAACATTTGAGGGTGAGAGTTCATTCTTTCTTCTTGTTTGAATTATCATCACCATCAAAGGTATAATCACAAAAATGTATCTTACCTGGATTCTTCATTTCCCCAAACTTAACCACGTCTAACACATATATGAGTATGATATGTGAAAAGCTTCGAAAATTTGAGTATATGCAGGAAACGTACCTGAAGTCCGAGTAACATAGCTTAAAATGAACAACTATGTCATGCTTAACAAGAAATAATATTTGTCCATGCAGAACCTAATTAGTCTTGGGGCAAGGAAGTTTGGCATAGTAAGTGTTCCAGCACTTGGGTGTTGCCCATCTCAAAGGATTTATCAAGCTAACGGTGAATGTTTGGAGGAGTTGAACAACCAAGCAAGGGCTTTCTTTTCAACAATGGAGCTCCTTTTGGGCAACCTCCGTTTAGAATACAAGGACATAAAGTTTTCTCTTGGAAATACAGTTGATATGACACTGAATGTCATCGATAACGCTCTAGCATTCAGTAAGCTTTTCTCAGTCGAATGATAATATTAATAGACGGTGTAAACATGATCTAATGATCTTCATTTCAACTTTTTGTTTTTCCAGATTTTAAATATGTGAAAACCGCATGTTGTGGAAGCGGCACATTGAATGCACAAGGCTCTTGTTCTCCCATATCTGATCTTTGCTCAAATCGCAATGAATACTTGTTCTGGGATTCGTTCCACCCGACACAAACTGCTTCAAAGTTGGCAGCTTTTACACTCTACGGTGGTGAACCAAGATTCGTATCCCCTATCAATTTTTCCCAGCTGCCAGATGCTTAACACATAGAGTGCCTTAAACTTAATGAACCATATAAAAATTTATCTGCTTGTAGCAGAACAGTAAGAGATCGGTTTACTTGCATTTTGCCAAAACAAGAATCTAGTATCTAGAAAATAGGCAGGTTGCCGATGTAATCTTATAACCAGGACTTCTAACTGGAATTTATGGATATAAGAAGCAAATTCTAATGAATAAAAGATGTTACAGCACAAAGCTGGAAGCCAGAATAGATGGCAAAATAGAATAGGTTTTATATTGCTGCATATATGAAGTCATAGACATGGGCGAGAAAGCTGTAGAAAATTAGCTCATTCTGGCCTATAATTGATATATATTTACAGGCCGCATAGGTTAGAAGAGATCAAATTTGGTTGGATGGTCATCTATTTTGCATGAGCAGATCCAGTTTAGTTCGGAAAAAGATAGGAACTTTTTATGACTTATCTAGGTATCGTCCAATGCCATGGTTCCAACACTTGATAACCCGTATCGTCTCAACATATCTGTTTCACCTATGGAACCAAGTCCATTTAGGAGTTGATCTTTCTCCCTTTGCATCTCTAGCCAGTACTCTGAGTCCTCAAATAACCTTAGTATCTGTCCAAACAAAGCAAATAACATGATCCTCATTGATCGGTACAGATCTATATAAATTGATTATGGTAGAATTCAAAGATGATAGATGATGACCGAAGTGATTGAAAAGCAAAATTTATCTAGAAAAAAAAAAGAAATTTCACCATCTTCATTGTTGGCCTTTGGGAAGATGAATGCATGAGGCAGAGGCGTGCTATAAACATCATTACTTCCATCTCTTCCTCCTTGTAATTTTGGTTCAAGAAAGGATCAACTAGATGCTCACATAGGCCAAACCGTAGTAAAGATCTTGCCTGAAAGATAGTTAGACCGTAAAACTTAAAGCTTTTAGACATAAAAACTTGATTTATGGTATAACATGTCAATATATTACCCAAAGCACCAAGCTTTCATGGTTTCTCTGGTTGCTTTGAATAGCTTCTTTCCCTGTAATAAGTTCCAGTAGCACAACCCCATAGGAATAAACATCTATCTTTTCATCAATCTTTCCACACACCATGTACTCTGGTGCCAAGTATCCAAATGTCCTAACAATGTCAATTGGCTTTGTGTTTGCTGAGACTTGATAAGATTGATTATGCACTACAGCTGCTCCAAAACCCGAGAGCTACAAAAGATATCCGGCATAAGTTGCGAGTAGGGAAAGTTATTTCGCTTTATAAAATGCATCTTGAAGTAGATGCATATATCTCAGCATACACTTCAGATTTAAGGTTCTAATGTTGGCTGTATTAAGAGTAGAAGCCGAATTGAAAGAGAAACTGTCTATTAAGCATCAAAGACATTTGAACATGGGTGTATACTTACTTGCGGTTGCCAATTATCAGAGAGAAGAATGTTAGATGAATTCACATTTCTATGAATGATGGGAGGGTCACAAGAATGGTGAAGGTAGTCCAGGGCCTTGGCTACACCAATTGCAATAGTCATCCTCTCAGCCCACTTGAGTTGTTTTAAACATTGTTTCAAGCTTCCATTTAGAAGATTATAAACAATTGCATGCAATTCTTTGCTATCACAGTACCCAATTATCTCAACTATGTTCTCATGATTTATGCTGGATAATGTCTCTACTTCTCGAAGAAGATCCTTTGCAGACCAACGTGTGGTTTTGAGGACTTTCACAGCTGCAGCATGACCGTCCTCGAGATTAGCTTGATACACCATAGCATTTCCTCCCTTCCCAGTCACCATGGTGGGGCTAAAATTATCCGTGGCAACACTGAGCTCTTCCAGTCTAAACCGTCTGCAGGACCGCACTGCTTCTTGGGATGCCATCCTGCAAAACCTCCTCGTCACATTCACACTTTTCTTCAGATTCTGCTGGCCTCCACCACTGGTTTGCCATGTGGATGACGATGATGCAGAAGAAGATGGCATAGTGAATGACTTTTTAAACTGATGTTCAGGAACTTTCTTCTTGAGAATGTAATGTCCTTCGCTATCAATTCGACACTTTGACGGTGATGCTGAAGACAATGGTACCGTCAACGACTTTTGTAACTGACGGGAGCTTGTCGATTGATCAACCACAGAGTTTGCCTGGGAAGATGATAAACAAGGTTGAAAAGGTACACCTGCAGAACCTTGCTGGGAAGTTCCCTGCTGTTGGATTACAATTCTCCCAGCACCGTCCATCACCAAAAGGGTGCATGTGGGAGGCAAACTTTTAAGACAAGTGCTTACAGCCAAATCCTTTGGCCTACAGAAAACAAAAACCATGGAAATATCAGATAGAAACACATGGTGATTCATTAAACATTAAACAGTCTTCTCATTACCCTGAAATGTTGCATCCAATTACAAGGATTGTAGCATAATGTTCTCGAACTTGATGAGATAACACCGAGATATAGGAGTTTCCAGTACAGATTTTAACAAGAAAACTAACCTGCATCCGGCAAATAGATAAATAAAAGTCCAGTTCCGTAATGTGATTATCTTAAATCATACTTTTACCTGTTTGGATTTACAGAGATCTTCATGGATGTGGAAAGTGTTGGGATCGAAAGCATCATTCATTTGTTGAACATGTACGGCTAAAACATTGTCACCCGGCTTGACAAGCAGGCAGAGTAACTGGAGCAGCATTTCTCGGCTGCAGTTATCAGATTTTAGACCAACTATTATGGTTTTGTTCTTCACTGTCTTGCCACTCAGATAAGACATAATTCTGCAATTGATCTTTGCATTTCCACCCATGATTCAGATTATATCTAACAAGCTTCAGCCACCATTCCATCTCATAACGAGGTCCTTTATTTTTATTTTTTTTCAGATTTTAGGGTTTTGGAATTTGATGTTTGATTGGGGAGGACAAGGACAGAGCTTTAAATCAATTAGTGGGCAGTGGTATGTGTACACATTCTCCCAATTGGCAAAGCAATTACTTCAGTTTGGTGAAGTGGTTACAACAAGATATCAAGTGCCCACGGTTAAGCTCCTAACTAGCCTCAACTCAACTCAAAAAAGAAAAACCCTCCAATTAATATTTTACAACTTCAATATCCCTAAATCCAAAGGCTTAATGTGTACTTCCGGGGACTAAAGTATACAAATTCTTAAAAATCATTAAAAATTGTAAATAATATATATATATATATATATATATATATCCTTTCACTTGTCTAAATGCAAAGACGGTTCATGCTTTTTTCTATCACAGGCAGCACTTTTCATCGTTTCCCTGCTTTCTAATGGCTCATAGCTCAAAAATCTATTGCATTGTTCCATGAAAGAGCTTGAAATCTGAAAGCCCATTTGAGGGTTCTCTCTACGGAATTTGAAAAAAGAGGAGGAGGAGCTAAATAGTTTATCTCTTGAGTTGAACCACCCCTGGATGTGTGGAGTTTCTAGACTCATTGTCATCGAAAACCATAAACCCAGAAATAAAAAACACAAATGAACAAATAAAAAGCAAGCTATATAGCTAATCTCACTCAAAACACCATTTGAAGCAGGGAGTACTTAAGGACTAAATTATTAATAAGTTTATACTAACAACTTCAACAAGTTATTTACAAAAGTTAGTTTAACCAACGTTAGATGTGGGAACGAGCAAATTTGTAACTTCATCACTCCATTAGTAAATTTATAATTTAATTCTTTTTAACTTAAATTTGATCATGGGTAGAATTATTCGTCTAAGCTAGAAGTCCCGTCCAAAAAGTGAGAGAGATTTGAGTAAATTTATATGCCCGAAAAATAAATTTAAATAAAAAATAAAACCCATTTTTTAGATAGACCAAGCCTCATGTAAAAAATTTTGACCCGACCCGAATCTTCTATTTTGCTACTGTTTTATTGTTGTTTTGCTATCATTCTATTATTATATTGCTATTATTTATTTTTTATTGTTTGAATAGATATTGTATTTACTATTATTTTAGAGACATTTGCTTGTTAAGTTGTAATCATCTTGTGTTATTTAAGGATAAAAATATTTTTTTTAATGTATTTTCAATTTATAAGGAAATATTTATTTTAATGTTTTTAATATAGTTGATGTATTATATTTTTTAAATTTATTTTTATATAAAAAATAATCTAAAAAAATGTCAGATGAGGCTTCACAGGACTAGGAGGTGATCTTTGGAGCGGTCTGTTGGCACCTTTGGAAACAGAGAAATGGGATGCTGTTTGACTTAGACTACAAAGACCATGAGGGGGTTCTGAGCGGAGTTACAGATTGAAGGAAGAAGTGATGAGATGTGGGACTAATAGCTTGAATTCTATCACTAGGAGGGGAGACCGTAGGGTGGAGAAATGGGAAAGGCCAGCAGATGGATGGTACAAGGTGAACTCGAATGGAGCCTTCCGAACTGGGGATGGGATAGCAGCTAGTGGCGGGGTTATTCGGGATTCCCATGGACAATAGTTGCGGGGTTATTCCAGGAGTATCGAGATATGTTCGGTGATGGAAACAAAAGCTTGGGATGTCTACGATGGCTTGGTGCAAGCTTGGCAAATGAGCAGTCGACGAGTGGTGTTGGAAATTGATAGTGCAACTGCTGTCCAGATGCTACTAGGATGCCAGGCAGAGAATCAGGGAAGTGGAGTTCTGCGCGCTGCCAAGGAAATGCTCAAAAGCGACTGGATAGTTAAAGTGCAACATGTAAAGAGAGAAGGAACACAGTAGCTGATGGTTAGCTGCAATTTCTAAGGGTCGGCTACTGTTTAAAAACTTACGATAATCCTCCTCATGAGATTTTGAGGCTGCTATTATTAGATAATGCTTCTATTCAACCAAAAAAAAAACCAAGGCTCCGTTTGTTTGCCATGAAATCATTTTCCGGTAAAGCTTTTCAGTCTTTTTCAGTGTTTGTTTGGCTGAAAAGAATTTTCTAACTTAAAATGAATTACAAAACATGGGAAATGAGGCCTTTAATTTGGGAAAATGTCTTACCGTTTTTATTTCGGTTTCAGGAAAAGAAGCCAAGAACTCTCAACACCTGATCTTCCCTTTCCCTTCCCCTTCCCCTTCCCCTTCCCCCATCCTTGACACCCTGATCTTCTGCTTGTCGTCAGCCAACAATGATTCTCAACACCAGACGCCGGCGTTCATCTTTGATTTTCCTCATCTTCGCCTTTCGTTGTCAAAATGGTTACTGCACCACCAGTCGGCATATATACTTGGAGTCACCATTCCCATCTGCATCCATCTTTTCCATTTCACTGAAAATTAAACCCTAGAATTTTGATTTGAATCGCTTCGAGACAGCCAAGGTGATAATCTTAACTCGTTTTAATCTTTTTTTTTTTTTTTGTTCTTTTTAACTTGTTTAGATTTGTTTCACTTCGAAAGGCTCACTTAATCTGTTTTAATTCTTCTTTGATTCTTTTTGTTGTTTTAATTTGCTGTGAATTTGATTCGGAATTGAAGCTGCATTCCTTTTTTTTCAGTGTTTGTGTGGTTGTTATTATAGATTATAGATTTGAGAAAAACCTTTTTGTTGTGGTTAGTACTACCTGATACAAGTTTGGATGAAGAAATTTCAGTTTAGGTCTTTTACTAATTGCAGTGTTTTGAAATTAGAATTGCTAGTTGCTTAAGACTTTGCATTTCTGTGAGAAGCAATGTTCAATGCTTGACTATCTCGTGGATGTTGATAACGGAAATTTATGGTTCTATAATTTGTAAACTGAGAGGCTTTTGTTATTGTGTGTTTTAAGGGGGCAGATTGATGGCGTTGAGCTTATAGCCTCTGAGAATTTTACATCGCGTGCTGTGATGGAGGCAGTCGGGTCATGCCTCACAAACAAGTATTCGAAGGACTACCTGGTAAAAGGTATATACTATGTATAATTGACCAAAGTGAAAAGAGATTTAATTATGTTTTTGGTTTTGATTTAATTGATTGCAGCCAATGATCTTTTTGTTTATTGCAGGTACTATGGTGGCAATGAGTACATTGATGAACTTGAAATACTTTGCCAGAAGAGGGCTTTGGCAGCATTTCATTTGGATGAAAAGAAGTGGGGCATTAATGTTCAACCGTTGTCTGGTTCTCCGACAAACTTTGAGGTTTATACAGCTATTCTTAATCCACATGATCAAATAATGGTAATATTCTTTTGCCTGTTTTAGCTACCGTAAATTAGTGTTTTTCTGCTAGATGGTACTCAAATCAATGATTTCTTAATATAACTGGTATAGGGTCTGGACTTACCTTATGGAGGACATTTGTCACATGGATTTATGACTCCTAAAAGACGAGTATCTGGCACATCAATCTATTTCGAGTCAATGCCTTATCAACTTGATGAATCCACAGATTATTCCTCATTGTTTGACTTACTGAGTTTTAGTGGTTGGTATGTTTGCTTGGTGGTTGATTCAATCTGATAGAAATATGGAACAGGCCTTGTTGATTATGAAAAAGAAAAAGAAAATAGAAAATCTATTTTTACTCCAAAATATGTGATGAGTTACCGATGCTTTGGTGGTTAATTTCTTTCACAGTGATTTCAATATCCTTTCAGTGTCTTATGGAGCACTTTTTCTTGTTTATAGGAAAATTTTTAAATTTGATGTATGGTTTTGTTTCACCTTCATCTTACGTATGATTGCTACTTCTTTTTTCTCTGGTATGTCATTGACTAACAGCATGATTTTCGATGATGTCATTGATGCTAATCCCCCTTTCCTGAAAAAAAATAATCGATGCTACTTGTGCTGCAAATGCTATTGAACACAAATATAGTGATTCTATTTAAATTATGATCTAACTGGACATTGATTAATGCATTACTTCTGAATTCCAAAACTATTGATCTGGTTCTTAAACACAAGTTATAAATTTGCTATTTCAAATTGCATATTCCACTGCTGAGGTTGACATAGTAAAAATTTGTCAGTGAAGAATTGTTGGATTCGATGAAACCTTGGTTAGTATGTCTGGATTAATTGAAGGTCTTCCAGATGCTGTTGCCCTTAGATGCCTAGCACGAGTTCCCTTCTACCTATATCCTAAGTTAGAGCTTGTTTCCCGTTCATGGAGAGCTGCCATTCGTGTTTTTTATAACACAATTAAAAATAATTTATTTGACTTTGGTTGTTTTCAATTTATGACGGTTAATATTCTAGCTTAATAATTGAGAATTATTATATACTTAATTTGATTTATTTATTTTTAAATAAATCATTGCAATATATGTAAAAAAAATTTAAAATATAAATTTATTAATATATATATATAATAAACTCAATTAAACAATGAAAAGATAATAAATTCTTAAATATATATTTGTTTAATTTAAAACAGCTTTTATGAAATATTTTTAGGAAACCTGTCAAACAACAGAAAATATTTTACACAGATTTATCCAAACACCAAAAAAGTAAATTATTTTCCAGAAATTATTTTCGAAAAATATTTCACTGACAAACAAACGGAGCCTAATTAAAGAGATGTACTACTAGATTATCTTGTAATTAAACACTTATTATTTCATTAATAAAGTTCACCAACCCTTCTTTTCACAATATAATTTTTATTTAATTAATTGGATTAAAGCAAAAAAAATTAAAGAAAAAAATCTAAGATTTTTATTTGGTTGAGAGGATATAAAATGACTTAATATCACATTTTATTTAATGAAACATAGGAGTGACCAAATTATAAATTTACTAATAGTTGAGTGATTAAATTATAAATTATTAATTATTGAGTGATCAAATTATAAATTTACTAACCCCATCTAATGATTACGCTTATAACTTCGACTAATTTAATAATCAATTTGTAACTTTCAAATAATTCAATAACTAATATATAATTTTTTGAAGTTGAATGACTAAAATATAAACTTGTTAGTAATTTAATAACTTTTAAGTATAATTTACTTATTATTAAAGAAAAAAAAATGTTTTTACCTTGTGTGGATTTATCTTAAGATTAATATATATGGAGGTACTAAATCTGACTATTTATCCCCCTACTTGATATTTAAACATTTCTTTTTTCAATTTTACCGGTACCTAAATTTAGAAACCAACTTAATGCATTTTTTAGATACCTAACTATTACCGTTAAAATACATTGATGTGACACTAAAAATCAATAACATGATAAAATATGACAACATAAAATTTTGACAAGTGGCAAAAAATTTAAAATTTATAAATAAAAAAATTACATGTCAAAATATGAGACTATCAAACGCCATTATACTAATGACTCACATCATTATATTTTAATTGTGTGTGTTAGTTTTATTATTTCTAAATTTAGGTACTAGGCCCAAAAAATAGTTTAAGTACCGAATAGCTAAGTTTAGGTAACTCCATGTAACTAGAAAAATAATAATAAAAGAATCAAACAAAAGGCAACTCTAGTTTCAAAAGCAAATTTCAACCCAAAACAAATGCAATAAAATCACATTTTTTGGGTGTAAAGCTTTTTTCTTTATTCATTACTAGATTTCTTTATTCTTTTTTGTTTCCCTTAATTGTTCTTGAGATCCTTGGACAAACTCAAATTTATTCAACAGACTTCTTTTACACTATTCCCAAAATTGCAGAGAAGGAACATAGCAACATAAGTAGCCACCAACAATCATATATCTGCATTTTAAAGAAGCAAATCGATATAACATTACAGGATCTTAATCCATGTCAAACTCACGAAACATGTTTTTCAAAAATATCCTAAATAGGTACAGGTTTCTAAGTCAGAAAAACAAGAGTTTGTTGCATCATATGCAGATCAAACATAATTTTTGAGGTTAATTCGTCCTAAGATCACTGAAAATCCAACTCTTCATGTAAACATACTATATTCGAGTCTCACACCCATGTCCAAGTATCAATAGTACATAAATCGTAACAAGTCTTCTTGGTTAGCTCATCCTTGAAAGGTAAAACGGAAACTTAATCACATAGTTAAGAAACTGCCAATCAACTAACAGACTTTGCCTGGTATGATCATTAAAATAAAGCAGTTAAAGCACACTATGAGCTAATGCCGGTTGCCCAACTACTAGTAACTTGGCCCTACTGGATCTAAGGCATTATGGTCTTTGATCGAGAGGAATCAAATGATATTTTCAGTAAAGCATCTTCAATAAGCTCGTGCCAAAAAGCTCCACAATGTTCAGCATTTAACCACAAGAATACACTTACAAGATCTGAATAGATGCATCAAGATCTAATTGTTGCACAGCAAGATAAATAACATTTCACAAACTTGCAGCATCAAAATTTCTTATTTAATCCAGATTCCGATCCTAGAGTTAGATAACTTAGGCTAGTTCAGAAGCAAGTCTAAGGTAATTTTTAATCACATGCATATAATGTAAAAACTTCATTATAATAGAAAATTAATCAGTAATTTGCACAAACCAAGTTAAACTAACTAAACACATATATAGGATCTTGAACAGTAATAATAGATAGCCAGTATTATTCTACAAATAAGTTTTTATTTAGTTTTCAGCACTTAGCAGACACTGCACATAAAGTTAATCAGATAACCCCAACACACACACAAGTTTATAAACAGCAAAAGGTATCTCTGCAGACAATTTGTTCCAAAGAAAACTCGCCTGAGGAAAATTTTGCATCAATCACTCGGACATCTGCACGTGAAAAATAAAAATGATTTTAACCACTAGGAACATTAGCAATGTTCATTGGTAGTGAACTAAACCTAGCCAAACCAACCCATCAGATCATTTCCAGTTATCAGAGGGCTAAGACAATTGGCTATAAACTTGCCTGGTTTAGAGGATTGTCTGGAGATTTCTTCCATAGTTTCCATATCAAATCCTTGTATTGGGTGTGAGTAAGACCCGGCTTCTCTTCCTTAAGCCTGGGAAGTTCAGCTTCTTCAAATGCCTACATTCATTCATCAATGAATTTATTGCTATGCAGTCAGATTAAGGCACCAAAACATACTATCCTATAAACAATAATCTAATTGGGAGAGTAGTTGAAAATCCAGAAAAGAACCAATGCGGCGTGTACTGAACCTTAAAGGAAGCCTTAAGCCGCCTTTCAGGATGGCGATCGGCGGGGAGGTTATCGGCCACTGCCATCTGCGCAATCGCCTCCTCCACACTCCTTGCTTCAATCAGCGAATCATCCCTATTCGTATTCGTCACTAATACCACCCTCTCATACTCTTCTTCCGCCGCCGTCCGACTCTGCTTCTTCTTGGCCTCCTCCGCTTTCTTCGCCATCTCCGCTTGCTCCTCCTCCTTCCTTTTCTGCAGTTGCGCTTCCGTCACCTTAGGGACGGGAATTGCCACACGGTTCGCCTTCTTATCTGGTTTCTTCATCGCTTTATCTATCTCTTTCTCCTCCATCTCCGCTTGACGACGCGCCTCCGCACGGCGAGCAGCGGCTTCAGCTCGTTTCTCTGCGTCTTCCTCGCGTTTCTTGGCCGCCTTGGATTTGGGACCCTCGGCTTCGCGCCAGTACTTCTCTTCTTTCTCCTGGGCTTCACGCTCTTTCCGATCGGATTCGGTGGCGCTCTTGCGCGCACGCGCCGCCTCGGCTTTGCTGTTTACGCCCATCTTCTTCGGCATCTTGTAGTAAATTTCGGCGTCACTTAGGTTTTCAGTTTCTTTTTGAGAAATTAATTGCAAAAAAATAAATAAATAAATAAATATTGGAGAGGATTGCTGATCACCGCGGTTAGATTTTGGGTCTTAAATATAAGAACCTTTGATGAGTGCCAAGCGGTTGCAGTTCGGAACCAACTTCTGAATTTTACTATTATTTTTTAGGCTGAAAAACTAAAAAATTACAAAAATTATAAACAATAAATTTAAAAGTATAGAAATAACAAAAAATTACTAATTTTTAAAAATAAAAAATATTTTTAAAATTTTATAAATTATTAGAGCTTCAACCTAAAATTGGGTCTTTCTTTTAAGTGATAAATTAAGATAAATTATTTTTTTCAAATTATTTAAATAATAAAAAATAATATTATTTCAATTCAAATGATAATTTAAATAATGTTATGAATATTTTATTAAATAGATGTTCTTTAAATTCTAATAATCATTAGAAGTATAATAACCAAGGAATGACAAGTGTTTTTCTTTATGTAGATCCTATTTCAATGAGAACTTGATGAGTTGATCCGCCTACACGTCTTGCTTTTACTGCTATATCGGAAGTTTCTCCACGTATTGCTTGACGTAAAACAAATAGTAGATTTGTTTCTATCTTTTGTTGAATCTTTTTAAAGGCTTGATAGATAATTTGATAAGCCAATGATTTTTTCCGTGTTTTAGAATACGGTTAACCAACATGTTAACTAATCGATTACGATAAATTGGATCGGATTTTGCAGTTTTTTCTTCTGCAGTACCTCGACGTGAAATGAGCGTGAAAGGGGTTCAAGAATCCATTTTCTTTTTATAAGGGCTAAAGTAATTTATTTTGGCTTTTTGACCCCATATTGTAGGGTGGATCTCGAAAGATATGAAAGATCTCCCTCCAAGCCATACATACGACTTTCATCGAATACGGTTTTCCACATAATTCCAAATGTATCTATGAGATCGGGTATGGAATTTTGTTTACTCACTTTAAATTGAGTATCTGTTTCCCTCCCTTTCCTGCTAGGATTGGAAATCCTGTATTTTACATATCCATACGATTGAGTCCTTGGGTTTCCAAAATAGTGTAAAAAGAAATGCTTCGAATCATTGCTATTTGACCCGGACCTGTTTTAAAAGAGTTGAGGCATTTCGAATTGTTTGTATAACACCCTTTAACCCTAAACCGTAGCCGGAACAGGGTTATGAGGCATTATAAGACATATCGGAAAATTTACAAGTAATATACAAATAATTATCGAACATATTATTAAATAATCAAAAAGTTCCTTAGATGGACCCTCGAGGCCCAAAACACGTATTAGAAGTGGAACGAAACTTGTTTGAATACTCCAAAAAAATTTCGTAATTTTTTTTTTAAAAAAAACTCAATATAACCCCTTTATAAACATCTAACCTTCCCTGCAATTTTCAAACCGAATACAATCCAAAACCAATCTTTCAACCAATACATTTGCACACTTAATATACCTAAATTATGTCTATAACTTTGACTTAACCATAAAATCAAATAACATTCATAAAATCATATAAAATTTTACTAATTATCTTTATTCATTTTTCTTTCCAAGTTTATTACCCAAACTTACCAAATTTGTCATACCATTTTATTAAACTTAGTATCAAAACACCAAATATCATTCATTACAACCAAAAATTATATAATATTTTAAAGTGACCATTACAACACCTACGTGCATGCCACTTTCATTTAAGGAAGAAAACATCACCAAAATTTTTATGCTGGAGTCGGGACCGTTCGGATGCTGGATCGGGACTCTGGACTCCTATTGACTGCGCGCATGACGGAAACAACGTGCATACCGTTGAGTACTTCATACTCAGTGGTATTACCATAATTCAAATTATAATAATAATAATGGAATATAATTATCAAGCATATAACTATCCAATTTCTCAAATATCAATTCATTCTTAAACTTTCATTAATTAACAATATATATATATATATATATATATATATTAGCTATTCTTCAATTTCATTCACATATCATATGTCTCAATTTCAATCATTACATGAACATTAAGTTCATGCCTTTCATTTCCAATCTCAATTTCAATCCACAATTCAACTTTCTCACATTTTCAACAGTACAATCGATCAAATTCATTTAATTTTTTCCCATTTCGATTATTCACCCTATTAACAAACCCGGAATTTGACGGATACACAGATTCCAACCCACACACACCATTACGGCACATTGTGCCTAAAACGGTACATAGTACCTGATCAGTATACGACACATAAGTGCCTGAAACGACACACGAGGTGCCTGATACGACACACGAGGTGCCTGAAATACGACACATAAAGTACCTGATCGGCAAAGCCGATAAATCCCGTATTCTTCCAAATCCAATTGCATGCCAACTATATCCGACTTAGCCCGACCAGTTAATAGGGTATTTCAATTCTCAATTAAATTTTCACTTTCATACCAAATTTAAGATCACTATTCAATTTCAATTTCACATTCAAATCAATATACAATTCATTTATACATACACATTCACCATCCAATCCAATTCCCATTCAACTCAAATATTAATACTTACCTTATACTCATTTATTAAATATAATTTATATAAAATATTTAATAAAAAGTAATTTGAATTATAGTAATACAAACCCGGATTTGTTCGATTACTCCTCGATAACTTTTCCCTTTCCTCTCGATGCCGATGCTTCGGGTTCTTTGCTAGCTACAAAAATTAAAATAATTATACCATTAATTACAGCACTAATTATAAAAAATAATTGAATTTCTATTCAATTTACACATTATTTTCAATTAGGTCCTAATTAACTCATTCACTTTACTAACTTAATTCATACTTCATTCTTATTCAAATTCCTATCAAATTCAACCTAACTATCAAGTGTTTATAATAAAACCCTAATTTAAAATTTCTTTCAATTTAATCCCTCAATCACAAAACTTATAGCTTCTTTTACAATTTAATCCATTTATCAATCCTAACTTGAAATTCATTCAATTAAATCCCTAATTCAACAATTTATCCAACATGAACCATGCTTAAAAACCTATGAACTTCCAAGACTTCAACTTAATTTCAACAAAACTTTGTTTTAAAGCTTCTAAAACATCAAAATTAAGTAAAAAGGGGCTTAATTGGCTTACCAATCAAAGCTTTAAACCTTAAACCCTTAGTTTTTCCTTTTTCTTTTCTTTCTTTCTTTTTCCTGCTCTGTTTCGAATGGTTCTCTGTTACTTTTGCCTTTGTTTCTTTCTTTTATACTTTTATTTCTTTTTATTTCATTTACTTATTTACTTTATTTTATTTAATTAGCTTAATAGTAATTAATAATTAATAGAACATATATCTATTAAATAAACAATATATATATTACAAGTGTATATCATCATCACCTTACAATTGTCACTATTTAATTTATTTATCATATAAAAACTCTTATTGTAAGAGGCCCATTTTGCCCGGGCCCATGAAAACCAAAACAAAAAAAGAGAAAATAATAAAAACAAAAGAAAAAATAATAAAACCAAAGTCCAAATAATTACAGTCCATTTACAAACGGACGACCCAGTGGCCTATTACACCATTAGCCCAATTACACCCTCAAACCCGGTCAAAAACTGCCTACCCAGACCCAAACCAGACCCAAATCAGACCCAAAACAGAGACGGCCCAAGAGGGCCCAACACCCAAAACCGAAATCAGAAGACCTAGGGTTTCTGAAACCCTAGGCGCCGCAAATGCCTAGCCTTCGCGCCGCAAGCCTCGTCCAGCCTTCGATCACGCCTCAATCCGCGCGAACCACGCCGCCATCAACGCGCGGACAGCTCCTCGTCGCCAGAATCCACGCCTCTCCTGCATAAGAAAGGAAAGAAACAGCAGCAAAAATGGCAGAAACAATGTATTTCCTTTTTTATTTTTATTTTCAAGGCTATAAAAGCCCGACCTATCCTGTAACTAAGGACACAGATATATACACGCAAATATACACAGAGAATACCAAATCAAGCAGAGGTTTTGTTTTATTTTTTTATTTTTTTTATTTTCGAACACTGTTATTTTTATTTTTATTTTTTTTGGAAACCATATATATAACATATATATAAAATACATTTATAAAAAAAGAAAAAAACTTACATTTTTTTTGAATTCCGGCGCCGATGTCTAGGCCGAAAATCGCCCAGGCGAGAGAGAAAAGGGAAAGGCTTTGTTTTTTTTTTTTTTTTTTTTTGAAAACGATAGCAGAAATGAGCAAAAAAGAAATTTTTTTGGTTTTTATAAAGGAATGAAACGGCATCGTTTAGGGCCTGTTTCAGAGGCCTCAAAACGGCGCCGTATAAAGGCCAACCCGCGCACTGACCCGACCCACAAAGAGGATCCGCGTGTTTTTTTAAAATGGGTTATTTGCTGCTTTAGCCCTTCCGCATTTTTGTAAATTTACAATAGCATTTTTCCCTATTTTCAATTTTGACCCAAAACTTATCTTTTGTTCTAATTCAGTCCCTAGGGCCATTTAAAGCCTGATATCGAAACGGCGTTGTTTAATAGATAGGGCAGAATTGTCCAATAGGTCCCTGCATTTAGGCGCGTATTCCAATATCATCTTTTTTGCATTTTAACCTTAAATTTTTTATTATTTTAATTTAATTCTTACTCATTTGATTTTTTTATATATTCTTTTTATTTTCATTTTATTCTTATTTTTAATTATTATATATATATTAAATTATTATTATTTATTATTTTTCAATATTATTCATATATTGTATGTTATTTTAAAATTTTATATATTAGTTATTATATTATATTTTTATTTTATATATTATACATTATTATATTATATTTTATATATAACTTTTAAATTATTTTATCCTTAATGTTGCACATAATTTTGTATAATATATTGTTTATTCTTAAATATGTAGTTTTATATGTATTAAATTATTACAAATATGTTTTTATTTAAATTTATAAATCATTTATTTATTTCAAAACGTATTTTATTTATTATCTCAAAATATGTATACAATTTTTTTTATTTTTTATTTTGCAATATTTATTTATTATTTGGTATATGTCATAGCATAAAAAGTTTAATCTTGCATGAGAAGTTTTCATATTTAGTAAATTATTGCATTTTATCTAAAGGTTTTTTTTTTTTAAATAAGACAATGTTTTGTATTTAGAAATTCGGGGAATAGTGCCCTAACGTGCTGGGTTTCGATTTTCCGTATTGACTAAATAACTAAATATCCTTTTAATGAATTTTGTAAATCATGAGATGATGTTGGCTACGAGGGTTTAAAACATCATGTCCTAACGTGCTGGATGTAATGTTTGTATTCTTTCGGAACAAAGGAATCTCAAGTTCCAACTCAAATTGTTTAAGTTTTTAAAGAAATCATGTTTTCAAATCTTATCGAATTTTCGACATTAGGACAATAACTAATCAATCTGGTACCAATTTTGGGCGTTACGAGGGTGCTAATCCTTCCTCGTACGTAACCGACTCCCGAACCCGTTTTCTTGAATTTCATAGGCCAAAATCAATGTTTTGAAATAAAATGTTTTATAAGGTGATCCGATCACACCTAAGCAAAAAGGGATTGGTGGTGACTCCATTTTCATTTTTTAAAGTCGATCCCCGTTTTCTAAAATACTAAAAATGGTTTCGACAGCTTGGCGACTCCACTGGGGAGCGATAAGAGAGTCAAACCGTAAAATTGATTATTTTCTGTCCTTTGTCAGAAATTTGAAAATTTTATTTGAAAATTTAAAATTTTTTATTTGAACATATGATTATTATTTTCTTGCACACATTGCATTGCATGACCGTTGTGGTCGCACCCTTAAGTGGGAGTGAGAAACTATACCTTCGTGAGGTTTTTACCTCTGCATAGGCTAGTGGACTGCTTTCGGGATACATCCGTACCTATGTCTTCGTGAGGTTTTCACCTCCGCATAGCCATAGGGAAATGTATTCCCCTGAACTGAACTCGGTCTGTATGAGCCTATAATGGGTGAGGATCGAGGAATCTGCTGATTCGAGTACCTCAACTTTAGAGCTAAACCACATGTAGAAAACCTAAGGGCTTACCCTAGGTAGAACTATGTCAAACCCTAGCGGTCACCCCGATAGGTGCCCTATTTCTTTATTTATTTCTCTTGTGCTAACGTGTTCTCTTTTGTTTTGATTGCATTGCATTCACATCATAGAAAAGAGGTGTTGATTCAAATTTGATTGCTAAATAGGAGAGTTTGTCATGAGAAAATAGATTTCTTGATAAAGTGGATTATAAAACGGTCGTCCGAATATGGTCCAGGTAAACACAACGAGAGAAGGCTGATGGTCCGACTTTATTGCCCAAGGATTCAAGCTGACAAAAACTATTCGAGAATCACCACGTCTCGGCTTTCTTGAAGAGGCTAACGAGCATTATGGAAATAAGTGAACAGTGAGTTGCGGCCCAGATCAAGCAAAAAAGAGCTAGAGGAGGCATCTATTAGATGTTTGCAAGATTTGACCTTTGCGAAGAAGGGGATTGATGTTTTTGCTTGGAATATGAGGGCAAGGTCGCATATGTAATCCGTTTTATGTAAAGAAAATTACTTTTTAGAAAAGTTTTTCTAATGGAATTGAATTCAAAATCAACGCCTCTCTTTCTTTTTGCATTCATTTCATGCATGTGCATTACATAGCATCATATGTATTAAAATCCATAGAGGGACCCTAATTAGTTGAAGTTATTTCAGAAAAAGAGAGAAAGTGGAAAGGAAAAATCTGAAAACTGAACACTGTTACGGTACACGTGCCAATACAAAGAAAATGGATCAAAGACTTGAACAAATTCAAAGAGACATGCAAGACTAGATGCAAGAGCAATTGGTAAAGCTCCAACAAGAAATGAGAGACCAAATGTTGGAAGCTCAAAAGAACATGATGGCTCAAATAGCCTGGGGATCTTTGAGCAGGGCAATGGACAAAGGAAAAGGTCCCATGGCTATTGCTGGAGAAGATAGCGAAGGCATTCCTCTGGGTTTCACTCCACCGCATACACAAGTACACCCTGAAGAATATCCTCGAAGGCCATCTGTCACGATTAGGCCTCAACAAGGGAAAAATGACACTAGAGTGCCCATGAATTTTCAAGTTGGCATAGGAGATAATCCTGCTAATCCTGTTATCCCTGACTTAGATATAGCAGAGAGGGAGGGGATAAGAACTGAATCTTCTAGGCAGTTAGAGGATCGTTGCAGATGGTTGGAAGAAAAGTTCAAGGCTTTAGAAAATGCTGATAGTCATCATGGAATTGATGCTAAATATTTGAGCTTGGTTCCAGATTTGGTGCTTCCTCACAAGTTCAAAATGCCAGAATTTGAAAAGTACAATGGAACCAGCTGCCCTGAAGCTCATATTACTATGTTTTGTAGACAGATGACCGGCTACGTTAACAATGATCAACTCTTGATTCATTGTTTCCAAGATAGTTTGGTGGGGGCAGCGTCTAGGTGGTACAATCAACTCAGCCGTGCTAGGATTAGCTCCTGGAGAGATTTGGCCCAAGCCTTTATGAAGCAATACAATCATGTCACAGACATGACACCTGATAGAATCACTTTGCAAAATATGGAGAAGAAGTCAAATGAAAGCTTCAGGCAGTATGCGCAAAGATGGAGGGAGGTTGCCATACAAGTTCAGCCACCGCTCTTAGAAAAGGAAACTATAATGCTTTTTATCAATACCTTGAAGGCTCCATTCATCACTCACATGATAGGGAGTACCACTAAGAGCTTTGCAGATATAGTGATGGCAGGAGAAATGATTGAAAATGCCATAAGGGGTGGCAAGATTGAAGCAGGGGAAACCACTAAAAGGTCTGCTCCTAGAAAAAAGTATGACGAGGTGAATAATACGAGTACATACAACAAAGGGTACTCAAAAGTAATTGCTGTTAACCAACCAAAGGTAATCACTGCTAGGCAACAAGGGTCGGTGAGACAAGAATCGGGCACAAGGCAAAACTCTGAAAAGCTCTAATTTACGCCAATCCCAATGATGTATAAGGAGCTATATCAAAGTTTGTTTGACGCACACGTGGTGTCCCTGTCTTATTTGAAACTGCTACAGCCCCCATATCCAAAATGGTATGATTCAAACGCTCAATGTGACTATCATGTGGGTATAACAGGGCATTCAATAGAAAGCTGCACTGCCTTCAAAAAGTTAGTCGAGAGATTCATCAAAATGGGAATTGTAAAGTTCGACGTTTCATCAAAACCTGATAACTTTGACGAGGTAGTAAATGCGATAATTGAAGGAGGAGACAAGAAAGTTGCAACTCCTTGAAGAGATCAAAAGAGAAGAGGGAACCGGGGAACGAAGTTTCCAAGCCCTTGCGTACTTGAGAGTGTTTTGAATAATGGGACTGTTGAAGAGATCCCTGTATTTTTAGAGCTAATCTAGAGTAATATTCAAAACACGCTTTTTTCTTTAAGCCTAGAGTCAATAAGAATCCTTTTGTGAAATAGGCTCGTGTCCAAAATCTTTATCTCAATAAAATGCATCTTTTTGAACAAATATTCTTTTATTCTTTCCATGTATAGATTCTTTTTATTTTTGGAATTTCTTTCAAATATTCTTTTATTCATTCATGATCATATCATACAAATAACCATTCTTTGAATCATTTATTCTTTAGAATCTTCCTTCGAGCCTACAATAGGTCTCCAGATATCAACGATGTGAGCAACTCCGCTACTGACTCAGAGTCTCCTTTCAAGTAAGATATGTGTTTAGAGGGATCTCAGGACTTTGAAGATGACAGAGATTGTAACCTATCTTCCGATTTGATAAGAATGGTAGAACAAGATGAAAAACAAGACCATATTCTACAAAGGGTCATTGGATATTATGAGCCTAGAAAAGGGGTAAAGATCGAAGCCCAACTCACCATAGAAATAATGCGAGACATCATTGAGAATTCAAAGATGTTTTTGCACGATCATATCAGGACATGCCTAGGCTACTAAGACGTGGGCTAAACATGAGGATCGGACACTGTTGGTCTACCATGGAAGGGGATTGCATTAGTTATACCATAAATACTGAATTGAAGAAGACGAGATTCATGGGCCTCATCTATTTCTTCACAGATTTTTTTTATATATGTGGGGCATGGATTTTATGGGGCCAATCTCGTCAAAAGCTTTTAGCCAATATCGATTCATCGTCGTGGTCGTCGTTTACTTCACTAAGAGGGTGGAAGTAGCTTCATATGCCAATATTACAAGGTCGAAGTCGTTAAATTAAAAAAATCAGGCGCCGACAAAGAATGCCAAAAGGGACAATGTCAAGAGTTTGTAGTCTGTTCAAAGATCAGACGTCATATCATAGAGCAAAGGCAGCCAAAAAGAAAAACAAAAATAAAACAAAAACAAAACAAGAATTGTAGAAAAGATGATCGAGACTTGTAAAGATTGGCATAAAGAAGTCACCATTTACCCTCTTTATTTCTTGAAAGATGGCTGTGACCTTCACCGGGGCAACATCTTACCCATTGGTTTATGGAATTGAAGCATTTTTGCCAATTGAACCTAATCGAAGAAAAGGTTAAAAGTTATCCATCACGGTCAGATGATGCAAGCTTACGACAAAGATGTTTATCCTAGAGAATTCCAGGAGGGGAATATAACCTTTTTTTTACAAAAGGATTTTAGAGAAAAGCAGATGCTAAACTGGGAAGGACCTTATGTTGTAAAGAAAGCCTGTTCTGGAGGAGCATTGATATTAACCGAGACGAATGGCGAAGACTTGCTCAATTCGGCAAATTCAGGTTCAGTCAAGAAGTATTTTACCTGAAAGGGGAAAGGCCAAGGTGAAAACCCGCAAAGGGCGCCTTGAGTTCAAATTTAAAAAAAAAAGGGAGAGGCCAAGGCGAAAACCCGTAAAGGGCGCTTTGAGACCAAAGGGGTTTTGAGCCGAAAACCCGAAAAGAACGGCTCAAATTTTGATCAAAGATAAGGCATGTGGTAGTCTTGCTATGCCTGAATTAATAATGAGGAAGTATGCTACATTTTGGGGCATTGACAAAGTACTCTGGATCCTCTAAACACATATTGAGCTCAAAATGGTCCTCAAGAAGTTTGTACAGAGAAGCTCATGTTGCGATATCTGGGGCACCTAGTTACTTTATTCTTTTCAAAGATACACCCCAATTAATTTTCTTTTATGGTCTTGGTTATCTTTGATTACTTTTTTCTTTTCAAGATACACCTTGATCAATTTTCTTTTATTGCCTTGGGTATCTTTGATTAACTTATTTATTTCGAGCTATACTCCTAATTAATTTCTTTCTTGTCCATTGTTGTGATCTTTTTCAAGCATTTTATATATTGAAATAACGATTAATGGACTAATAATACTTTCATAAAAGGAGTTTCGCATATTACTCTAGAAGCTTCTAAATAATATGAGAATCTGAAACAGGACTATTGTTTAGAACTCACCAAGCCTAAGGGTTGAAAATATTGAAAGATGATTATTTCTTCGGATTTTATTGGATAAGACATTTCGTACCCTCTCGACAAATGACGAGTAATGTCAACCCAAGGGTAAAAGGGGATCATTCTCAAAAAAAATGATGATACCCTGCATTCATGCAAATTTCAAACGCATACATCTTGTTATTACACCCGGGGAATGGTGTAACAGATCAAATTGATAACAGATTGGATGAAAGAAACTAAATGTTATTCCCCTGAAGTTGCAGTGGGAGGTACAAACTTTATGTCCTAGAATGTACAGTGGAAGGGACTCTGAAATTATAGCGGGGCAAGCTTGCTGAGCAGAATATGATCATTTCTTTGGGTTTTCTATCAAAGATACCAGCTGAACGAGAAAGCATGGTAACGCATCAGTGATTGAACCTTGATGAACTATGAGCAATGACAACCCAAAACATTAAAAAGGGATCATTCTCATGCATTTATGTAAATATCATTCATACATTTCCAATTAGGAGCATTTGATTCATTTCGATCATTGTGTCCTAATTGTTGTACATAAAAAAAAAGAAAAGAAAAGAAAAAAGAGACAAAAAAAAAGAGATCATTCTCATGACATTCTTCATTCATGCAAATGTCATCCCTAATATCATTTAGTTAGGAGCATTAGATTCATTCCGATCATTGCATCCTAATCATTGTACTTTTAAAAAAAAGGGATCATTCTCATGACATTCAGCATTCATGCAAATGTCGTCCATAATACATTCGAGTCTACAGGACATGTCCCCCAGAGGACAGTGTAGCAACGTCGGTGAATTCACAAATCTTATCTCCCTAAGCAGTAGTGGAGTAGGTCGAAGACGGCGAATCTTATCTTCCCGAGGTAGCAGGGGATAGGATTTTAGCCACTAGCCTTATCTCCCTGAGGTAGCAAGGGTGCAGGCTGAAGTTTGTAGTCTTATCTTCCTGAGGTAGCAAGGAAGTAGACTGAAGATTGAAGATCTCATCTCCCTAAAGCGGTAGTGGATCAGATCGAATTTGGCGAATCTTATCTTAATGTATCGGCAATGGAGCAGATTCAAGCCACTAGCCTTATCTTCCTGAAGTAGCAAGGGAGCAGGCTGAAGATTATAGTCTTATCTCCATGTATCGGCAATGGAGCAGACTGAAGATATCAGATCTTATCTCCACTGAGCAGGAGTGGGGCAGATTAAAGACAGCAAGTCTTATCTCCATGTATTGGCAATGGAGCAGACTGAAGATATTAGATCTTATCTCCATTGAGCAGGAGTGAAATAGATCGAGGACAGCAAGTCTTATCTCCATGTATCGGCAATGGAGCAGACTGAAGATATCAGATCTTATCTCTACTGAACAGGAGTGGAACAGATCGAAGACAGCAAGTCTTATCTCCATGTATCGGCAATGGAGCAGACTGAAGATAGTAGATCTTATCTCCACTGAGCAGGAGTGGAGCAGATCGAAGACAAAAGATCTTATCTTCCTGAAGTTGCAGGAAGTAGATCGAAGACACTTTCAGCCTTATCTCCCTAAAGTTGCAGCAGAGTAGACTGAAGACAACAGATCTTATCTTCCTGAAGTTGCAGGAAGCAGATTGAAGACACTGTCAGCCTTGTCTCCCTGAAGTTGTAGCGGAGTAGACTGAAGACAACAGATCGCATCTTCTTGAAGTTGCAAGAAGCAGATCGAAGATGCCAATCTGGCATCCCTGAGTTTGCAGTGGAGCAGATTGAAAATAGCAGATCTTGTCTTCCACGAGTTTGCGTGAAAGCGGGCATCGAGGATACCAATCGACATCCCCGAGTTTGCGAAGCGATCCGCATTCCGGGTTACGAAGCAGATCGAAGACATTAGTCTGGCATCCCTGAGTTTGCAGTGGAGCAGATTGAAGATAGGAGATCTTGTCTTCCTGAGATTGCAGCAAAGCAGATCGAAGATTCTAGTCTGACCTCCCTAAAGTTGCAGTGGAGCAGATTAAAAGATAGCAGATACTGCCTTCCTGAAGTTGCAGTGAAGCAGATTGAAGCCATCAGACTTATTTTTATAAAAAAATGAAGTTTCAATACCGTTGAAGTTGCAGTGGAGTTGGAGCCATTTGAAGAAGACGAGGATAAAGAAGTTAGGGCTCGACAAAAATCGGGCAAAATTGGACCTTCTATTGTCTTTGCTCTATTCTTGTTTCACAACAATGAGCAAAGAGGGGCAGCTGTAAGAGGCCCATTTTGCCCGGGCCCGTGAAAACCAAAACAAAAAAAGAGAAAATAATAAAAACAAAAGAAAAAATAATAAAACCAAAGTCCAAATAATTACAGCCCATTTACAAACGGACGACCCAGTGGCCCATTACACCATTAGCCCAATTACACCCTCAAACTCGGTCTAAAACTGCCTACCCAGACCCAAACCAGACCCAAATCAGACCCAAAATAGAGACGGCCCAAAAGGGCCCAACACCCAAAACCAAAATCAGAAGACCTAGGGTTTCTGAAACCCTAGGCGCCGCAAATGCCTATCATTCGCGCCGCAAGCCTCGTCCAGCCTTCGATCACGCCTCAATCCGCGCGAACCACGCCGCCATCAACGCGCGAATAGCTCCTCGTCGCCAAAATCCATGCCTCTCCTGCATAAGAAAGGAAAGAAACAACAGAAAAAATGGCAGAAACAATGTATTTCCTTTTTTATTTTTATTTTCAAGGCTATAAAAGCCCGACCTATCCTGTAACTAAGGACACAGATATATACACGCAAATATATACAGAGAATACCAAATCAAGCAGAGGTTTTGTTTTATTTTTTTATTTTTTTATTTTCGAACACTGTTATTTTTATTTTTTTTGGAAACCATATATATAACATATATATAAAATACATTTATAAAAAAAAAAGAAAAAAACTTACATTTTTTTTGAATTTCGGTGTCGATGTCTAGGCCGGAAATCGCCCAGGCGAGAGAGAAAAGGGAAAGGCTTTGTTTTTTTTTTTTTTTTGAAAACGATAGCAGAAATGAGCAAAAAAAGATTTTTTTTTTTGTAATATCCTAATTTTGGGCTTAGTCGGAATGGTGGTTTTGAGACCACAAATTCGAAGTAGAAGCAATGATTTTATGATTATTTGATGGTCTATGATATGATTGTATGTTTGCGTGAAACTTTCGTGAAGAAATTTTATGTCTAAAATGTCCTATTGAAAGTTAAGGACTAAATTGAATAAGTTGCAAAATACATGTTCTAGAAGCTTTTTGTATGAAATTGCTTTGGATTATGAATTAGGAGCCCTTAAATAGCAATTTTACCAAATTCTAAAATTTTGGACAAAAATGGGCTTGTGTGGTAAAATATCTAAGAAAGGCATTAAGGGTATTTTAGTAATTTGGCATATAAAGTCAAAATAGCCTAATAAAAAAAAAGATGTCATCTTCTTCATTCTTTTATGTTGCTGCTGAAAATACCATGGAAGCCATGGTTGAGGTTTTGTCCAAGCTTTCCATGCTCAATAGTAAGTTCGTTCTTTCCCCGTTTTTATTGATTTTCGTATTTTTGAAATCCTTGTACCATAATCTCCCTATTTCTAACCATATTTTGAGATATAGTTAAAGTCTAAAATTTTACCCATGATGGATAGTTGTGTATTTTGATGTTTGATGGTAGATTATGCATGTTTATGAGTAGAGGAACGATTTTTACTAAGTGATTTTTGGTGAAAATGAGTAAAACGAGCTAATCAGTAAAAGTTGTTATTGTTCATAAGTATGTGTTATGGTAAGAATTTGAAGTTGCTATAGAAGGGAAAAATGTTCAGCATGTCATAAAACATAAGAAAAATGAATAAAGTTTAATTTACGAGCCTAGGGGTAAAATTGTAATTTTTGAAAAGTTAGGGGGCAAAATTATAAATTTTCCACAATTTGATATGTAAATTGAATTGATTAGTGTGTTGATAAAATGTGTTAAATGAGTGTTATTTGACATGTTAGATCAAGAAATTATGAAATTTGGACTAAGATCGGGGAAGAACAAAGTTGTGGGCTAAGTCGGGAAAATTAGCAGTTTCGGCATTCGAGGTAAGTTTGTATTTTAATAAACATTACAAAATTATGTTATAAATGCATATTATTTGTATGATTGAATTCAATGCCGAATGGTAATGCAAATGTATGTATTTTAAAAAAGTTATATATATGTTATTATGATATTGAATTATTCGAGAAGCAGGATATATGAATACGAGAAAGTTTCGATAACGTAACGACGTCCGAAAAGCCCCATTCGAACCCTAGGAATAGTAGAGGATACATATGTCATGACATAGGATTCCGAGATATGATTTCGTGTAAGACCACGTCTGGGACGTTGGCAACGATTTATGATATCGTGTAAGACCGTGTCTGGGACACTGGCATCGATCAGAGATTACGTGTAAGACCATGTCTGGGACATCGGCATCGTATATGATTTCGTGTAAGACCCTGTCTGGGACAGTGGCATCGATATTTAATTACATGTAAGACCACGTCTGGGACGTTGGCATTGTATGAGCTTTCCGAGCTATCCGAGTATCCTTATTTATTCCGAATGGTTCAACGGGTATTCCGAGAAATAAATGGTTAAGTGAATGACATTCCGATTCAGGTACGTTGAAAATATATAATATGTTTGAAAATGAAAGGTAAGTCTTTAAGCAATTAAACATCGTTAAATTGAAATGTAGTTTATTAATATGTTGAATTGAAATTGTGGAATTGTTAGTGAGCTTGCCGAATATGTGAAATAGCATAAAAGAGAATATTGTGTTTGAGTTATATTGATTAAGATATAATAATTGAAAGTTCGTATGAATTATGTGAAATATGTGAAATATTCGATATATAAAATGTGTATGAGTTAGTCTATAGTATTGTTATTCGGGCTTTGGGCCTAGCAAGCATTGTGCTGGTGAAAGGAATCAGGCTTTATGCCTAGCAGGTTTTGTGCCGGTGTATAGTATCAGGCTAAATGCCTAGCAGGCTTTGTGCCGGTGAAAGATATCGGGCTATATGCCTAGCAGGCTTTATGCCGGTGATTATGTATGAGTTTGTGTTTTAAAGATTTATGCTGATGTGGTATTTGAGTATGTTATTCAAGCTAAATGGACAAGTATGCATTATCTTGATATCTATGAAAAAAATAAGGTAAGTAAATATTTTGAAATTTTATGTTAAATCATGGATAATATTAATGATAAGTATATGTGAGATTAATATGAGAATTCGGTCCTATGATTAAATATATTGAATTTAAATGAAAGTGAATACATGGAAATCATGAAAAAGTGAAATTTGCATTAAAACAGTACTGGACAACTGCAATAGTGTACTTTTGAAAAATCACCGAAAATAGTGAAAATTGAATTAGAAAGTGAAGGAGATATTAATTGAAATATAATTGAGTCTATTTTCATATAAAAGAAATAGAGTAAGCAAAAGACGTGGAAATTATGAGATATTTAAATTTTAGTGAGACTAGTTTTGAATGACTTCGTGATCCCCTGTTCTGTCTTGAAAAAATTATTAAAAATTGTAAAAAAAAAATCATGGATCATAGTTTATATGCTTAGAATCCTTAATGAGTATATTTTTGATTGGAATAAACGAGAACATTATTTGAATTCTGTACAATGAGATAACTGAGTTTTTGTAAAGATAGGTCAGAACCATCGAACAGTGAAATAAGGGAAACTTTAAGAATAATCTGGTATTGATTGACCTGACCAAAAATTCTGGAAATTTTATGGAAAGAAGGTATATGGGTATAATTTCAGGAAAAATTCACGGAACTTAATTTCGAGTTCTGTAGCTTATGAAATAATTAAATCAGTGACTGTGACTCAGAAAAACAGCCTAAGCTGAACTTAAGAAAAAGGTGAAATTATGTGAATATTGATTCTATTTCCTTGAGCATATTTATTGAGAAATGGGTTAATATTGTTAATTAAATTGCTTATTAGTATTAATATGCCAACTTACTAAGCTATAAAGCTTACACCATTTTCCCATTTCTCTTAGTGTTGTCAGGTTGGCTCGGGGTTGGAGATCGTTGGAAGTATCATCACACTATCAATTTGTCAAGTTGGAATCACGACAATTCCTAATTATTTTCAAGTGAATGGCATGTATAGAGATTTAGTTATTGGTTGTATGTATTATTATGAATTTGCCAAATGTTTAGACTTATATTGCTTCGTTGAATAGAGCCATGAGATGTGGCTCATAATGCCTATAGGTAAGTAAACTTATTTTATGCATGCATGGAAAAATGTCTCGATGTGGCTAAGTTAGAATTAGCTAAAGGTATAACAAAGATCGATATATTGTATATTAGTACAAAGAGTTAAGAACACAAAAGGTTTGAAAAATAGCCTAATGTATGCTACACGGGCTAGAAACACGGTCGTGTGTCTCAGCCGTGGGGTAGGACACGGCCACTACACGGGCGTGTGACCCTGTTTTGGTAAAAATTTTCTAAATGCCGAAAAGTTTCGGTTTGGTCCTGAACCAACTTTAATGATTGTTTTGGGCCTCGTGAGCCCATAATAGGGACATAGAGTGTGACTGTGAATGGTTTTAATGTATAATTGAAATGTATGTATCGGAGAAGTGTATAAGATTACTGTAATACCTCGTACCCTGATCCGGCGACGGATAGAGATAAGGGGTGTTACATTTTTGGTTTTTATAAAGGAATGAAACGGCGTCATTTAGGGCCTGTTTCAGAGGCCTCAAAACGGCACCGTATAAAGGCCAACCCGCGCACTGACCCGACCCGCAAAGAGGATCCGCGTGTTTTTTTAAAATGAGTTATTTGCTGCTTTAGCCCTTCCGCATTTTTGTAAATTTACAATAGCATTTTTCCCTATTTTCAATTTTGACCCAAAACTTATCTTTTGTTCTAATTCAGTCCCTAGGGCCATTTAAAGCCTGATATCGAAACGGCGTCGTTTAATAGATAGGGCAGAATTGTCCAATAGGTCCCTGCATTTAGGCGCGCGTTCCAATATCATCCTTTTTGCATTTTAACCTTAAATTTTTTATTATTTTAATTTAATTCTTACTCGTTTGATTTTTTTTATATATTCTTTTTATTTTCATTTTGTTCTTAATTTTAATTATTATATATATATTAAATTATTATTTATTATTTTTCAATATTATTCATATATTGTATGTTATTTTAAAAATTTATATATTAGTTATTATATTATACTTTTATTTTATATATTATACATTATTATATTATATTTTATATATAACTTTTAAATTATTTTATCCTTAATGTTGCACATAATTTTGTATAATATATTGTTTATTCTTAAATATGTAGTTTTATATGTATTAAATTATTATAAATATGTTTTTATTTAAATTTATAAATCATTTATTTATTTCAAAACGTATTTTATTTATTATCTCAAAATATGTATACAATTTTTTTTATTTTTTATTTTGCAATATTTATTTATTATTTGGTATATGTCATAGCATAAAAAGTTTAATCTTGCATGAGAAGTTTTCATATTTAGTAAATTATTGCATTTTATCTAAAGGTTTTTTTTTTAAAATAAGGCAATATTTTGTATTTAGAAATTCGGGGAATAGTGCCCTAACGTGCTGGGTTTCGATTTTCCGTATTGACTAAATAACTAAATATCCTTTTAATGAATTTTGTAAATCATGAGATGATGTTGGCTACGAGGGTTTAAAACATCATGTCTTAACGTGCTGGATGTAATGTTTGTATTCTTTCGGAACAAAGGAATCTCAAGTTCCAACTCAAATTGTTCAAGTTTTTAAAGAAATCATGTTTTCAAATCTTTTCGAATTTTTGATATTAGGACAATAACTAATCAATCCGGTACCAATTTTGGGCGTTACGAGTGTGCTAATCCTTTCTCGTACGTAACCGAATCCCGAACCCGTTTTCTTGAATTTCGTAGGCCAAAATCAATGTTTTGAAATAAAATATTTTATAAGGTGATCCGATCACACCTAAGCAAAAAGGGATTGGTGGCAACTCCATTTTCGTTTTTTAAAGTCGATCCCCGTTTTCTAAAATATTAAAAATGGTTTCGACACTTATAATTTAATTATTTATCTAATAAATATATTTTACTTAATAATAAATAATAAATATCTATACTTAAATAAAAAGTAATTAAATATTTATATTACAATTGTATACATATTATTATTACATTTGTATATTTTTATCACCATCCACTTATCAAAATCATACTTTATTTATCATATAAAAATCTTATAATATAATTATTATAGATTATAATTTAATAAAATAATAATAATAATAATAATAATAATAATAATAATAAATATCTTATACTTAATCAATAAGTAAATGAAATTATAAATTACAATTGTTTACATATTTTAACTACACATGTATATATTTTTTATCATACATTTGGCTTTATTTATTTAATTACTTAATTCTAAATTATATTATATTATAAAATCTAAAGAAAAATCCCAGATTTTTCTTTCAACTTGCCGCCTCAATTACCTTAAATGGCATATTTTCCATTTTGGTCCCCCTTTCTTTCTATTAATCTATAATTAGACTTTTACCCCTTTATTCAATTTAGTTCTTTTTTTTAATTACTCTAAATTAAGCCAAATTCACCTAATCAAAACTTAATTAGACACACTACTAGACTCATATTTACTTCTAATAATTATTTACGGACTCGGTTTACTAAGATGGAGGCCCGATACTGCACTTTTTTGATGCCTGTGAATTTTGGGTCATTACAGTTTGTTGACACGGACAAAGTCAGGGAAAACATATGAAATTATTTCAATATTGGACCTTGGATATATAATAGTTCCGAATCAAATCTCTTTAGAAAGAAGATCTTTTGTCTCATGGTAGCCTGCTCTAGTCCCCTTACGAAACTTTCGTTATTGGGTTAGCCATACACTTCACATGTTTCTAGCGATTCACATGTTTTGTATATATTTTCATTGATCAATTTATCTATAACCAATAATATTTTTATTACACCAAGACAAATTATTTGTATTAGACTAATATCTTAATTTACAAATATTTTTTTTAAATGGAGTGGATATCTAAATATTAATATACGCATATGTTACCTTAAAATATTAAAATATAAATATTTTTTTGAATTTTTATGATCACAATTTCAAATCAAATGCCACAAATGTCCATATATGTCATCATTCTCCTAAAGTCCATCACTATTGTCGAGTGGTTGATCATTCTAAAGAGCTATAGCATAGAACAAGAAGAGCATGTACATAGATGAAGAATGCTTACTCTAGATATTAAATAGGGGTCCAAGTCCAATAAACATGTTGTTAGTAACACCATAAAAGAACTAAAAATTTATGTATTTTAAAATATTAAAATTTTGATATATTCAATATTTCTAAAATATAGTTTTATAAAAATTGATTGTATTTTTAATTAAATACAATTTTTATATCAAATTTTTAATATTTTAAAATACATAAATTTTATAAAATGTAGTTTTATAAAAAAATTATATCAAATTTTTAATATTTTAAATGGGATTAGAAAATTATACTTTATTTCAAGATACACTTTTACTATTTTAAAAACCTTTTTTTTGTAATTATCCGATTTTCATCAATGTCGGAAAAGTCAAAGTCAATATCAAATTGGTTAAGTCAAGCCATCTAGAATGTCGAAATGAGAAAGATACAAGTTGAATACAGAATTAATAAATGAAATTAGCTAGTAATAAATTTTATTAAGTTATGATATAAATAGTACAATGACTAAATTGAAAAGTGAGTTAATTAGCTAGTTTTTCAATACCTTGGGAGTCGAGAACATATCACAAACTCAAATACCTTGAAAGTACGAACCTATTTTGCATATTCTAGTGTGTTGATGAATTGACGTGCATACCCATCCCCAAGTTCAAATCAATTAATAGGGGTTGAAATAATAAAAGGAATGTGAATTATAAATGATAGTTGACTATGTTTAAAGTAATGATTTGAGATCAATTTATGTTATATAAAACGAGACGCTAAGTGAGAGGAACCATATGGAAACTTATGCATCTCCTTGTACATTAAATAAAAACATTGTTAATAAAATAATAAAATGATTATAATATATACTATCTTGATAATCGATAATATAACACGAATAATCCTTTTACAACATCAACTCCAGCGTATGAGAAGAAACAGTGTTAAGGAGGAATCTGATTGGAAACTTGAAAAACCATATGCAGCTGAATAGGAGAGAGAGCCTTAGTGAAAGACGAGTTCCTGAAACTGCGGCATTGAGAGACAGGTTTAAGGGAAAGGATGACTAATCTTGTATATCATCATTAGCATTTGAAATATCAGTCTCAAAGTTTTGAAATTTTTTTCTCAACTTCAAATTATGATGTTGAACATTTACAATGAAATACACCCATTCTGAATTCCGAGATACTTGAATGGCAAATTGAGCTCGAGAGCAGGAAAATACCACCCAACCATGAAGTAGAAGTAACAATATGTGCTAGGTGATGTTTATTTGTGCCTGCAGCAAGTGGTCAAGAATGAATTGGTAAATAACTAAAAACTATAAACTCACTGCAGGTAGTCAAGAAGAGGCAAATCTCTAATCTCCTCATTCACAATCAATGCAATAACATGAAAAGTGTGCATTTCTGAATGGATACTACAATAATCCAAGCCAGAATTTGAATCCAAATTCAAACGAAACAGTCTTAACCTCCAGGCGCTAGGACCTATATATAGCCTGAGGCGTAAGGCGCAAAAAAAATAGAAAAACACTCGCCCGAGTAAACCGAGGCACATATAAATATAAATATAAATTTATATATGTGTAAAATGTATATAAAAAAATATGTAACTAATACAATTTATAAATTCAAAACATTGTTCAATAGTTTAAGTTTAATAATTTACTTAATGTATTGTAAAATAAAACACCATAAGAACGAAATTAAATATCATCCCGTCAGAAACTAGTTCTTTATATTTTCTTTTAAAAGTCAAAATAAAAAAAAAAATAAACAAGAGAATGGGGCTCGTTAGTGAGGCGCACTATTTTTGCGTCTGGCCTTGCAACAAAGGCCCCCCGAAAAGCGCACCAAGTGCTCGCTTGATTGAAGTCGCCTCGCCTTGAGGTGGCTGAGGCGGTAATGGCAATTTGCGGTGTCTAGACATCATTGATAGTACTTGCAAGTCGACGATAGTACCTGGCACGTACTCCTGTATTGCGGTTAATCACCCCTAAAGTTAGTTGTACGACACATCTCAGTCTCCGTACAACTGCTCTATGGTCATTTGTTTAGCCCACCATGTTTTTTTGTACGACACCCTGTACTAGAACCAGACTTACATGTCGACAATTAGGACCAATCAGGAATAGTGGGCATGTCTTTATTGCGGTTAATCACCCCTGAAGTTAGTTGTATGACACATCTCAATCTCCGAACAACTACTCCATGGTCATTTGTTTAGCCCACCATGCTTTTCTTTACGACACCCTGTACTAGAACCGAACTTACTTGTCGACAATTAGGACCAATACAGGAATAGTGGGCATGTCTTTCACTAGTGGCATAATGCATTTGCATATTGTTTTCACATCCAATTTGTGATGGTCTTGCGTCATACGTGCAACAGTGCTTGTATGGGCCCTCCAAATTTTCAAATCATCCACAATTAAGTCCTCTGCATAAATGCAGCTTGAACCTGCCAATTCCACCCTCCTCTAAACCTCCAACATTCCCCAACATATAATGTCAGTGTAGACTTTATGACTTTGTAGTCCACTGACACATTTATGCTATATTGCTTGATGACAAATATGCAGTCCTCCTTGTTCACTAATTGTTGTCCTACGAACAACTCTTTCATTTCGGAATTTTCCGCCATTCAGTTAGAAATTATTATATCTAGGTACTTAGAGAACTCAGATGCATGTACCGTATTGGGGTCTACATTAAACATATGGGCCCGAGGGTCATTTTGTATAATAATGCCACGACTCGAGTTCCAGACCAAAAGGGGTGTACATCTTCATCCTCTTTTATGCCTTCACCGTCATATCATCTGGGACCTCATCTAGATTAAGGTCACTAAAATTTTCTCCCTCATGATGAGAATAACCATCATTATTGGGTCTTTCTTCACCATCTACATCGGGTTCCTCGTTAATCAACTAGTCACTACCCTAGCAGGATCTTTTGATTTTCCACTAACATAACAAGTCAGTAAGAACTACTTATCTTTCAACCTCACAGTTCAGATTGGTTTGGGGTTAAGGTGTTCACGGATGGGCAATACCAACTTTGAGTTAATTCCCACCTTGATGACTTTCTGGGGTTGTCAGGCATAGGGTTTGTTTCACGTTCTTCCTTTCCCAAAGAGCTGATCCATTGAGTAACCCTACAAAACAGTTAATAGATCATACCTCCACTCGGTAATCCCCATAGAGGGATTAGTTCCTCATGGCTTCCATAGATAATATATAATCGATGTAAAGAGAAAGCATGCTAATTAAATCGACATAATAGAGTAAATGAAAGAGCCTGATTGTATTGAAGTTAAGCACGAATCCACAGAGTTTGAATGCTTCCACAATACAGATCTCTTAAACTCAACAAGAACAACTGAAATAAATCTAAAACCTAAGAACGAAATAAAACTAAACTAATTTTAACAAAGAGAATTTAGGCTAAAGGAATGGTGTATATAACATGTGTCAATGGAGCCTATTTATAACATTTAGGTGGCCGTCATCCTTAACCCTAGGTTAGCTGACGTCCTCGAGTTTAAAGTTTGATTGTGTAAACCAAAATGTCCCTGTTTCGTGTTTTATTTACGTCACAGATTCGATGTCGTGACACACCAGGACCTGTGTCGCAACATAGCAATCAGTATACTCCTCTGCAACTATCTTTAGGGGTATGTCGTGACACCCTTAGTCTGTTTTCAATGGACTCCACATATGTTAACAAAACAAACAACTGAATCAGTTCGGTGTTCACCTTCTGTAACCCACCATACCCGAGCTAGACGTTAAGCCCAAATTTGGAAGATTACATTTACCATCGAAATGGCCTAGCAGAACTATCAGAGTTTAAAAACATTTGCTTTAATTTTGGAAACCAAATGATGTTTAATGATTGTTTTTCAAAAGTTTATATTATAGTATTATAAATTAATATATTTTTCAAACCTCATTTACTTAGTAATGCAGCGGAAAAGTGGCTTCTAACATAGTTTTAATAAAAACTACATTTCATGCATAACTAAACAAGAATCCATATTTCAACATCCTAAAGTCAAATTAAATGCCATGCTTGTTATATGAACCCAAAAATCTAAATCTCATGCCACAATTTAAAAATAGATCAATACAATCTCTAAATAACAGAAAATATGGATAATAAACCTAAAATACTTTAATAAAAAAACATTTTGAGCCGAGACCCTCCAGATGTCGATTTTGCGTCCTAACTTGGTGGGTTATCTATAAAGGTGGAAATAATGGAGGAGTGAGCTTAAGAAGCTCAATGTGAGTTCAATCACAAGAAAATAAATGCAAATAGTAGATAAGCATACTAACTAACAATGCATAAAGTAATCACAATCGAATAACAATTCAGAGTATCATTATTTTAGGTCAACTCAACACAATATCATCTCAGAATTCACAGTTTTGTATGCACATGCTTATGAATGCAATGCAGTTTCATTTTGACAGAAAATATCCTACCTAACTCCGCTACACACTACAGGAAGAGTTTCTAGAACTTATCCATCCTTACACATCACGTTGTGGATAAACCACAAGTAATGTCACATCCCGAAAATCGGGTTGGAAGAATTAGTATTAGTTTGTGGGATCAAGAGAAAAATCAGGTTTAATATCATAGAAATTAAAATAGGATAAAATAATTAATTAAATAATAATGGGAATAATAAAATATTAAAATAATTATTGGGTCTAAAATTAGGTGGTGAAAATTAGGATTAGGTGGTCGGTTATTAAATAACTTAAAACAAACTTTAAAAATAAAATCGGGTTTGAAAATAATTGAGGAAAAACGTGTTTTGGTTAAACTAAGGACTGATTTGAAAAACAATTAAAAACTGAGTGTTTTTAAAAGGCAAATTTTGCTTCTTTTCTTTAAAAAAAATTGCTCATCTTATTCCTTTAAAAACCTCCACATCCATTCCCTCCCATTTAGCTTCTCATTCAAAACAATTTCTCAAATTCAAATATGATATTTTCTCTCAAGATTAACTCATCCTTAGTGATTTCCTAGCTATCCACACACCTCAACACCTTTCAATTTTAAAGAAAAATCTTTAAATCCTTATCAAATTTCTCATTGTTCTTCTCACATTCAACTTCAAATTAGCTCCAAAATTTGTTGATTTCTTCAAATTGAGGTAATTCCTTGACTTATTATGATTAGATTAAGGTTTTTGTTTTTCGAATTTGGAATTTAACCGAGTGTGTTGTGAGTTTTTAAGATTTAAAGCTTTTTAATCAAATTTCAGTTCAACAATGGTGAAATCTGAAATAATGAGTAAACCTAAAAATTTTGATTGATTTCTAATCTATTTTTAACAAAATAGAAGGTATTTGAACTCAATTTGATAGATAGGTATCCAATTTTAATGAATTTCAAATTTCCCCCTTTTGTATGTTCATACAATCTTGATTTTTCAGAAATTTTAAATACATGAGATTAGGTAAAATTAAAGGTTTATACTAGTAATAATATGTTAAATAGGATGTTTAGAAACTTAATTAAGGTTTAGGAACAAAAATCGAGTGAGGAAACCTCATATTTTGGCAAAATGAGTTGATTTTTGGTAGGAGAAAAGTGACCTTAGGTAGTGATTTTGCTTCTTCTTTTTTTTCTTTAAGGCTGTTAATAATGTGTTTTTAATGTATTTAATGTGAATGCAAAGTTTTGGAGTCGTCGAGAGCTTCTACGAGCAATGCGAAAGGGAAAGAAATACTCGTTTGAGATTGTTGTGCGCAAGGTATCGACTAGGTGAGTGATTGGAATTGTGGCTCTTAGGCACGGTCCCTAAGGTTGAATAGGATCTTAAACACCTTATCTAAGGTTTGAGAGTAAGTATTCTTACTTGACCTACGTATTATTAAATTCGATGCTTGTTTATCGTGATATGTGAATCATGTGAAATATTAAGCATGTGTTATGTGTAAATGACAATGATTGATAAGTGCTTGTTGGTTTTTTGTGCACCTAAATAATTTATTATGATTATGGCTCTTTTGAGAAATTCTGATAGCATTTGAGAGTGCATTAAAAGTGTTGAGAAAGTGATTGAGAAAGTACTGTTAACAAGTGAAAGTTTGTATAAAATAGTGAGTGAATATGTGTATAAGTGGATATGTTGGCATTGTGATTGTTTGGAACTATTGGATATCATTGACATGCCATAGGATTGTGAGTACTCACCCTTTTTATTATGTGTTAGGGAATTGTGGCCCGGAGATAGCGTCGGAGAGATAAGGGAATGTCGAGCATAGCACCATTCACCGTAGATAGCGTAGTGTGTTTAGAGAGTGTGAGTATTTATGCTACACTTACATGGAGATAGCATACGACTTTATGAGTCATGAGGTGTGGTTGGAGATCCGCTTATCCAATGCATTACTAATTATATATATGTTCCATGTCACATTATGCCAATATATCATTGTGTTTGCTTTGTGATATGTTTGATGTTATGCCATGGTTGCATGATTTAGTATGTTTTCTTTCAACTATGGATTTTATGTCTAATTGTGGAAATTCTTTTTGCACTCTCTGAGCTTTACCAAGCTCACACTCCTTACTTTACCTTACAGATAAATAGTTTACAGGCTAGCAATGAGGGTGGTAAATTGGTGATTCGCTGCAAGGCATTTTTTTAGAGTATGTGTGTTGAGCCTTTAAACTACGAAGTGAAGACAATGTGGGTCGTTCCAAGGGTTCAGTACTAGAATTAGACTTAGATTTTTTTTAAATAAAATTTTCAACAGGTTGTAAACAGACATTACAGACTGTTTATTTTTTTGGGGGGATTTCAAACGTTTTAATTGGTTATTTGATTGCGTGTCTGGATGGTTTTATTACTAGTTTAATGAGATGATAATTAAATGAACTAACGATTTTTTTTGTAGCTAAGGGAGAATGTCAAGTATTAAGGTACGCCCTATACCTTTTAATTGTGTGAATGAACTAATTAATTTAGAAAAGCATGCACTTAGGACTAATTCCTATATGAAATATTCTGCAATTGTGTGGTTTGTATGATTGGTTGGTGTGGTTAATAAGGTTTTAAATGAAGAGTCAACTCAGTGGCTAATGTGATGTTCGAAATTCGGGTCAGACCGTCCTGATCGGGTTTGGGATGTCACAAGTAATTTGCAGATAAATACCAATAGTAAAAATTGTGAATGAACCACCAGTATTATCAGTAAAATTTTTGCAAACAAGCTGCCAATAGTTTGTGAATGAACCACCAGAGTTATAGATTATTAAACTGCCAGTACTTTCTCCTTTCATATTGTCCCCCCATGCAATAAAATATGATATGCTTGTAACAGTATTATGTAAAAATAGTAGACATGCTTAACATGTATTCAATTTAACCGTAACAGTAGGCATGCTGAACATGCAACCAGTAATACAATGGCAGATTTTAACAATAACAATTTATTAGAAATATAGAGATAGTAGACATGTATCAATCACATATCATGTATGTGAAACTAGTAATACAGTCAATCTGATCATGGATTCTAAAATATTCATATTTTTAGGGACTCAATTGAGTGAAATAAAACTCTAAAAATAGTTTAGGGACTATTCAGGGGCTAAACAGAACAATTCATAAATTTCTGGGCAAAACTGTAAAACAGAGGTCACACAATCGTGTGGCCAGGTCGTGTAACAGACTGTGGCCATGTGGCAAATGTACAAATTACCCTACAAGAGAGACACGACCATGTAGCAGGCCGTGTGGAGGTTTTTGGCCGTGTAAGAATCGAAAGTACCTTAACATAACAGAAACACATGGCCATGCGGTGGCTGTGTTGTCCACACGCCCATGCGGGAGACCATGCGGCTCTAAACCTACACACGGTTTGCCCTTATTCACTTGGTAAAGAACACACCTCTTTCACCAGGAGTCCAATCGATGTTCCTTACGCTCGATTCTGGTACGACGCACCTAAATCCAATCCTTCAATGGAAAATATACACAATCAACGACTGGTGTCAAGATTGGCAAGATTTGCAAAAGATTTGACAAGATTTCGAATAGATCGATTAATCAGACTTAAAGATTAAAGTTGGATATTCGTGTAGCAGGATTACAAAATTGAATAATAGGAATGTAACAGTCCGGTTTATACCCTAGTCGGAATAGTGGTTTCGGGACCACAAATCCGAGTTCGTATAATATTTTAATATTATTTCTTGTGCCCTTGATGAGTGTTTAAGCATGTATTAAATTTTTGTAAGTTAATTTGTCCGTATATATGTTTAATTTGAGAAAATGATTGAATTGCATTAAATGTGAAAGTTACTTGCTATTTGTTAAAGTATCCATGTGTTGTGGCTTTGTAAAGGTGAAGGCCTTATGTGGCTATTAAACCACTATATAGTTAGTGGATGGATATGGACAAATATATCCTTAATGCATAGTTGTTATTATTTATTAATTGAATGGATATTTTAGTAAATGGATTAATAAAGCAAATGAGAAAGCTAGTGGATGTGTTCATCCATTCTAGCCGAAAATACCAAAGTAAAATAGAAAGAAATATGAAGCTAGGGCGTTCGGCTATAAAACTCTTTGATTAAGGTATGTTTTGGCTTTATAATTTGATGATTTTTATGTTTTAGAGATTGTTACCTTGCCTACTATCAAGCCCATGAATTAATTTTGTATATTGGTGATGTTCATGAGATATACCATTGTTGATATGTTGAGCTTTGTAATGGTTTATGGTGTTAAATGAAAGATGTGAGCTAGATGAACAAACTTTATTCTTGAATTTTTGATGAATTTAGCTAATTAGGGCTAAATTGAGAAAATATTATTTTTGAGGACTAAATTGCAAATTTGACGGAAAATATGGGCTTGTATAAGGTGTATGAACATTCGGCTAAGCATGTGTATGTATTAATTTTGTGAATTTGATGTTTTGAGAAAGATGGACTAAATTGATATTGTGCAAATGTGAGGGTTAATTTGCAAATAGCCCTAAATGTGTGTCCTTGGACTGAATTGAATGAATTAGTGAATAAAAGGGTTAATTCTGAATATGTTTAGATCAAGAACCGAGAAAAACGGACTTAAATCGCGGGAAAGCGAAAGTAACCTAGTAGCCGTTTCCATTTCCGATAAATCGAATACGAGGTAAGTCATATTGGAAATAAATGTTGTTATATTGAATTGAGCTTATTTATAAGATTATTGATGAAAATGAATGCTTATGAGATGCTTTGTATATGAATTCCGAATTATGGATGATATAGTGTTAAATCCGAGAAGTCCCGTATGAACCTAGGAATATATATGAGTAGCTATGTCATGACATACGTATTTGTTCTGTTTTATCATGTAAGACCACGTCTGGGACGTTGGCCTTGATTTGAACTTTTGTGTAAGACCTCGTCTGGGACGTAGGCATCGACATGAGCATTACGTGTAAGACCACGTCTGGGACGTTGGCATCGATATGATCTTTAAGTGTAAGACCATGTCTGGGACATCGGCATCGTATTGATTCATGTAAGACCCTGTCTGGAACAGTGGCATTGATATTCGATTACATGTAAGACCTTGTCTGGGACAGTGGCATTGATATCTGATTACATGTAAGACCTTGTCTGGGACGTTGGCATTGTACGACTATTCCGAGCTTTCTGAGTATCTGTAACACCCCTAACCCGTAACCGACGCCGGACTAGGGTTAGGAGCATTACCAGACAGATCGGAAACTTACATAACATTTCATACATTACATTCATCATTACGATCATAGTGTCCCTTAGATGAGTCATCAAGACCCAAAGCATGCATATAAACCGAGTTGGGACTAAACTGAAACATATATGAAATTTCATGAAAATTAAAAACTTTTCTAACTTTCAGGGGAGACACGCCCGTGGGAGGAGACCGTGTGCCCTCCACGGCTTCTAGACACCCCCGTGTGTCCATCCGTGTTTACATACTGACTATATCAACACGGTCACTAGGCACGTCCGTGTTCCATGACCGTGTGCTACCAGACCATATACTGACTTTTCCAACACGACCACCAAGCACGCCCGTGTGCCATGGCCGTGTGTTCTTAGCTAGCTACCTTGACTTGTACACCATGGCGGTGACACGCCCATGTCGAGGCCGTGTGCTATTTAAGCTACATTCGCGCAATTCAATCACGGTCTTAGGCACGCGTGTGCCTGGCAGTGTGACATTATAGGCCATTTACAAGGCCGAAATGCCACCCAAAAGGGTCATACCTACAAGCAACATTATCCACCTCATTTCATGCATATATGGCAATAAAAACATACCAAATTGAACATTTCATCAACACATTCAATACCAATTCCATTCATACCAAAATACAAATTAAAACCCACATCATCTCAAGCATATACCATCCATTTGCTTAACCAAAACTTAACCCTTTCATAAACATCAAAACATATCAAAATTTGCATAATAAAACTCATTCATTCAAGCATATTACCAACTCAAATCTTGCCAAAACACATGGCTAAGTTTACATCATAAACATTTACACATATCTAGCCTATACATGCCATATTTAGCTATATTCATTATCAAAAAGGTACCAAAATAAGTTTAGTAGTGTGATGATGATCCTTATCGATCCCGAGCCTTCAGTAGCTTGACGACCTATAAAACAGAGAAAACACACACACAGAGTAAGCTTTTCAAAAGCTTAGTAAGTCAATGTACAAATAAACTTTGCATAAAATGCATATATTGCAAGTAGATACATTGGCACATCCAAATTACTAAGCATAATATCACAAATGTACTTTGTTTTATACACTTGTGGCCACATTTGCCACATTCATCATTTTAAGATCCACATTCTCACATTTAACCATACATTTCTTCAAGTCAAAGTCGTATAGGTACTTACCTTTTTATACACACTTGTGTATATATTATACGTACCTGAAACAAACATTCGTTCACTTATTTGCTCATAGCTCGGATTTGCAATTCATATCACAGACTTTCCCGTTGAACCGTAAGGAATCTAGTATGATACTCAGAAAGCTCAAAATGGTCGTACAATGCCAACGTCCCAGACGAGGCCTTACATGCACTCAGATATCGATGCCACTATCCCAGACAGGGTCTTACTCGAATTAATACGATGCCGATGTCCCAGACATGGTCTTACACGTAAAGCTCAGATCGATGCCAACGTCCCAGACGTGGTCTTACACATAAAACTCATATCGATGCCTACGTTCCGGACGAGGTCTTACACGAAGTCTTAAATCAACGCCAACGTCCCAGACGTGGTCTTACATGATAAAACAGAACAGATACCTATGTCATGACATAGCTAATCCTCTCTATTCCTAGGTTCGTATGGGGCTTTTCAGACTTTATCGCTATATTGGCCTTATCTCATAATTCATATGCACAACCTCTCATAAGCATTCATTATCTATATTATTCATATGAACAAATACAATTGCATACATATACGTTTATTTGCATAGTGACTTACCTCGGATTCGATTTATTGGGAATGGAAACGGCTACTCGTTTACTTTCGCTTTCCCGCGATCTAAGTCTGTTTTCCTCGGTTCTTGATCTAAACATATTCAGAATTAACCCTTTTATTCACTAATTCATTCAATTCAATCCAAAGACACACATTTAGGGCTATTTGCAAATTAACCCTCATATTTGCATAGTTTATCAATTTAGTCCATTTTTCTCAAAACACCAAATTCACAAAATCTATACACAACCAAGCTTAGCCGAATATATATGTACATCATACAAACCCATACTTTTCATCAAATTAGCAATTTAGTCCCTCAATTTGCTATTTTCACAATTTAGCCCTAATTAGCTAAATTCATCAAAAAATTCAAGAACAAAGTATGTTCATCTAGCTCATATCTTTCATTTATCACTAAACTCATTTCAAAACTCAACATATCAACAATGGCATCTCACACAAACATCATCATTTCACAAAATTAAAACATGGGTTTGATAGTAGGAGAAACAACGATTACAAAAATGTAGAAATTATCGAAAACCGACCGAAAGCATACCTTTAATTTTGGCTTGTAAGTGCCGAAACCCTTAAGCTTTTATTTTTTCTTTTTTTATTGATATTTTCGGCTAGAATGGATGAATACATCCACTAGCTCTTTCATTTATTTTATTAATAACATATTTTTAACCCATTTACTAAAATATCCATCCAATTAATAAATAAAACAAATATGTAATAAGGGCATATTTGACTTTCATTCATCCTCTAACAACATAGTGGTCTATTTGCTTCATAAGGCCTTTTCTTTTAAAAGCCACAATACATTGGTACTTTAGCAAATAGCAAGCAAATTTCACATTTTATGCATTTTAATCATTTTGTTAAAATAAACACACAAACGGACAAATTAGCTTACAGAAATTTAGCGCATGCTTAATCGCATATTAACTGCACAGAAATTAATATAAAAATATTATACGGAATCGGATTTGTGGTCCCGAAACCACTGTTCCGACTAGGGTATTAACCGGACTGTTACAATACTCCCCCCTTAGGGATTTTCGTCCCCGAAAATCTTACTGTTAAATAGATTCGAATATTGCTGTTTCATTGAATCTTCCGGCTCCCACGTTGCCTCTTCAATTCCGTGCCAATTCCATAATACTTTCACTAACGGAATTTTCTTGTTTCTCAACTCTTTTACTTCACGAGCTAAAATGCGGATCGGTTCCTCTTCATATGACATGTCAGATCGGATCTCAATTTCAGATGGGGTAATCACATGTGACGGATCAGATCGGTATCTACGGAGCATCGAAACATGAAATACATTGTGTATCTTTTCTAGCTCAGAGGGCAATTTTAATCTATATGCAACAGGCCCAACTCGTTCAATGATCTCATACGGTCCGATGAACCTCGGACTTAACTTGCTTTTACGTGCGAATCAAGCACTTTCTTCCATCGAGACACTTTCGTAAATACTTTGTCACCGATTTCAAATTCTATATCTTTTTGTTTCAAGTCCGCATACGACTTTCTCGACGATCGATGTCGCTTTCAAACAATCTCGGATCAGTTTCACTTTCTGTTCTGAATCTTTTATCAAATCAACACCGTGTAGCTTATTTTCACTGAGTTCCGTCCAATACAGAGGTGTACGACATTTATGTCCGTACAAAGCTTCATATGGTGCCATTCTGATGCTCGACTGAAAACTGTTATTGTATGCAAATTCAATCAGAGGCAGATACTGTTCCCACGAACCATTAAACTCAAGTATACAACATCTTAACATATCTTCGAGAATCTGAATAATCCACTCAGATTGACCATCTGTTTGCGGATGAAAAGCTGTACTGAAATGCAGTTTTGTGCCTAAAGCTTCTTGAAGTTTCTTCCAGAATCTTGATGTAAACCTCGGATCTCTATCTGACACAATGGATAGTGGCACTCCGTGCAATCTAACAATCTTGGAAATATATAGCTCGGCTAATCTATCAAGTGAATAATCAGATCTTACCAGGAATAAAATGGGCGATTTACGTCGATCGGTCAACTATGACCCAAATTGCATCTTTCTTTCTCGAAGTCTGAGGCAAACCAGAAACAAAGTCCATTGTTACTCTATCCCATTTCCATTCAGGAATCAGAATCGGCTGAAGCAACCCAGACGGAACTTGATGTTCAGCTTTTACTTGCTAACAAACTAAACATTTCGAAACAAAGTCAGAAATGTCTCGTTTCATACCAGACCACCAGTAGTGTCGTTTAAAATTTTGATACATTTTCGTACTTCCCAGATGAACAGATAGACGACTGTTATGTGCTTCCCTCAAAATCAGCTGAACCAACTCCGGATTTCTCGGAACACAGATACGACCTCGAAATCTCAAACAATCATCAACAACTTGAAATTTAGATTCAGAATTCAAATCATACTGAGCTCATTTTGTTGTTAACTCATTATCAGATTTCTAAGCATCACATATCTGCTGTATAAACAACGGTTTCATTCTTAATTCAGCCACCACAGAACTATCATCAGATAAATCTAACTGAGCATTCAAAGCACGTAGTGCAAACAATGATTTTCGACTCAATGCATCAGCAACCACATTTGCTTTACCCGGATGATAATCTATGACAAGCTCATAATCTTTTAACAACTCAAGCCATCTTCTCTGACGCAGGTTCAAATCTTTCTGAGTCATTAGATACTTCAGACTTTTATGATCTGAAAATATGTGACATCTCTCACCATACAAATAGTGGCGCCAAATCTTAAGTGCAAACACAATCGCAGCTAACTCAAGGTCGTGCGTCGGATAATTCTTTTCATGCGGTTTTAATTATCTCGAAGCATAAGCTACGACTTTGCCTTCTCGCATCAAAACACATCGACCCATTTAACGAAGCATCATCATGTAAATCACAATTTCTTTTGCCGATTTCGTTTGTACTAACATTGGAGCTTAGATAATGAGTTTTCAATCGATCAAAACTTTTTCGACATCTATCAGACCATTCAAGTCTAACATCTTTCTGAAGTAATTTCGTTAACGGAGTAGCTATCACTGAAAATCCTTTCACAAATCGACGATAATAACCAGCTAGGCCCAAAAAGCTACAGACTTCAGACACGTTCCTCGGAGGTTTCCAATCCAGAATAGCAAAAATCTTGCTCGGATCAACTCGAATTCCAGAAGCTGACACAATATGCCCCAGAAAACTAACCTCGTGTAACTAGAATTCACATTTGCTAAACTTTGCGTACAATTGCTTCTCTATCAGAGTTTGCAACATAATCCTCAGATGCTCAGCGTGCTCAGTCTCATCACGCGAATAAATCAAAATGTCATCAATGAATACGACAACAAATCGATCTAGATGCGGTCCGAAAATTGCATTTCATCGATCCATAAAAACAGCGCAGGAGTATTGGTTAGTCCAAATGGCATAACTAAAAACTCATAATGCCCATACCTCGTTCTGAAAGCAGTTTTCAGAATATCTGAATCCTTGACTCTCAACTGGTAGTATCCCGATCTCAGATCAATCTTGGAAAATATAGTAGCTCCTTTTAACTGATCAAATAAATCATCAATTCTAGGCAACGGATATTTGTTCTTTATAGTCACCTTGTTCAACTGACGGTAATCAATACACATTCTCATCGTGCCATCTTTCTTTTTCACAAATAGAACAGGAGCACCCCAAGGTGAGAAACTCGGTCTAGCAAACCATCTGTCGGTCAATTCTTGTAACTGCGACTTTAACTCCTTCAACTCTGTTGGTGCCATTCTATACGGAGCTATTAAAATAGGTGTAGTACCTGGCATCAATTCAATACCAAACTCAACTTCACGAATTGGAGGCAAACCAGGTAATTCTTTAGGGAACACATCAGAAAACTCACAGACAATAGGCACTGATTCAACTTTCTTTTCAGACATCTTCGAATCAATCACATAGGCAAAATACGCCTCATAACCCTTTTTCACGTAACTCTGAGCTTTCAATACCGATATCACAGCAGACAATCCATTCATATCATTAGATTCAACCTGCACAATTTCATCATTCGGACATCTCAAATCAACAGTCTTTCTTTTACAATTTACAACCGCATCATGCAATGTCAACCAGTCCATACCCAGAATAATATTGAACTCATTGAATGGCAGAAGCATCAAATCAGTAGGGAAACATATATCTCGAAACATTAAAGGACAGTTCTTGCATACTTTGTCAACAAGAACACTTTTACCTAAGGGGTTCGATACTTTTATAGTAAATTCAGTAGACTCTACAGGCAAAGTCTTATTGAACACTAAATTCATGCATATATATGAATCTGTAGAACCAGGGTCTATCAAAGCAATCACAGAAGTATCATAAAGAGTAAAAGTACCTGTTATAACATCAGGTGATGAAGCTTCCTCGTGAGTTCGAATAGCATATGCTCTGGCAGGCGCTCTAGCTTCAGATCTTACAACATTTTCTCTCGTAGTTCTCTGACTACCACTGACATTTCTTACGTTCTTCGATGATCTACCTCTCACAGGTGCATTATCAGATCTCAGATTCTGAATAGTCTCTGGCTCGACCGACTCAGGGCAATCACGGATAAAGTGATCAAGTGATCCACATCTGAAACAAGCTCTATCATTTAATCTACAGCTTCCCGGATGCCTTTTTCCACAATGTTTACATTCAGGTTTCTCGGATCGTACGTTTCCAACACTTGCCACCGAAGTTGCTAGAGCTTTGGAGCTCATTTGCGGTCTAGATTGATTTCTGTTCGAATATCTCACATTATCTCTGGAACGACTTTGATTATCTCGGAATCTTTTCGGAGTAGATTGAAATGATTTCTTCTGAAATCTCTTTCTCATATCTCGAACTTCTGACTCAGCTTTTCTTTTATCTTTTCCAAGCGCCTCAGCTTTGCACGCTCGGTCAACGAGTACAACAAACTCCTTTATCTCTAAAATACCAACCAGCAAACGAATGTCTTCATTAAGTCCGTCTTCAAATCTTTTGCACATTATAGCTTCGGATGATACACATTCCACGAGCATCGCGACTCGATCTCACGAATTCGTTCATACTCGAAGTAAATCACCATTCGCCTGTTTAAGTTCCAGAAATTCTTTTCGTTTCTGATCAACGAATCTCTCACTGATATATTTCTTCCCATGTAACTCGTTCTCTCGGAACAACAGAAATTAGAGTTTTTCACCATTGGTAAGCTGCATCTCGGAGTAATGATACCACACACTTTATGCATTCATCCAGAGTCAGAGACATTTCGTCGAATACCCGAATCGTATTCTCTAACCAAAACTCAGCCTTTTCAGCATTATCATCATTGGTAACTCGAAATTCTTCCGCTCCATACTTGCGAATCTTGTCTACCGGAGGTTTATTTAACAGATTTGGATGCATAACTGGTGGCACAACTGTAGTCTGAGGGGGGTTATCTGGGGGCGGAGGTTGTGAAACAGCGGGTTTTTCTTTACAAACTGAGTGAACCACTCACTCATCATTTGGAAGAAAGCTTGTTTGGCTTCTTCCCCTTGACCGCTAGTAGCCGGTCTCGATTCAGAAGGTGCTGTCCCTTGCGCGGGATCAGGCGCATTGCTTTCTACGTCATCAGCTACGGCTCTTTTGAGATCCATTACTATACAGAAATCACATTTATACGTCAGGATTTATCACACTATCACAATTCAGATATATGGCATGTATAGCTAGACTCTGACACGCTACGTTAGTCCGAGAATCGGCTAAACCGTGGCTCTAATACCAACCAAATGTAACACCCCTAACCCGTGAATCGATGGGACTAGGGTTAGGAGCATTACTGACGGATCGAAAACTTACATAACATTTCATACATTACATTCATCATTAACGATCATAGTGTCCCTTAGATGAGTCATCAAGACCCAAAGCATGCATATAAACCGAGTTGGGACTAAACTGAAACACATATGAAATTTCATGAAAATTAAAAACTTTTCTAACTTTTTCGGGAGACACGCGCTGGTGGGAGGAGACCGTGTGCCCTCCACGGCTTCTAGACACCTCGTGTGTCCATCCGTGTTTACATACTGACTATATCAACACGGTCACTAGGCACGTCCGTGTGCCATGACCGTGTGCTACCAGACCATATACTGACTTTTCCAACACGGCCACCAAGCACTCCCGTGTGCCATGGCCGTGTGTTCTTAGCTAGCTACTGACTTGTACACCACGGCCAGCTGACACGCCCATGTCGAGGCCGTGTGCTATTTAAGCTACATTCTGCCAATTCAATCACGATCTTAGGCACTCCCGTGTGCCATAACCGTGTGACATTATAGGCCATTTACAAGGCCGAAATGCCACCCAAAAAGGGTCATACCTACAAGCAACATTATCCACCTCATTTCATGCATATATGGCAATAAAAAACATACCAAATTGAACATTTCATCAACACATTCAATACCAATTCCATTCATACCAAAATACAAATTAAAACCCACATCATCTCAAGCATATACCATCCATTTGCTTAACCAAAACTTAACCCTTTCATAAACATCAAAACATATCAAAATTTGCATAATAAAACTCATTCATTCAAGCATATTACCAACTCAAATCTTGCCAAAACACATGGCTAAGTTTACATCATAAACATTTACACATATCTAGCCTATACATGCCATATTTAGCTATATTCATTATCAAAAAGGTACCAAAATAAGTTTAGTAGTGTGATGATGATCCTTATCGATCCTGAGCCTTCAGTAGCTTGACGACCTATGAAACAGAGAAAACACACACATAGAGTAAGCTTTTCAAAAGCTTAGTAAGTCAATGTACAAATAAACTTTGCATAAAATGTATATATTGCAAGTAGATACATTGGCACATCCAAATTACTAAGCATAATATCACAAATGTACTTTGTTTTATACACTTGTGGCCACATTTGCCGCATTCATTATTTTAAGATCCACATTCTCACATTTAACCATACATTTCTTCAAGTCAAAGTCGTATAGGTACTTACCTTTTTATACACACTTGTGTATATACTAAACGTACCTGAAACAAACATTCGTTCACTTATTTGCTTATAGCTCGGATCTGTAATTCATATCACAAACTTGCCCGTTGAACCGTAAGGAATCTAGTAGGATACTCAGAAAGCTCGGAATGGTCGTACAATGCCAACGTCCCAGACGAGGCCTTACATGCACTCTGATATCGATGCCACTGTCCCAGACAGGGTCTTACTCGAATCAATACGATGCCGATGTCCCAGACATGGTCTTACACGTAAAGCTCAAATCGATGCCAAAGTCCCAAACGTGGTCTTACACATAAAACTCATATCGATGCCTACGTCCCGGACGAGGTATTACACGAAGTCTTAAATCAAAGCCAACGTCCCAGACGTGGTCTTACATGATAAAACAGAACAGATACCTATGCCATGACATAGCTAATCCTCTCTATTCCTAGGTTCGTACGGGGCTTTTCGGACTTTATCGCTATATCGGCCTTATCTCATAATTCATATGCACAACCTCTCATAAGCATTCATTATCTATATTAGTCATATGAACAAATACAATTGCATACATATACGTTTATTTTCATAGTGACTTACCTCAGATTCAATTTATCGGGAATGGAAACGGCTACTCGTTTACTTTCGCTTTCCCGCGATCTAAGTCCGTTTTCCTCGTTTCTTGATCTAAACATATTCAGAATTAAACCTTTTATTCACTAATTCATTCAATTCAATCCAAAGACACACATTTAGGGCTATTTGCAAATTAACCCTCATATTTGCATAATTTATCAATTTAGTCCATTTTTCTCAAAACACCAAATTCACAAAATCTATACACAACCAAGCTTAGCCGAATATATATGTACATCATACAAACTCATACTTTTCATCAAATTAGCAATTTAGTCCCTCAATTTGCTATTTTCACAATTTAGCCCTAATTAGCTAAATTCATCAAAAAATTCAAGAACAAAGTATGTTCATCTAGCTCATATCTTTCATTTATCACTAAACTCATTTCAAAACTCAACATATCAAAAATGGAATCTCACACAAACATCATCATTTCACAAAATTAAAACATGGGTTTGATAGTAGGAGAAACAACGATTACAAAAATGTAGAAATTATCGAAAACCGACCGAAAGCATACCTTTAATTTTGGCTTGTAAGTGCCAAAACCCTTAAGCTTTTATTCTTTCTCTTTTTCTTGATATTTTTGGCTAGAATGGATGAATACATCCACTAGCTCTTTCATTTATTTTATTAATAACATATTTTTAACCCATTTTCTAAAATATCCATCCAATTAATAAATAAAACAAATATGTAATAAGGGCATATTTGACTTTCATTCATCCTCTAACTACATAGTGGTCTATTTGCTTCATAAGGCCTTTTCTTTTAAAAGCCACAACACATTGGTACTTTAGCAAATAGCAAACAAATTTCACATTTTATGCATTTTAATCCTTTTGTTAAAATAAACACACAAACGGACAAATTAGCTTACAGAAATTTAGCGCATGCTTAATCGCATATTAACTGCACATAAATTAATATAAAAATATTATACGGACTCAGATTTGTGGTCTCGAAACCACTGTTCCGACTAGGGTATTAACCGGACTGTTATAGTATCCTACTAGATTCCTTACGGTTCAACAGGCAAGTCTGTGATACGAATGGCTAAGTGAATTGTATATCCGTTTCAGGTACGTTGATTTATACACTAAGTGTGTATATAAGGTAAGTACCTATGTGATCTTACTATGATTCTTAAATTGATGAATGTGGCAAATATGGCAAAGGATATGGACCAAAGTATATATGTGAGAAATTTGCTATGTATATGAATTGTGCCAATGTGGTTATATGCTTATATGCTTTACATATTAAGTTTATTTGTATATGACTTACTAAGCTTTTGGAAAGCTTACTCTGTGTATGTGTTTTCTCTGTTTTATAGGTCGTTAAAGCTACTGAAGGCTCGGGACCGTCAAGGATTGTCATCACACTACTAAACCTATTTTGGTACATTTTGGGAATGTATAAAGCTAGATATGACATGTCTAGGCTAGCAATTGGTATAAGTTTGTTATATGAATTTAGCCATGTGATTTGGCTAGTTATGATGTTGAGAATTTGCTTGAAAGAATGTGATATATGAAGTATGTTTTGGTATGGTTAATTTGGTATGTTTTTGTGTGTCATTTGAGTATGAAATGAGTTGGTAAACATTGCTTGTAGGTATGACCCATTGGGTGACATTTTGGCCTTGCAAATGGCCTATAATGTCACACGGTGCCAGGCACACTCTGGCGTGTCTAGTGACCGTGGGGCTAAGTCGTAGCTAGCCTAATAGCACACGGCCAAGACACACGCAGGCGTGTCTAGTAGCCGTGAGAAAGGCGAGATATGGCCTTAGAGTACACGGCCTTAGCACACGGGTTTGGGTGGCGTGGGTGTAAAGTCAGATTCGACCACGGCCAAGGCACACGGGCGTGCTTGGTGGCCGTGGATGAGGTCGATTCGACCACACGGGAGGACACACGGGGTGTCCAAAGCGAAGTGGGAGGCACACGGCTTGCCCATACGGGCGTGTAAGCTCGAAACTTAGAAAAGTTTTAAATTTTTGTGAAATTTTGTATGTGTTCCGATTTAGTCCCAACCCGATTTATAAGTATGTTTTAGGTCTCGTTGACCGCAATGAGGGACATTTTGATTGTATTCGATGTGATATTAGATAAATTCTTTGATTAAAGTTTCTGATCTGTCTGGTAACGCTCTTAACCCTAGTCCGGCGTCAGACACGGGTTAGGGGTGTTACAAGGAATGAGGTGTACTTACCATTTCTTAGTAAGAATAGGGGTGCTATTGACAATAATCACCAAATTAGTAGAAAAATGATTGAATGAGGGAACAATTTAATTCGGGTAAGCAAATTAATTATCAATAATGGAATGAGAGTATGATGTAAAAGAAGGAATAGAAAAGAAAAGGGGAAGAAATAGTGCGAGATGAAGACAAAATTTTAATTGGAATTGAAAAAAAAAAGCAAGATCCAAGTCTAATCAGGAAAAGAAGGCTAAATACCTAGGGTTTGGGAACCCTAGGGGGCGACATAGCAATTTTTGGTGGAAGAGTGGCTCGAACCTAGGATCACAAGAGAAGGAAGCTAATTCTTAACCATTAGAGCTGAAGTCTATTTCTTGCTTAATTTTTATTCCTGACAATATATATTTTAGTATGGCTTTTATCCTAGGTTGCTAAAAAAAAAAAGGGAAAAGAAATGGGAGGAAGGGAGCTCGAACTTGGGTTACTAGGGAGAACACTAAACACTTAACTATTCAACCCTAATCATTTTCTTGTCTATTTATTATGATTAACCCTTTATATTTTGGAGTGTGACACCCTCCTTGTCGGCAATACAGTGCGACCATTGTCTCCATGTCTTCATCATCTAAAAATTACATCTCGGTAAATTTGATAAGATTTGATAAAACTGGAAATTTGTAGAATAGTTTTGACATCCTCCTCCCACAACGTCGACAAAATGTTGCATTGATCTTTTCTTTCATATCATCGACAAACACATTCTTATTGAACCCCATTCCTATTTTCTAGCGAGTTTCAAATATACAACCAATAGCCGTTTCTAAAATAACACTATGAAGATGAATAGCTGTAAAAAATTGGTTCTCCATTTTTTTATCTGAAACTGCTAAAAAGTTATTTCTGCTCTTCTAAAAAAACTTTAAACAAATACAAAATTTTCCTTTCAACTCAAAAAACTTCTTTAAAACTCAACCCTGTCTTTTTTTCTTTTCTTTCAACTCAATTTAACCTTTAAAACCTTCTCTCCCTTTTTTTTTTTTCGATGTGTGGGGGTTTGGGGGACAAAACCCCCCTTATATACTAAAAAAAAATAAATATTAGATGAAAAAAGAGGCTGAAAAGTCGAAATTCACGATGACGTCAGTGGCAGACCGTCAAGCCGGTGCCACTACGCTGTCAGGCGACACTGACTTAACGACCTGCCATCCACGTGACCGGTCAGTCACGAGTCACCGTAAATCATTTCAGTAATGATTGATGACAGGTCTGGGTGGTGCCACTGGTTGCTCAGGCGGCACCGGTGAACTATTGTTCACTTTGCCTATTTTTGTAAATAATCTCCAGCCTATCCCATTTCAGTAAAAAAAATATTTTTTATACTATTTAGGTAAAAAAGCCCTTTTTTTTAATATCGATCACCTCCAATAAGCTTAATCGATAAACAATAAAAAAAAAAATATTTTGTTTAAAAAAATTATTTAAACGAGTTGATTCAACCTAACACTAAAAATTTCAAATACAAAACATTCTTCTTCAACAAATACTGCAAGTTTATTTGGAATTCGCATTTCGTGAGGTCCTTTTTCAAGCTAAAGTATTAAAAAACCCCTAAAAATAATTCAAAAATTAATTGAGTCCCTGATTGAAAAGTGAAATTAAAAATAATAACTAATTAGGCTCTTTGAATTGCCATTCGAAATCAAATTTTTTGGTCACCGAACATTAACATCCGTTTGAAATTTGACGGAACTGTTGACATGGGATTTTTTTATTGGTTTAATAACAAATTTAACCCTCTAATATTTACATATTCTATCAATTTGATCCTAAAAATTTATATAAAAATATAAAAGAAATTATTAAAATTCTTTAAAAATAAAATAATATTTTACTAAAATTATAAAGTATCTACATAAGCCAATATTTCACTATTTTTTTTTCTTGAACATACTATTTTTATTTAATTTCTCAATTATTAATACCATTTTATTTGCTTTTTTAACACATCCATCACCTCCAATAAGGTTCATCGATAAACAATAAAAAGAAATCAAGCCTCAAGTTGATGATTGAAACTGAAATTGAAAATGAACAAAATTTTTGCTTCAAAATTTTATTTTAACAAGTTGATTCAACCAAACACTCAAAATTTCAAATACAGAGCACCCTTCTTCAGCAAATTGATGAACAAAAACTGAAAATTTATTTCAGTTTCACTCTCATTTAAAAGCAATAAAAAATGAAGAAAAACCAAAAATCTCTCTCCTCAAGATTGATGAACACAATTAAGCCTCGGCTTCAGTTTTTGCTCATCAATCTTAAAAACTAAGAAACTTAAATAAACATTGAAAATAGTAAGCAAACACTTCAAAAATTTCAAACCACTTGATTCAACCTAATTAAAAAGAAATGCATAAACAATCATTCCAACAAAACTCATTTAATTTTTTGTCAATCAAGCCCTTTATAATAAGTCGTTGAGTGCTAGTTAAAGAAGAGATAAAAGCACCCGGTGGCATGTTAGTTCAAAGCATTGCCGATTGGTATTTCTAGATTTTAAATTCGAAAAACTCTTGACCTTGATTGAAAGAAGCCATTGGTGTCGATGCTTGTATTTCATAATTTTAGATTTGAAATTTCATTCGCGACAATGAAAATTTAGAAATGTTTTCACTTTTTTTACTTTGTTTAGAAACAATAGCTTTATAATACTTACTTTATTTATATTTTTTATTTTCTTTTTTGAAATTTTAATAATTTATATATATTATTTTAAATATTGTTTTAATTTTTTAATTTTAAATAATTAATGACGTGAGATACACTTGAAAATCAATAAATAACCGTCGGAGAAACAGAGAGGTTGCAGTAATGCTATTATTATACTATATAAACTGGAAAATCCAGAAAAGTTGAAATCACATGATAAACAAGATCCATATATTTAACCATTAATATGTGTGGGGTAATAAACAGTGATATTCCGCGGTTAAATATGATCATCACAAAATAATCTATCTACCGTTTGCAAATAAACGACAGTAAACTAGGCAATCATATGCAATTCTTTATATATAATGGCAAGTAATCAGCCGTCACTAGATCTTTTAAGATCTTAAAGAAAATATTATATTACCAAAAGTACTTTATAGGATATTTTAATTTATCATTGCTAGAAATGATTTATTTGAATCTTATTCCTATTTTTTTGACTAGTGTTATAATCTGTAATTATATTAAAAAAATATATACTTTGTTTAAAAATTCCTACGTAGGTAACCCTTTTGCTCCTATATAATGGAGCTTCAACAAAGGCTTTCTTCACCAAGATTTGGGTTTGGGTTTTCTAAGTTTTCAAAGAGAGAAGCACTGAGATGGGAGATATAAAAGTGAGAGGAAAGAAAGAAGATGAAGATGAGAAAGCAGAAGTAGATATTTGGAATTATGTATTTGGTTATGTTAAGATAGCAGTAGTTAAATGTGCCATTGAGCTTGGGATTGCTGATGCAATTGACAAGCATGGAAGCCCCATGACACTCTCTCACCTAACCACTACCCTTAAATGTGAACCACCTCGTCTTTATCGTATTATGAGGTTCTTGGTCCACTACCAAATATTCAAAGAGGAGCCCGTAACTCAAGATTCCATTGGTTTTGCACTGACGCCTTTGTCTCGTCGATTGATTCGACATGGCGAAAGGAGCATGGCGGCTTTCATTTTACTAGAGAGCAGCCCTGTTATGTTAGCACCATGGCATAGTCTAAGTGCTCGTGTCCTTGACAGTGGGAATTCACCGTTTGAGACAGCAAACGGGAAGGATGTATGGAGCTATGCAGAGGAGAACCCTGGACATAGCAAACTCATAGACGAAGCAATGGCTTGCGATGCTAGAGTGGCGGTGCGTGCCTTAATCGAAGGATGTCCTCAAGTGTTTGATGGCATAAAAAGTTTGGTTGATGTTGGTGGAGGCAATGGGACTGCTTTATCTATGTTGGTAAAGGAATTCCCTTGGATGCATGGCATCAACTTCGATCTTCCCCATGTTGTTGCCGTTGCCCCGAAAGTCGATGGCATCGAATACGTAGGAGGAGACATGTTCAAGTGTGTCCCAAAGGCAGACGCTGCTTTCTTTATGGTTAGTAATGAAAGCTTTGTTTCCTTTACCAATTATATTTGAGTATGACAAATCTACCTATTTGTGAACTACAGTGGGTGTTGCATGACTGGGATGATGAGGAATGCATACAAATCCTAAAGAAAAGTAGAGAAGCCATCCCACAAGACAAAGGGAAGGTCATAATCGTTGAATCTGTGCTTGAAGAAGATAAAAATGACAAGCTAGAATTTGTGGGGTTGATGTTAGACATGGTGATGATGGCACATACTAACAAAGGCAAAGAAAGGACCTTAAAGGAATGGAAGTATGTTCTTGGAGAGGCTGGATTCACCAGAATCAATGTAAAACCCATTCATGCTGTTCAATCTGTCATTGAAGCTTATATTTAGAAATTCCACCTTGCCTGCTTCTTTTAACTTTGTGTTAATAAATGGTTCTTTTACTATTAAACCTTGAATCCTGTCGGGTCTTTTATTGGCCAAACCATTTGAGATCTGTTGTGGGAAAGATGTAATTTTGTTTTTCCTTCTGTTAATTACTAGTTTGGCTTGCACTGTTTGTTCCCTTTAATTGACTTCAATCTTTATATAATTCTCTAATGCCCCCCCTCCCCCCAAAACCAACCTTGTATGAAATAAAGAAGCAAATAAGAAGCTAAAGAAACATAGGTAAAGTATTTATATTCCCTTCTAACTTTTAATCAACACACTCAGAATTAAGGTATTCATGCTTTGACAACAATATCGGTATCAATATTTTTTAACCTTGATTCGTGGTTGAACAGGTCAGACCAGCCGTTGGTTCAACTAATTTTTTAACCGGTTCAACTGATATTTACTGGCTCTTGGTCTAACCAGTTCAAAGCACTTTCTAAACAGGTCTCCCTGTCGGTCCGATCCGATTCAAACAACACTAGTTGATACTAATCGAGTTGGTGTCATGAGTTAACTAGACACTAATTTAGTAAAAAAATTACTAAAAAAAATAACTAGACACTAATATTTTAAATAAGTTATATTATTATGATGGTACTTTTTTCTTTTTCTTATTTAAAAAAACTAATAAAAAAGTTGCAAATGTTAATATTTGAACCCATGCCACCAATATCTATTTTTTTTTCCTTTACCACTTCAACCAAAACATTATTTTAATACTTTTATATTTTTCAATTTATTACAAAAATTATTTTAGGTTTAAATATGTAAAAGGTCCAAGTACTCTTTTGAAATTTAAAGTTTAGTATCTATACTTTAATTTTGAGAAATTGAGTTCCTATACTTTTTCTATTTAAAAATCCTGGCCCCTCCGTCTAATTTTTTTCATTAAAGTTAATGATGTTAAAGGTAAACTAGTTATTTTAGCCCTCAATATTTATAGTTTTTGTCAATTTGATTCTTACCCTTTAAATTTACATAAAAATTTTAAAAATTATTGTTTCATATTTAAAAAAAAATAAAAATTTAAAAATTATATATATATTTTTTAAAAAAATAATAACTCTTTAAAATTAAAAAATGATTTTAAAATATAAAAAATCTAAAATTCAATGTTATCTAAACTAGACCAGATCAACCAATCAAACCAATTGGACCTAGAACTGATTGGGGTATCGATTTGGTGAGAGGTAAAAAATCAGTTGACCTGTGAACCGATGCAAACTAGTTAAACCGAGCTAAAAAAATCGATTGAACTGACAGTTGAACTGATTTCGAACTAGTTTGACCAATCAGTTCCCAAAATAATAGGTCTAACTGATTCAAAGTAAATAAATTATAAAAAAGATATAAAAATTAAAAAAATCGATTCAATTGCTAATTCAACTTGTTTTTTAGCCCAACTCAACCAATCTGTAATGGTTCACGAATCAACTAATTTTTTACCTTTTACTTGATCGAAACCCTGGCCAATTACTGGTCCAACTGACCTGATCCAACTTAGTATAATTGTCACACCCATAAATATTAAAGGTTTGGCATAATTGAAATTATGAGTACTTAATTAGAAAATTTTCTATTTAAGCGGGTTCTAGTGTAATTATGTGAATCTTACGGGCTAGTTGGGTAAATAGTTAGATTTTAAATTTAGTCCCGTCAAATTAGAACTAAGAGTTTATGTTAGTGGAAAACATTATGATTAAGGGTATTAATAATACTGACCGACTTGGGATTAAGGGAACCGGTGGTGGAAAGACTATATATAAGAAGGATTCTTCATGTTGGTATTCATTTTTCTCTCGTTCTTCTATCTTCTTCTTCTTTGGTTCATTTTGTAAGATAGGAAAACCAAGAAACGAGTTGCATGAAAGGAAAAATCTAAGGTGTTAGCATAAATACTTGAGAACTTAGTAATCTTCCAACCAAGAAAGAGGAAGTTTAAGTGATAAAGGGAAGGCTAAGCAAGTGTAAGTTGTGTCAACCTAGGTATTTTGTTGGTGAGTTTCTAAACTCAAACTCTCTGTGGTTGTTATATATATATATATATATATCAGTATTGTGTTTTCATGTTGTGGTTAACTTCATGTTCTGTTGATGATGAGTTGCATTATCGTGGATAGTTTATATAAAGTATTTTTTATGGTTGCATGTTCGATTATACTTTCCAGTTCATTGTTTGATAAACTTTCACTGGGAAAAATAATTATTGTTGAAGTTATCATTGTTATGGTCTACTAGATGTTATGTTTGGTATGATATGTTTTGTTTTCAATAAAATGATTAGTTGAATGCTTACTATATGCCTATCATAATTATGAATTATATGCAGAGTGTCGAGGTTTGTTTTGGCAGATGAAAGATGAAGAAATATCACGCTGTGCACTTTGTGCCACTTGTTATCTGGCTTTACGGAGGTTCGGGTGGATAGTACGAAGAATGTATATGTATGGTTTTCGGCTTTGCGGAGGTTTGGATGGATTGTACGGAGATATATGCGCAAATGATTTTGATAACCTAATGTGGGTTCTATGTACGTATGAGACTCAGTGGAGTCAAATGCTTTTAAGCCTCACATGTGTAAACAAGTCCATGGCCATGGCATATAAAAGTTCTGAAAGTCTGGCGGATTTAATTGATAAGTTTTAAGTTAAAATTATATGTGAGATTTCGCCAAAGGAAGTCTGCGAAAAAGTCTACTTGTACGAATTCACTATGATTGTGAAGTTCTTTGAATCCACATGTTTAAATTTTCTTTATCTATAAAGTTTCTTTTATGAATTTGCATGAATGCACTGCTATATTCATGAATCTTTCTATACGAGTATGCATGTTTGAGTTCGCCATATTGTGAATTCTCTTCTATGAATTCGCATGTATGAGCCGTTGTATCCATGAGTCTTCTTCTATGAGTTCGCGTGTATGAGTCCGCATATAAGAGTCAGCAAGATTTCCCGTCAAGTTAATCTGAAATGACTTTCTTTCCATTCAGTGGGTTTATATTAAGATTTTATGCAACAAGTCTGTACGAAGAGAATATATGCCTCGCGATCTTTCACAGGTGGATTTCTTATGCATATTGTACTGCGCCATTATGTGGTTCATGCTCAATTATAAGCTATGGAATATGATCTCAGAAGTTTTCACTAAGCAAGATCTATGGTGAATCCTAAAATTGAAGTAACTTAAATTAGAACTCACTAAGTTCCTTATGAACTTACCATATTTCTTTTCCTCATTTTAGGTAATTCCAAATTGTTGTTCGTAGGAAATTAAGAAACTAAGCCAGAATCTCCAAAGCCTTGTGTGAGCATGACATCCTTTATTTTGTAACATGTGTAGATATCGGAGCATCGCGTGGTTTAAATTTCTGTTTTGTGCTTGTATTAGAAATTTTCAAATCTAGTTCAAAATGTAATTAGACTCTCGCAATTTGTTGGACATATTATTATAAGAGATAAATTTTGTTAGAAAGTTGTTTCATATATTATGTTTTTATAGTAAAACCCTATGGATTTATTAATTGATTATTAAGTTACTATTGCTTATTTTAAAAGTTGAATTCGTGAAACCGTCCGACCATTTGGGTGTTACAATAATATATTTGGATTTTGGAATAAGTATTTTAGAATATGAGTAATAGGTTTATAAATTAAATATGAAAGATAAAAGTTAATCAATTATCAATATAATATGACAATAAACAATGAAAGATATTTTCGTCAATTCATATACATATCGTATAATAACAAAATTTACATACAATTAGCGATTTAATTATTTCATATAAAAGAACTCTGTTAAATATATATGATTTAAGTTTTTTATAAGGCAAATTTGAATTGTGTTGTCATCGTATAAAAATAAATTAAATTATTACATTCGAAATAAAAATATTTATAACTTAAAAAGTTTAAAAATATTTTAATTTGTTAGAGCCTGCTCAGCTCTATCCGAGCCTGAATCTTAAAAAATTCGAGCCCGAACTTGAAAATTTTGAGCCCAAAAAAATGAGTACGAAAAGGCCTGAGCCTGAAAAAATCTAAGTCTGAGTTGATCCGAGCTCAAAAAAATTCAAATCCGAATAAAATCTGATGCACATATAAATATACCATGATTTAAATAATCATTGACCTAGTGAATGATTTAAGTCACTTTGACATGACCCTTAATTGAGTTTCATATACATCAACCATATAATGTCTTTTAGAGGATAGCTTAACTCTTGTTAAGAGCTATGATTCCATATCTATAAGCAAAGCCAGACCATGCCTAAGTTGCACACCTAACATACACACAATACATCAAAACATACAAGCGATACATGTGCAAACATATACTTACTTAGGATTAAGGTTAAACGCACAATGTACGTCGCAAGTGAATTTATTTACAAATCAATTCATGATCATTGAATTTGATCTAGTACAATGCATTGTGAGTCCATGCTATTACATTTATGTCTTTATTTGGGGGTTGTTCTTGCTCTGATAGCCAAGGCGAATTATCTTCATGCATGTTAGTTCTCACATAAATTACTTATTGCTCTAATCCCATGAACTACATGCATGTTTAGATTACCAACTAAAAAAAATTGCCTTTTGCATACAAAGCTCCCTCGTTATGCCACTTTTTCATAGTTTAATATTGGTAATTAATGAACCATGTTTGCTTACTAGACCTAATCATGGGTCGGGCCACTCCTCAAGGCCCGAAGGTTCGTTCAAAAAGTGGGAGGGTTCGAAAAAAAATATAGGCCCTAAAAATGAGCTTAGACAAAAATAAGGCTCGCTTTCTAAACGGGTCAAGCCTTGAGTAAGCTTTTTTTGGCCAAGGCTTGAATCTGCTTTAGGCTCGCTTTCCTATTATAATTATTTTAATACAAGGCTCGAATCTGCCTAAAATCTTTTTTGATGTCGTGTTGCTGCCATTTTGTTATTATATTGCTACTATTTTTTTGTTATTGTTTGGATATTATATGACTCTTGTTTTATTATTAATTTTGTTACTATTTTAAAGGTATTTTCTTACTAAGTTGCAACTATATTAGTGTTATTTAAGTATATTTTTTTTAATGTATTTTCAATTTGGTGAGAAACATTTATTTGAATGTTTTTAGTGTATTAATTTTTTTAAATTTGTTTCTATATAAAAATAATACAAAAAAATTAATACGATGGGCCAGACCGGACTCGAGTTTAACATTTTTTATTTGGATCGGGATTGGACAAAATTTTATGCTCATTTTTCGAGCCTAACCTGTACCTAAAAAAGGACCTAGTTGACCCAACCTATGATAAAATCTATGCTCATCATTATTTGCTTTACAAGCAAACTATTGAGGGCATACTAGCACTGAAAAATAAATAAATGTGTATATTATCACGAATAATCGATATGGATATTCAAAGTAATTTACATCAGATATGATAAAATTGCAAAAATTAAAAGCACAAAAACTTAATAGTCAAATTAACAAAACTATAAAGTTGAGGGCTAAAAATGAAATTATGCCAAAATTTTATAAGCGAATAAGCGTTTTATAACATAATTATCTTTATTTATATTGGATGTATTTTCTAATGATTTTTTATTATAAATATTAATAAAATTGAAAATTTGAATACAGAAATTTATCACTGAAAATTTGAATGTTGTTTTTAATAAAATAATAAATTATTAATATGTTTTTCTAATAAAATAATTTATAATACATCTATTTTAATTTTTTTTTGAAGAATAATACTGATATATTAGAAAGCCAGGCTCAAGCCCAAAAAAAACCCAAAAGAACAAAAGTCCAAGTCAAACAAAGCATAAAGCAGAAAAATAAAGCTAAGAACAACAGGATAACACCGAAAATAACAAAATAAAACAATAGTTCTTGAGCCCAACGCCACTGAAACGTGCACCAACAAATATCAGGTATCTGTCGCTTCCTATTAATGCGACTGTTGCTCTGCTTGTCACCAACAGTAGACAGAGGATTCAATGAACCTTCCCCTAAACAGAGCAAACGAAACCCCCAAATCCATTCTACCTCAACTGCCTCCTCTCCTTCTCCGCAAGAAAGGACACCGATTCCGGAAAACTTTGACTCCATATCCCAGAGAAGCCGATTCGTCTCCCTTCCAAAGCCAGAGCGTGAGCAACTCCATTAACGTTCCTCGGCGCAAAACGGTAAGTAACCTTTTCAAAAGTCAGTCCCATAAGAAAAATATGACGAGTAACTGATCTAATCACTGATCTATCGATACCCTTCCTTTTTATGCTTTTAATAACAGATAGAGCATCTCCCTCCACGGCCAAGCAACTGAAACCCATAGTTTTCGCAAATATCAACGCCCTCTCACACGCCCTTGCCTCAGCCACAAACGAATCTGCAATATCTTCAAACAGATAAGTCTCTGCCCCCAAAATAACTCCTGTGGAATCTCTGGCTATGACTGCTGTAGTTGTTGTTTTATCTTTGCTATGAAACGAAGCGTCAAAGTTAAGCTTTATAAAACCAATCTCTGGAGCCTGCCATTTATCCTGCAAAGGGTGATTGACATGGTTTTGGAGATTTGAATGGGTTAATATAATGTCCTGTGCATATCCCCGAATAAAGCCCAACACCTCTTCAATTTTGAATTTCATCCCTTCATGAGTTAGCTTATTTCTGCGAAACCAAAGACTCCATAGAGAGATTGCAATAATGTTTTTTTGCTGATTTTCTGCAGCAGTAAAAAAACGAGCGAAACATACTTTGGGATCCACAAAATTTTCAAACTGGTAAGTCCTGATCTGGAAATAGACCCATACTTGTCGCAGTACTCCGCATGACCATAGTAGATGGTTTAAGGTCTCCATTTCTTCTTTGCACAGAGGACACAAAGATTCAGCAGACAGTTTCCTTTTCGCCAGATTACAATAGTGAGGAATCCAGTTGTTAAATAACCGCCATACATGTATTTTGATCTTGCTGGGGATATTCAAGCCCCATAAATCTTTGTAGAAATCTGTAAAAGCTTCATTACTGTAGTTGTTTAAGATTGTACGTACTAGAGAAGAGAGTCGTGGTCCTATACCCAACGTGCATCGAATATTCACTGAACCTCAAATTTCCACACTATTGTATCCGTTAAGTTGCCTCCGGAGAGCGGGATGGAAAGGATTCACCTTGCCGTATCATCATCTACCAGTCTTCGAATCAGGTCAGCATTCCAGGTATTGGAACCGGGATGCATTAGATTATTAACAGATGTCCACTGTAATCTAATTTCATGTCCTGATATCCTATTTTTCTCCCTTCTACGTAGCCAAGGGTCGTTCCAAATATTGACACATTCGCCATTGCCGATTCTCCACACCATGCCTTCTTCAATCAGATCACGAACACTGCAGATGCTGCGCCAGGTAAAAGAAGGGTAAGACCCAACCTTAGCTGCTAAAAAATCAGAATACGTGAAATAACGCGCTTTTAAAACTTTTGCTAAAAGACAATGCGGGGAAGTTAAAATACGCCAAGCCTGTTTAGCGAGAAGGGCCTTGTTAAATAAAATAAATTTTTAAAACCAAGACCACCAGCGAACTTCGATAAACACAGCGCATCCCAATTACATCAATGAATACCAGACTTCGTTTTGTTGTTTGCCCACCAAAATCGGTTCATAACATTCTGAAGTTGAGCACACAAGCTCTTAGGGAAGAGAAAACATTGCATTGCGTAAAGAGGATTAGCCTACAAGACAGATTTTATAAAATTTGATTAAAATTTTAATATTATATGAATACTTTAAATTTGATTAAAATTATTTATGGTTATAATGTTTGAACTATCCAAATAACTGATAGTATATATTTAGAAAAAAGAGTAGTTTATATATTTTAATTATGTATTTATATTATTTTTAAGTGTTTAATGGGGTTGGTGTCATAAAACATATTGGGTATTATTAAAACAATTATGTATTCATTATTATTTCCCTTAAAATTATAATTATAATTTAAAATTTTTTATTATTGTAATATTTAATTATTAAAACAATTATTATTATAATAGGAAAAAAGCTTGAGCAAAACATAGTGGGTAAGGTAATAACCAGGTATTCCAACGTGAATGGTGTGATCATCACAAAACAATCATATATTAAAATAATAGAAAGGTAGACAATCATATCCAATTCTTTATATATTTATACATAAGAAAAAGTAAGTGATCCCTAGTCATTAGATCTTACTGAAGAATCACCTTTTCTTTAAAAATTCACAAATAGGTTGCTCTTTGCTCCTATACGGTGGAGCTTTCAACATCAAGCTTTGGGTATTGTTTTCAAAGAGATGGAAAATATAAAAGTGACAGGAAAGGAACAACATGATAAAAAAATGAACATATAGATATTTGGAATTTTGCATTTGGATATGCTATGATGGTAGTAGTTAAATGTGGGGTTTCTGACGCTATTGACAAGCATGGAAGCCCCATGACACTCTCTCAACTAACAATTCCCCTTAAATGTGAATCGTTTCGTCTTCGTCTTGGTCTGTTAAAACTGTAAAACAAGATCTAATCTAAAATTTAATAAATTAGGATTTATCATGTCAAATCCATCAAGAACAAAATTAAATGCAGAAGCGTACCTGAATCCATCGATTTCTTAAAATCTTTGGATCTTACGGTTTTGATATTCCAAATTAGCACACAAGTAATTCAGAGAATGTGGCTCTCTCTTTTCTAAAAATGGGATATTAGAAAAGTTACGTATGTATAATTTGGGGACCATAACCCTAATATATTTTACATAGTAACCTAACTTCTAATCAACCCATCATCAATTAAAAATTAGTTACACATATTTGACTCATACTTTATTTAATAAATAAAGCCCAATAAACCTTAACCAAATTAGATCACTTTTAGTTTGGGCTAACCTTTTATAATAGTAAATAATAACATTTAATTATGATTATTATATATGTGATGTCTATCCTAACGTCAAATGTAATAGTTATTTTAGGTCATTTCTACACTTAATGAACTTCTTGTCATTTTATAATTAAGTATTGCATTTTTAGTATTAGTAATTAGAAATAAAATATTAATAAAATAATCATCATTTTTACACATTTTCTGCTATATTGATGACCCGTAAGGCCGGCTCAGGCCTCATGAGTGACTTATGAGCTAATTAAGTGTGTAGGATGCCAATTCAGGTCCAAGAATACAAGGGAGCTTGATAGCACAACGAAGCTACCAAGGCTCAGAATACACTCGACATCGTGACAAGGAGCTTCCTCTCATCACGACGACGCGATGAATATGGGAGACCATTTGTAACACCCCTCACCCGTATTCAACGCCGGAATAGGGTTACGGAGTATTACCGGACTTACAACACATTTGAAAATACTTTTCTCATACATTAATCAATACAAGCAATCATCATTCAATTTCGATCATATGGTCCCTATTATGAGCCTACGAGGCCCTAAACATGCATTGGGAGTGGTTCGGGACTAAACCAAAATCTCGGGAATTTTTTCAACACTTAGCAATTTTTTCTCAATACAGGGGACACACGCCCGTGTGGTCAGGCCGTGTGTCTCACACGGCCACCAGACACGCTCGTGTCTCAGGCCGTGTGAACATTCTAAATGGAAGCACATGGCCGTGTCCCAGCCCGTGTCCTACCTCGTGTCCAAACAAGTGAGCTTACTGACTTAGGTCACACGGCCAACCACACGCCCGTGTGTCTAGCCCGTGTGCCCTTCGAAGTGGCCACACACGCCCGTGTGCCAGGCCGTGTGGTAGGCCGTGCCAAACTTGTAGGGTATACTGACTTATGCAACACGGCCAAGTCACACGCCTGTGTGTGAAACCGTGTGGAGCATACTGACTTCATTTCAATTTCAACACCAGGGGACACACGGCCATGTAACATAACCGTGTGTCACACACGGTTGAGACACACGCCCGTGTCTCTGCCCGTGTGGACAAAAATAGGCTATTTCCTAAGCCAATTTGCCACCCAAATTTGCATGTACCTACATAACTCAAATGGTACCATTTTAAAACACAAATAAGCAGCCAAATATCATCAACCAACATTCAATTCATACCATTTCATTACCAACCATACAAGTCACAAATATGTCACAATTTGCCATCTAACTACATACCTAATTCACATATACAATTCAATTTACTAAACCATTCCAAACATGCATTATCTTTCACCAATTCACAAGCACATAACTTCTCAAATTATCAACCCTTTTAGCAATCAAATTACCTAATATCATTAAGCATTATAAATTCAACCTCAATCACATAATATAGGTCAATTACTAAACTCAAAATAGAATCATTTGCACATTTATAAACATCATCAATTTCATCATCATAAGCCAACTCAAATGGTCAAAATACATGTTCATCAAACATACCAAAATGACTCAAGCCTATACATCCCATATACCATATTTTCACAACTTCAAAAGTACCAAAATAGATATCCGATAGTGCGATGAAGTCTCTGATGATCCCCGGATCCGAGCTAGCTTCGAAATACTATAAAACATAGAAAAATAAACAAAGTAAGCTATAAAGCTTAGTAAGTTAGTATGTAAAATGAAATAATCTCATCATTCATTAACATTTCTAAATAGATAACATAAATTACATTAATGCATCAATCACTAAGTTAACATAAAGTTCTCAACTTCCATTAGCTCATTATTTGAATAGTTTTCCATACATACCTGTACCGATATGTATCTATTTCTCACCAATTCACTTATCAAAATAATCCGAGTTTATAAATGCTTACGGTACGAGTACATCGATTTTCCGATGCCATAGTCCAACTATGGTCTTACATATACAATGCCATGGCCCTGCCGTGGTTGTAACACCCCTTAACCCCATACCGTCTATAACACCCCTAACCCATAACCGTAGCCGGACTCAGGTTCAGAGGCATTACCGAACTATCGGAACATTTCACATCCATTTCACAACACAAAGTCAATCATCGATCAAACATATTTAAATATAAACATATAGTCCCTTATTTAGGTCTACGAGACCTTAAACACGCATTAGATAGTGGTCGGGACTAAACCGAATACATATAAAATTTTTCAAAAACTGAAACATTTTTCAAAACTGCAGAGTTCACACACGGCCTCGGACATGCCCGTGCGTTCAAGCCGTGTCAAAACAGGGCATACATACTGACTCACACACGGCCTCGGACATGCCCGTGCGTTCAAGCCGTGTCAAAACAGGGCATACATACTGACTTGTCCACACGGCCTGAGACACGCCCGTGTGTCTCACCCGTGGTCGAGCCTGACTTGGTTCACTTGGCAAACTTAAACAACACGGTCGAGCCACACGCCCGTGTGCTCAACAATGTAGGCAATTATCGGCCATTTTCAAGGCCAAAATACCATCCACACTTTGATTTCACCTACAAGCTTCAATTCAATACCAATTCATGCCTCAAAATGCATTCAAACATACCATTAGTGACATCAACTCATCATCAATTATACCATCACTAACCATACATCATTTCTACTCAAATAAGCTCATCCTAAAACAACCAATTTCACATCTCAATTCCTATCACTATGCATCATCTAGTCATACAACAAATTCACACTTAATATACCATTCTCATCAACCAATTTAAGCATGAGATATATATCAATTCTAACCTCACTATATCATACCAAAATCATCATCTTCATAGCTTCAAGTATAAACCAACCACATTCATCTTCCAAGCCATATCACATGGCAAGGTTTATACAACTCAAAACATACCACATTAATTAGCCTATACATGCCATATTCAATTATACACATCTTCAAAAGTATCAAAATAGATTGCCGATAGTGTGATAGAGATGCTGACGATTCCCGGATCCGAGCTAGCTTCACTGACACTGTAAAACAGAGAAACAATTCACACAGTAAGCTTAAGAGCTTAGTAAGTTCGTAATATAATACATATAACTCAACAATTCAAGTCAATATACAAAATAAGCCATCACATAGATTAATTTACAGATGATACACAACTCAACTATATCTAACACTCACATAGCATTCCACTCATCTACTTTCAAATTCACCAACCACATAGGTATCATACATACCTTTTCCAACACATAGTTACTCACCAAGCATGCTACTCAATCGCTCGATTTTACATTTCGATCAACTTTTGCTATTCTTTTGATTTGTTCACACATTTAGTGCCAATTTCGTAGTCGAAACATAATTTTCATCGCACACTTAGTGCCAATATGTTAAACCAAACTTATGTCGGTATTGCACACACAGTGCCAAATCAATAAACCGAAGCTTCTATGGTTTCGCACACACAGTGCTAATCAACTCTGTCTCAATTCAATTACGCACACTTAGTGCCTCGTTACTCAATTTCATTCATTACATTTCTAATTCAATATCTATCATTCAATTCACATTACATAGAAAATAAATTAACAACTTGTACTATATCCGAACTTACCTCGGACGTAGAAATACCGAGACTTGCCGATCAATCGAGTACTTTATCTTTACCTCGATCTCGATCTGAATCTCTCCTTTCTTGGTCTATACATATTCAAATTTAACTCATTCAATCACCAATTCATTCAATTTAATCCAAACACACATATTTAGGGCATTTTACAAAATAGCCCTCACATTTTCACATTTTGACACTTTAGTCCCTATTTCATAAAATCACAAAATACACATAATTTCACTTCACCCATGCCTAGTCGAATTCTCTCTATGTTCATACAAGTCGACACATTTCATTTATTTCACATTTTAGTCCCTCCATTTACACTTTTCTCAATTTACCCCAAATTACTCAATTTCACTAAAAATTCAAATACAGAACATGTTCATCCTTCACATATCTTCCATATTTCATCATCAACTATCACAAAGCTCAAGCATTCATCAATGGCATATCTCAAAATCACCATCAATTTCTAAAATTAAAGCATGGGTTTGATAGTACACTAAGCAACGATCACAAAAACGTAAAAATTATCAAAAACCGAGCTCAAAACATACCTTGATTGAGCTTAGCAAAAGCCGAAATTTCAAAAGCTTCAATGGCTATTCTCTTTTCTATTTTTCGGTGGAAGAAAGATGAGAAATGGCCATCAAATTGGTTTTGTTTTAATTAATATTAACTTATTTGGCATTTTACCATTTTACCCTTGACAACTATTAATAATAACACCAAAACCATGCTATCATCTTCCACTAATCTCATAAAATGGGCTAAGTACATCATAAACCCTCCAAATTATAAAGACAACAACAATTAGGCACTTTAACAATCAGCACACAGCTTTTGCACTTTATGCGATTAAGTCCTTTTTGCTAATTAAGCACTCAATCCATAAAATTTTCACACAGAACTTTCACACATGCTCAATCACATATTATAAACACCAAAAATAATATTAAAATATTTTTCTGACCTCAAATTTGTGGTCTCGAAACCACTATTCTGACTAGGGCCTAAATTGAGCTGTTACACCGTCGCTGAAACAGGGTTACGAGGCATTACCGAACATATCGAATAATTTACTATTAAATTCACAAATAAATAACATGCATATTATAATTTAATGATTTAGTCCCTTTCATGGACCTTCGAGGCCCAGAATACGTATTAGAAGTGGATCGGGACTTGTTCGAGTACTCCGGAATTTTATTTTTTTTAAAAAACTCAATATAACCCCTTTTATAATTATCTAACATTCCCTACAATTTCAAACCACAACCAATTTGCAACCAATATAACAACCCATACATCTCCACACTCAAACATGTCTAATTATGCCTACAACATTAATTTAACAATTTATCTACTTGATCATTCATAAATAACTTTTAATTGAACTAATAATTTCATTCATTTCCATTTTAGTTTCATGCCACATTTTACCAAATATGTCATATTATTTCATTACATACTTATAATCCATATTAGACATAATCTATATAATACCTAAGTACATGCCACTTTTACCAAAAGAAAGATAACATCACCAAATTGTCTCTGAAGTCGGGATTGATTTGGATGCTCAACCGGGACCTTTGATTTCTACTGACCTTGAATTTCTCGTTTTAGTCCTCGATAGCCTTCTCCTTTCCTTTGTGTGCCGATGCCTCGGGTTCTTTGTTAGATACGAAAATAATAATAATTTTTCATTATTAATACAGCACCAATTTATATTAAATAATTGAATTTTTATTCAATTTCTATCTTAATTTCAATTTAGTCCTAACTAAATTCACTTACTTTTCTATCTCAATTCATACCTTATTTTTACTCAATTCCTACCAAATTCAACTTAACTACTCAATGTTCATATTAAACCCCTAATTTCAAATTTCTTTCAATTTAATCCCTCTAACACAAAACTTATAGCTTCTTTTACAATTTAATCCCTTAATCAATTCTAACTAGAATTTCTATCAATTAAACCCCTAATTCATCATTTTGTTCAACATAAACAATATTCAAAAACCTAAGAACTTTCAAAACTTCAACTTAAATTCAACAAAACCTTGTTCTAAAGCTTTTAAAACATCAAAATTAAGAGAAAATGACTTAATTGACTTACCTATTAAAGCTTTAAACCTTCAAACTCTAGTTTTTCCTTTTATTTTTCTTTTTCTCCTTTCCCCTGCTCTGTTTCGAAATGGTTCTGTTCTTTCCTTACTTTGTTTCTCTTTTATTTCATTTCGTTTTCTTTTATTTGTTTATTAAATTAATTAATTTAATATAATAATAATAATTAAAATAAATATCTATTTAATATCAAATACATGTATTACAATTGTACACATACATATTATTACACGTGTTTTATCATTGCCCTACATTTGTCATAATTCAATTTATGTGATAATATTAATAATTATTATTATTATTATTATTATTTAATATAATAATTTAATAAATATCTATTTAATAATTAAATATAAGTATTACAAATGTATGTATTTTTATTAATACACTTGTATTAAATCATCATCATACATTTGTCTTTATTTAATTTATTTCTTAATATAATATTTATAATATAATTAATTTAATAATATACTTTATAATTAATTTATATATTTATATAATTAAATCATGTAAAAATCTAAGATTTTTACAATCTTATGCCGCCTCAACCTCCAAATGTGGCTTAATTGCCCATTTGGTCCCTATTATTTTCTTTTAATCTATAATTAAACTTTTACCCTTTTTTTTCAATTTAGTCCTTTTTCCTAATTACCCTTAATTAAGCTAAATTCACTTAATTAAAACCTAATTAAACATACCACTAGACTCATAAATATTTCTAATAATTATTTACGAACCCATTTCGTTAAGACGAAGGCCTGATATGCCTGTGAATTTTGGGTCATTACAGTGGTCTTACATTCACATGCCATAACCCGGTTATGATCTTATTTTTCGATTTTCCATAACCCAGCTATGGTCTTATTTTGCAATTCTTCTTACTTGAACCGTACATTTAATTCAAAATCTTCCAATTTTAACTAATAGGATAAAGACAATCACATTTCCATCCTTCAATTAAATAAATACACATTTATGTTCAATTATACGAACTTACCTCGTGTACGGAAATGACGAAACGGACCAACTATTCAATTACTTTGCTTTTTCCCCGATCTAAGTTTGAATTCCTCTTTTCTTGATCTATAAGTAATCAAAATCAGTTTATTTATTCTTCTAATTATTCAATTCAATCGAAAATATACATTTGAGCTATTTTACACATTAGCCCCTAAACTTTCACATTTTTACAATTTAGTCCTTATTGCACAAAATCACAAATTAATGAAATTCCAAATTTACCCATGCTAGCCGAATTACTATAATGCCCCTAGAAGCCCATATTTTTCATTTATTTCACATTTTAACCACTAACTTTACACATTTCTCAATTAAATCCCTATTTTGCATTTTTACTAAAAATCACTTTATAAAACTTGTTTAACTATCAACAAGCATTCAAAATCTATCATCAATCATCAAAACTCATACATATTCATCAACGGAAACATTCAAAATCTTTAACAGTTTTACAAAATAGTCCCTGGGCTAGCTAGACTGAGCTGCAACGATCTCAAAAACATAGAAATTATTAAAAACGGGACAAAATTGGACTTACATGCACCAAGGTTGATGGCCAAACCTTAGAAGCTCTTTTAATGGTGTTTTGTTTCCCCAATTTTGGCTAGATGAAGAAGAAACAAGATGATACCTTGTTTTTCTTTAATTAATTCATCATTTAATTACCAATTTACATGATTAACCTTTATAAATTCATTAAAATTCACTTAAAATATGTCCATAAAAGTCCACTAACACTAAAAATGGTATATTTACCACATAAGGACCTTAACTTTAAGTTTCTATAGCTATTTGACACCTTTAGCTAATAGAACTCAAGTTTTACGCTTTACGTAATTTAGTCCTTTTTATCAAATTAGACGTTCAAACGATAAAATTTCTTCACAAAATTTTCACACAATCACTCAATCATGCTGTAAACCTTACAATAATAATAAAATAAATATTTTGACCTCAGACTTGTTGTCCCAAAATCACTGTTCCGATTTGACCAAAAACGGGCTATTACACCATTCATGGTGGCAACTTTGCAACGAGGAGACTTCCCACGTCACGATGATGTGATGATTGCAAGCCAAAATGAAATTGATTCATTGGACGAAGCTTTTAGGGATATTTCCATATTTGGACCCTAACATTTATCAAAATATTACATTTATTGGTATCTAATTATATCTAAGGTTGAGTGGTCACCAAGTAGCCCGTTGCCTATATAAGCAACCTTAGGTTTATCGGAATTGTGTGCAGACATAGACAGACAATTTTAGTATTCAGTTTTTAGTTTTCTTTTTATGTTCGTGTAGTCGAAATTTTTCTATTCCAATATGAAGACAATCGCGAGCGGAGATTGCTCTGGATCCATGCTTCAATATATATTCATGGGAAATATTTTATCTCTTCTCTTCTATTCGTTTATTTATCTTCTATTAATTTTGTTAATTGATCATTGTATAAATATTTGAATAAGTTATTGTGCTTTATTTATATCTCGCATGATTTGATTAATAAACTAAATTATTTGATAAATGATTATTTATCCAAAATTAGTTGTTTATTCAATAGTACTTAGTATATTAGGGAGTGACACCCCTGATAGAATATTGAGACAAGTGAGACCAGAAGGGTATCCTGTCGTGTATAACTTGTGCCAAGCGGAGAGACTAGAAGAGCATCTGTATGCCTAGGAAGAGACTAAAAAGTGTGACTTAGGTGGTAATCCTTAGTGAAGATGAACCGGGAGTGTAGTTTTAGCTAAGAGTGATAAATAACTCAATCTAGGATAATTAATTATTTAATTAGATAATTAGAGATTTAATCGATCATGGGCTAAAGGCTCGCATTGTCGATACTAGGAATAGGAAAGTTCATTAGGTTAATCTAGGTTAGTTAATTTAACTAGTTTAATTAAAATATTAATTTGGATCCACACTACTAATTCGTGACTCGATTAGATTAGTAATTATTTTCTATAATCAATTTAATAATAATTTCTCCAATCTGCAATCCCTTGGGTACGATCCTCGGAATACTTACTAGTGTTTCGTTGTAAACTTTACTCTATTACAATTTGAACCATACGATTGCGGACACCGCATATTTAATTAATATATTTTTGGTGTGATATTTTACTATAAAGGATAACACGTCTATAGGCGGTCAAGTTGTTGGTGCTGTTGTCGAGGATTGCAACGGTGAATTTTTTGTTAGATTAATTACTGTAAAATAATATTAATCGAAAGACAAACGAGCTAGATAATGTTCTAACTTTTATTTATTTTATTTTAGTGTAAAAAAGTTATTTTGACTTTTTGTCGTTAAGTAAATATTTTTATTCTAATATTTTTTATTTACCTTGTTGATTATAGATTTAATTATGTATATTAATTTTTATATGTTAGTGTACGAACAATCCAAATTGAGTTGGTTATACAGAGATTTGACAAACCAATGGAGTTGTGATTACAAAGACGAGCGACTTGAGTGTTCGAACGAACTCCCACCTAAGCCGAGCAAGTATACATACGACAGGAATGGAGATTTGACGAACCTATGGGATGAAGACGAAGTATACGAGAAGGGAGCATACGATCAATGGGAGATCATGGAGAACCAAAGATCGCTTATGCAAGAACTGCTTCAATGAAGAAACGAAACGATAGAAGAGATACATGAGCGACTTTTAGGGACATCTGAGTATCTAGCCGAAACTCCTTGTGATTCATATAACTATACGTCTGAACAAGAAAATCGTGAGCGAGAATTCCAAGCTAAATCAAAGAGAATCCAAAAACAGTTGGATCGATTAGAGGAATTCTTCCAAAAAATAATCCTAAGAAAATAATCCATTGGAAGAGGTCGTGTATGACGTTCCTAATTTCTCTGAAAATTCGCATGAAACATTGTTGTACGAAGTAATGGAGCAAAATTTTTTCCGCATGTTTCGAAAAATTGGATAAGAAAGCCAAACGATTGGAGGATATGATGTCGTCCATGGTCGAGCAACTTCAACGAACTTACAAACTAAAAGCTTCAATGGAAGAGGTCGTAGATGATGTCTACAATTCTGATCCGAATGACCAACGTACCACTGATAAACATCAAGAATTAAATCTTGAAATTCAACAAGAGTTTGGATCTGGAGACGGAAAAAATTGAATATCACTGAAGTTGTCTCCAATCCAATTAACGTAGATGTAGTAGTAAATGTAGTGGTAGAGTAAGAGGTAGAGGAGCTTCAATCGATTTTGAATGAAAATGTATATGAGTCGATACACTTTCTGGCCATAACCAAGGAGGTATCAGCCGAAGAAGTCAAGAAGTTTATCTCATTCTCATTCGATGATGAAGATAAAGCTTAGGCAACCAAAGCTTCTCGCGACATGGAGGGAAGGAAGCTCGAGCCAAAATACCCCGAAAGATAATTTGAGGTTGGTTTGAATTCGGCACCAAGTGGCTCGTGATGTAGATGTCGTGCCGATCAAAGATAAGGTGATATCATTGGAATCAATCGAGAGTATTGGTTGAGATTTATCAACGGTGGAACAAGCTGCGGATCAAAGTGTCGAGGACTAGTTAAAAGTTCTTCTTTGGGGGTGATACGAATCGCCCTGACTCTGAAAAAGGAATTCTCTTTTAATTTTTGTTTAATTTTAAATTTTATTTTTTGATGTTTATTTTTTTGTATTTAAAGTATTTAATTATGTGTGTTAGTTGCTTCTCACAGTAGTTGTGGATTTCATGAGGTAGATTAAGGTGATTAAGCACAAACCAAGGAGTCTGACATGCTTCGGAAAGACGAAAAGACGAGTTTGGGAGACTTCCAAGTCATTTCATGCCACGCACCCCCTATGGCGCAACACGCTATGACGAGTCAATCAAACAAGTCCATCAACGAATCATGTCATTGTGACGAAGAAGAACATGTCATCCTGACAACCACCATAAACATGTCACGACGAGCCGCAGCACATCCAAATGTGAAACCGCTAAGTCGTAATCCGAAGACATGACAAATCAAGATTCCAAGTTACAACGAAAATGATTGAAGTCGAGAAACTATTGAAGGGTGTCGCAAAATACCTTGACGAAATGACTTGGGGGAGCATAAAATTTATTGCAACATTGCAACGGGGAGCAGATTCTGTTGTGATGAGTCGACTGCTATGCAACGTTTCAGTGCCCTAATTTTCCAATCGACCCACGCAATTCTTGCCATTCTCCGCTCTCCACAAACCCAACAACTATAGTTATTTATTTATTTATGACAACAAACAGTCAGCATTTTTAAGGAAGTTTTCTTGTTCGCACTTTAATTCTTTTATACCGGGACAATGTTTGTTCTAAAGTGTGGGGAAAGTACATAAGATTTAATTTTTTTCACTTTGTGTGTTTTATTTATTTTATTTTATTTATCAAAAAAATTGTTGTTTTTTTTTCTGTGTAGGAACCCTATTTTTTTTTTGAAGGTACTACAATTTCGAGCCAAAACCGTGATGAGGAGCCAGTCCCACCAATTTTGTTGCACTTATCAAGCTAATCGGGTAATCTCGTCTCCTTATTATTTTTTGGTGCACATTGGGGATAATGTGCCAAATAAAGTGTGTGTGTGGGGGAGTGGGGGTTGACATAGAATTTTAAAAAAATTTCTATTATTTTTATAGTTTTAGTATATTTTTAGTAGTTAATTTTTTGTGTGTGTGTGTTTTGTTTGTGCTCGAGCTTTTAGAAATACAAGTGATTGGTTAAGAGCATGTTAATAAGATTTTGTGAATAAACTTTAAATTTAGTTTGATAATAATTGATTCTAGATTATCTAATTTTAGACTAATTAATTCAATTTATTACACTACGAATAGATTTAAGATGCTAACTATACCACATGATAAATAGGTATATAAATAGCATGCATGTTTAATTGAATTATAAGTGTAGAAATTGATAGGCTTGACTAATTTAATTCGTGTATAGAATTACCTAAGGACAACTTAAAGCATTGTTTGGTAGACAAATTTTTGAGCCAAAAAGCTATCCCGTAAACATTTTCCTTAGCACCTATCTTAAGCCTGAATCCATTTTCTTGATGAACCAGAAACGAAACCCTAAGCCTAAAAAAATAATTTATTTGATCCTTTAATTTCTTGGTCCTTGCACGGATTTAGAAATCCGACCATTGATATTGAGGGATTAGGTAGATACATCACTGTGGTTTCAAAAGAGAAAAAAATGAGTGAACTAAGGAATTGTATGGTATAGTGAGTATAAGATTTTAAGCTTGTAGAAAATAAGGCTAAATGTCAAATCGAGAAAATCTTGAAAAAAAAAAAGTAAAGTGAGTTGGAAAAAAAGTACGCTCACATTTGTTTTTTTTTTTTTTTTAAATCATGAGCTCAGATGATTGTACTCATGAATACTATACGGGACCTTAGTAATAGAGAAATAAGGAAGGTGAGAGAAGTAGGTGGTGAGATTATTCGAATATTGGGGGAGTATAGGGAACAATACAATGTGCCAAACTACTTTCGTGCTTAGTTATTTTTTCGAGCATGTTCTTTGAATTCCTAACCAACCTAAGTCGCAGAATGTTACAAGCCAAAAAGCCCTATGTGACTTAGGTAGTATGTAACACCCCTAACCCATCTCCGTATTCAAATTAAGGTTATAGAGTATTAGAGTACAATTCAAAACATTTAATTTTAATTAGAAACAATTATACAAATTATAAAATAACATTTAATAATTCATTTAATCAAGACATAAAATATATGTATGGGCCTTAAACTGAGCCTACGGGGCCCTAAAATTAGTTTGGAATCAATCAGGGACTATTTTGAAACAAAACAGAAAATATGGAAAATTTGAAAATGTTTTAAAACAGGGGTCACACAATCGTGTGGTTAGGTCATGCGATAGAGTCCAGACCGTGTGGCTACTCCACACGTCTGTGTATACAGACTGTGTAACTAATTGTGCTCGTGTAACATAAGGTCACACAGCCGTGAGGACAGGCCGTGTAACTCACTATGACTGTGTAGCTCAGGGTCACACGCCTGTGTCGCTAGGCCGTGTAACTCTCTGTGCCCGTGTGGACCAACCTGCACTAAAAACAAATAAGGCACATGACTGTGTGAATAGGCCGTGTGTGACACATGGCCGTGTGACAACCCATGTCTCAGGCCGTGTGACACACAGCTGTGTGACAACCCGTGTCCCAGGCCGTGTGTTCTTAAAAAGTTTGCAAAACAAGGCACATTTTCATCCAAAACTTAGGTACCAAGCCAAATCAATACCAACCAATTTAATATCTTAAAAACCTATTTAACAAGCGTAAAGCATGCCAAAACATTCATCCTAAGTGTCTAACCAATGTATCCTCATTAACACCACAATTCAATTACCAAACCAAAATCTCCATTCCAACCAAAGTAATTGCATTGAAAGTTCTCAAACACCTTTAACAACTCATACCAAAATCACCATTCCATTCAATCCATAATTCAAATTGCCACATTCAAACACTTTCATATGACTTATATCAAATATAGCAAACAATTCTCAAAATATATACATACCAAAACCAAAAACATATTCTTATGTACTAAAATCCATATAAAGACAAATATTATTCAAGTTTAACAAGCTCACAAGTAACAAGTAACAAGTAACCAACATAATTATAAATCACCTATTACATGCCATATAACCAAAAGTGAACATTCAAAAACTACCAAAAGATTTCTGGATAGTGTGATTTCTTCAAGTTGATCTAATCGCTTGATTTCCACAAAATGCTATCTACAAGGAAATAAGATAAATAACACGAGTAAACTTTAATAGAGCCTAGTAAGTTTAACAGTTAAAATAATAAACTTACCGAATACACATATCTATTACAGAATACAGAAAATAAACCAAAATCCTATCAACCACAATCAAATCACGGGTGAGCTTTATGCTTAAATGCAAATGATACAATCCAATCAATTACATTACACCATAGAAAATATGTCCAATGAACATTATAACGGATTCGGATACGCGGTTAACCATCCAGATCACTCTAAAACGATCAAATGAGCTAACCGTCCGAGAACACACCCACCAAGTGTCAGTTTGTAGGCTAACATCCCTTTGAAACACACCTCGACACTGAGTGCCAAGCTCGAAGGTTTTACATTCGCCCCTAGAAACACACCTGAATCACTGTAATATAACACGATAGTTCGCAACAAATGTTGAACTTCGGTATATTCAATAAACAAGAGTAAATTGGAAATCATCATATCAACACCAATCAATTCCGAATAGTGCAATATATCCTATTGGCATGCCATTTGTATTCTGACCTACATTCATCGACTCAATTACTTATCGAATAACAACGCTTAAGATATTTATTTTCTCAAATCATATTCACTTAATACAATTCAACACTTTCAGGACATTTAACAATTTCAATTCATAAATAATATAACATTTAAATTATACAAAATTAAACCGTACGAACTTACCAGGTCTAAATTACAGAAATAACAAAAGTTTAGGGACTATTCTGCAACCTTCCCTTTTCCTCATTTATCAACTTGTTCTTGATCTATAATATAATTTAATTTCAATTATTAGACTCAATTTCATATACTATTCAATTTAATACATGTGGCTTCTTATTTATACTTTTTTTACACATTTTCCCCAAACTTTTACATTTTATACAATTTGGTCCCTAAGACCAAAACAAGCTTATTCCTACAATTAAATCCTATATCCATGTAACTGAATTTTTATCCATCTTATTACAACCCTTAAATTTCAAAAATTCACAAGAAAACCAAGTCAACTTCAATATTTTACTTATTTAGTCCCTAAACTCAAAATTACTATAGAATCACTTTAAAATTTAATTATTTCAAACAACCAAGCTTCCAAAAAAATCAACTAACATAAAAAATATTCAAAATCATCAATGGTAAATTTCTAAACATTTGACAGGATCAGAAATTAGTCCCTGAACTACCTAAGTTAAGTTACAACGATTCCAAAAATATAAAATTTACAAGAAACTGGTTAAAAACGAGCTTACATGCAAGAGACTAAATGCCAAACAATCAAGCTACTTTCATGGCTCTTTTTCTTCCCCCCAATTTCGGCAATGAACAAGAAAGAAGATGATAACATTATTTGTTTTATTTGTTTATGTTTTAATTAATTGTTTACCATATTGCCCTTAATTAAACCATGTAAAACTTAACATTTGTAACCCAATCCATACGAAAATGTTATGGTCTAATTTCAAATAAATCCCTCTACTTTAATTATTTAGAACATTTTGTTAAGATAATTCAATAGTAAACAACTGTCATCTTTTACAAATTAATCCTTTTGAGTTAATTAACTACCTAAACATTAAAATTTTATAACCAAAATTAAATACAACACAAATGAATTTGTAAATATTAAATAATTAATATTTACGGACTGACATGTCAAAATTGTGGTCTCAAAACCACTGTTTCCGACACCACTGGAAAACGAGTTGTTACAAAGTACCTTATATGGATGAAATTGTGTTGAGTTTTGATGTTTTTACCACTTATATTCATTTGAACATAATTGTCTATTTGTATATCTGTTTTGATAGAACCTTGTATTTAATATTCTTGTATTTGTTTGATTTATAATTTAATGAACTAACTCGTCTAATTTTAGAAATTGCAAGTCAATTGTGTATCATGCTAGAATTATATGTTTATTTACATTATTTTATTAATATATTTCTGTCCAATTTTGTGTATCATACTAGCTCGAGTACATTTTATCTTTTGCATGTTTATTTCTTGATTTCAGTTTGTTTTGTTCTCTGTTTCTATTTTTATTTTTGTTTAGTTTGCCCTCAGGCAACCAAACACTTAAGTGTGGGGTATTTGACATGATGTCAAATGTAGTAGTTATTTTAGGTCATTTCTACACTTAATGAGCTTGTCTTCTTGGCATTTTATAATTAAGTATTGCATTTTCAGTATTAGTAGGTTAGAAATAAAATATTAATAAAATAAATGTTTTTACCATTTCGATGACCCGTAAGGCCGACTCAGGCCTCGTGAGTGACTCATGGACTAATTAAGTGTGTAGGATGTCAATTAAGGTCCAAGAATACAAAGGATGATGATCAGACCGCGAGACAAGGGAGCCCGAAAGAGTATCTGTATGCCTAGGAAGAGATTAAAAGGGTAACTTAGGTGATAATCCTTAATGAAGATAAACCGGGAGGGTAGTCTTAGCTAAGGGTGATAAATAACTCAATCTAAGATAATATAATTATTTAATTAGATAATTAGGGTTTTAATCGATCATAGGCCAGATGCTCATATTGTTGACACTAGGAATAGAAAAGTTCATTAGATTAATCTAGGTTAGTTAATTTAATTAATTTAATTAAAATATTAATTTGGATTCGCACTACTAATTCTTGACTCGATTAGATTAGTCATTATTTTCTATAATTAATTTAATAATAATTTCTCCTATCTGCAATCTATTAGATACGGTCCTTAGAATACTTACTAGTGTTTCGTTATAAACTTTACCATATTACAATTTAAACCACTAATTCAATTTAATATATTTTTGGTGTGATAACATATTTATACGCGCTCAATGTCTATATATTTCCAACATGGTCCACTACCAAAATATTCAAAGAGGAGCTCATCAGTCAACATTCCACTGGTTTTGCACTCACTTTTGTCTCGTCGATTGATTCGACATGGCGACTTTGATTCTACTAGAGAGCAGCCCTGTTATGTTAGCATCATGGCATAGTCTAAGTTCTCGTGTCCTTGACAGTGGGAATTCACCGTTTGAGACAGCAAACGGGAAGGATGTATGGAGATATGCAGAGAAGAACCCTGGACATAGCAAACTCATAGACGAAGCAATGGCTTGTGAAGCTAGAGTGGCGGTGCCAGCCATAATCGAAGAATGTCCTCAAGTGTTTGATGGCATTAAAAGTTTGGTTGATTTTGGTGGAAGTAATGGGACTGTTTAAGCAATGTTGGTAAAGACATTCCCTTGGATTCATGGCATCCACTTCGATCTTCCTTATGTTGTGGCTGTTGCAGCGAAAGTCGATGGCGTCGAAAACATAGGAGGAGACATGTTCGAGTGTGCCCCAAAGGCAGGCGCTGCTTTCTTAATGGTTAGTAATGAAAACTTTGGTTCCTTCGGTTCAGCACCACAATATACCACCAAACCCACTCTTTTAAGAACGTATATATATGTATGTTCGTGAATTGTAGAAGGTGTAACATGACTGGGATGATGAGGAATGCATAAAAATCCTAAAGAAATGTAGAGAAGCTATCCCGGAAGACAAAGGGGAGGTTATAATAGTTCAAGCGGTGGTGGAAGAAGATAAAAAGAGAGCAGCTAGATTTGGTGAGGTTGATATTAGACATGGTGATGATGGCACATACTAACAAAGGCAAAGAAAGGACATTGAAGGAATGGAAGTATGTTCTTGGAGAGGCAGGGTTCACCAGATTCAATGTAGAACCTATTCATGCAACACAATCTGTCATTGAAGCTTATCCTTAGAAACTCCCTATTTGCCTGCTTTCTTTAATTTGTTGTAATAATGGGGTTGTTTTACTATAAAATCTTAGATCCTGTTGTGTTTTGAATTGGCCAAACCAATTAGGTTGCGTGAAAGATTGCAGTTACAAATGCGTTAAAGGAATTGATATGAATGTTGATAGAAATTAATTATGATAAAAAAGAAAAAATTGAGAAGGGCAATACAATCTAGAAATAAGTGGCTGAAAAGTTATTGCAGAAAAATTCAGTGACTTAGTTCACAAGTTTTCCACTTTCAGGTTTCAGTGTCTATCAAGGGAAAAAGAAAACTAACAGTTTCCTGTCCAACATGACAAAGGACAGGAACCTAGATAAGATTTACCACCACCTTACCATTATTAAAATTCTTATAAGAAAAATATATCTTATATTTTACACACACTTCCGGTAATGACTTGAAAGTTAATGGTATCGGAAAATGTAATTTCGGAATCCCGTTTCCGTAAGTATAAAAGAATATTAAAATTTGGTCCTTCAATTTTTCTATTAATTGCTTAATTAAGCTACAATGACTTATCGCTATAGATTTTTAATTGCCCAAAGATCTAAAGACTTAAATTGCAATTAACCAAAGGTCCAAAATGACAATTTAACATTATGAGATAACGGAAGATGATGAAACTTTCCACTCATATGATTAATAGTAATTAAAGTAAGTTAGTAAATGTTAATTTTAATAAGGGTAAACAACTAAAATAGTCACTTTTGTTTACCTCAGGTTACATTTTAGTCACTTATGTTTGAAATATTACATTTTAGTCACAGAGCCGTTAATTTTCGTTAACGGTGTAATCGTAAGCTGACATGGCACGTTAAATCATCATTTCAAACAAAAATTTTAGGTTAATTTATACAATCAATCCCCATTTTTTTTTCGTTTTGAACAATTTAATTTTTTCCTTTTATGTTCTTTTAACTTTCCTTTTTTTTTCCTTTATTTTACATTCTCTTCTACTTCTCCCTCCGTTTTCCTCCATTCTCTATTTCTTTTAACATAGTTTTTTTATGTTTTCCATTTGTTAAAACTAGTCCCTATACTTTATTTTTTTGAACAATTTAATTTTTTTCGAGTGAGGCGAGCTTGTGAACTAGTTTTAACAAATGGAAAACATAGAAAAACTACGTTAAAAGAAATGAAGAAAGGAGGAAAACAGAGGGAGAAGCAGAAGGGAATGGAAAAAAAAGTTAAAATAACATAAAAGAAAAAATTAAATTGCTCAAAATGAAAAAATATAGGGATCAATTGTAAAATTTAATCTAAAAGTTTCGTTTGAAATGATGATTTAATGTGTCACGTCATCTTACCGTGACATCGTTAACGTTAATTAACGACTCAGTGACTAAAATGTTACAACACGATAATGTAAGTGACTAAAACGTAATATTTCAAATATAAATGACTATTTTTGTAGTTTACCCTTTTAATAATTTATATATATGAATTTTAAATATTTTTTGAATTTTTAAATAATTATCTATAGGTTTCTACATTTTAAATTTTATTTTATTTTTTAAATAATTGATGGCGTGGCATGCACGTGGATTGTCACATTAGCAAAATTAACAAATATTAATTTTTCCATTCATTTAGGGGTGCTTTGACAAACGATGTTAGTTCAAAGGCTAAAAAAGACATAAAAATTGTCATTTTGTAAATATTGAGGGCTAAATTCATTGAACTTTTTAGAATTCGAACTAAAATAATAATTTTTGTAAACATTGAGGGCTAAATTCATTGAACTTATTATATTTATATTCAAATTAATAGAATATGTAAACATTAGAAAACTATATTTGTTATTAGACCAATAAAATAGTCCACATCAACACTTCCGTCAATTTTCAAATAGACATTGACATGGATAATTAAAAATTTTAATTTCGAAAAATTTAGTGACCAAAATAGATCGTATAATCATCTCTATACTTTAGCCATAAAGTAATTATACTACAACTTTGCTAAGAATGGAAATAGCCATGCTGTACTCCCGTAATATTTGCAGATAGTACGGACATTGTCTAATGAATCAACCCTGAATATAATAATTTTACACGTTCCTGTCTATTTTTAACAGGAGAATGATAAATTAAATTTTTCTTCCTAACTTTTAGTATTTTTAATTGGATTTGAATCTTTCGAGGAATGAAGAAAAAATCTGATTAATTATTTTTTAATTGAAAAAAGATAAAAAGATAACGTGAAATCACAGTTACACAACCTGTATTCAACAAAAAGCAAAGGCATATAAGATTAAGGTGTAATACAGTAAATCCCACATTTAACATTCGGAGAAACAGGAAGTTGCATTAACGCACCCAAAAAAAGTTAAGCAAATCACATCATAAACATGACTGTTTTTATAATCCATTTATTTAACCATTAATGTGTGTGGGGGTAATAGACAGTAATATTCCAACGTGAATTATGATTATCACAAAACGATAGTAAACTCGACAATTCTTTATATATAATGGCAAGTAATGACCCGTCATTAGATCTTAAAGAAAATATTATATTACCAAAAGCATTTTATAGGAAATCTAAATTTATCATTGTTAGAAATGATTTATTGCTCCTATATAATGGGGCTTCAACAAAGGCTTTGTCCATCAAGATTTCGGTTTGGGGTTTTCCAAGTTTTCAAAGAGAGAAGCACTGAGATGGGAGATATAAAAGTGAGAGGAAAGAAAGAAGATGAAGATGAGAAAGCAGAAGTAGATATTTGGAATTATGTATTTGGTTATGTTAAGATAGCAGTAGTTAAATGTGCCATTGAGCTTGGGATTGCTGATGCAATTGACAAGCATGGAAGCCCCATGACACTCTCTCACCTAACCACTACCCTCAAGTGTCAACCATCTCGTCTTTATCGTATTATGAGGTTCTTGGTCCACTACCAAATATTCGAAGAGGAGCCCATAACTAAAGATTCCATTGGTTTTGCACTGACGCCTTTGTCTCGTCGATTGAGTCGACATGGCGAAAGGAGCATGGCGGCTATGATTCTACTACAGAGCAGCCCTGTTATGTTAGCACCATGGCATAGTCTAAGTGCTCGTGTCCTTGACAGTGGGAATTCACCGTTTGAGACAGCACACGGAAAGGATGTATGGAGCTATGCAGAGGAGAACCCTGGACATAGCAAACTCATAGACGAAGCAATGGCTTGTGATGCTAGAGTGGCGGTGCGTGCCTTAATCGAAGGATGTCCTCAAGTGTTTGATGGCATTAAAAGTTTGGTTGATGTTGGTGGAGGCAATGGGACTGCTTTATCTATGTTGGTAAAGGCATTCCCTTGGATTCATGGCATCGACTTCGATCTTCCCCGTGTTGTTGCTATTGCCCCGAAAGTTGATGGCATCGAATACGTAGGAGGAGACATGTTCGAGTGTGTCCCAAAGGCAGACGCTGCTTTCTTTATGGTTAGTAATGAAAACTTTGTTTCCTTGACCAATTACATTTGAGTATGACAAATCTATCTATTTGTGAATTGCAGTGGGTGTTGCATGACTGGGGTGATGAGGAATGCATACAAATCCTAAAGACATGTAGAGAAGCCATCCCACAAGACAAAGGGAAGGTCATAATCGTAGAATCTGTGCTTGAAGAAGATAAAAATGACAAGCTAGAATTTGTGGGGTTGATGTTAGACATGGTGATGATGACACATACGAACAAAGGCAAAGAAAGGACCTTAAAGGAATGGAAGTATGTTCTTGGAGAGGCTGGATTCACCAGAATCGATGTAAAACCCATTCATGCTGTTCAATCTGTCATTGAAGCTTATATTTAGAAATTCCACCTTGCTTGCTTTCTTTTAACTTTGTGTTAATAAATGGCTTCTTTTACTATTAAACCTTAAATCCTGTCGGGTCTTTTATTGGCCAAACCAGATGAGATCTGTTGTGGGAAAGATGTAGTTTTCTTTTTCCATCTGTTTATTATTAGTTTGGCTTGCAATGTCTTTCCCTTTAATTGACTTCAATCTTTATATAATTATCTGTATCGAGCCCTTTAGGACAAACTGTGTTGTTTGATCAAGTGTGTGGGTGGTGTCCGTTGGAAATTCAGAACGTGTCATTTCCTATTGATCTGCTAATTATGCTATTCGACGATTTCGATTTGATTTTAGGATTGAAATGATTAATCGAGCATGGGGTGATTTTGAACTGTCGTAAAAAGAAGTTTTCTATTCAAAGTCCAAATGATGATATGGTGATAAAATTTGTATAGTTTCATGAATAATCTATATAATATTCAAAGTAAATTACATCAAATATAATAAAACTGCAACACTTAAAAGCACAAAAGCTTAATAAAGTCAAATTAACAAAAACTATAAAGTTGAGGGTTAAAAATAAAATTATACCAAAATTTTTATAACCAAATAAGCGTTTTATAATATAACTATCTCTATTTATATTTTCTAATGATTTTTTATTATAAATATTTGAATGTCGTTTTCTAATAAAATAATAATTTATTACTATGTTTCTTATAATAAAATAATTTATAATACATCTATTTCAATATTATATGAATACTAATTTGATTAAAATTATTTATTGTTATAATATTTGAATTATCCAAATAATTGATAATATATATTTAGCAAAAAGAGTAATTCATATATTTTAATTATGTATGTATACTATTTTCAAGTGTTTAATTGAGTTGGTGTCACACATCAATCAAGTCTCAATTTAGTTGGTAAATTACTAAAAATTTAATTTTTTATAAAGTAATAAATATTATTATAAAGGTATTTTTATTTTTATATTTTATATAAAACCTAAAGAAATACACATAAAAGATGAGATTTGAACATAAAACATTGTGGTTTTTAATTTCTCAATTTACCATTTCAACCAAAATCTTATTTGTTATTTACATTCATTCAATTCTGAATAATATTTTATTTTTATCATTAAATTTTGAATATAAGAAAAATATGTTATTAGATATGAAAGTACACTTTTTATCCATGTCAAATTATAGGGGGTTTTTTATAAAAATAATATAAAAAATCAACTACAAAAATGTTATTGGATTTAAATAATTTACGAACATAGAATGTTTTCTACAGTGAAATTAGGTGTCGCTTGACACGTTGGTGATACCACCCTTACTTTTTTTCTATTTAAAATTAAATAAAATGGTGATTGTAAAAAAAAAAAAAAAAAGTGACAGCTTGACAATGTAATGGCACCAAATGTATTGGGATTGGATTACATATATGTTTTAGGGGATAATTGCATCATAAACCCTTCTTTATTTTTTGAAGGTATTTTCATTTTTTTAAAATAACCACTTTAGTCCCTCTATTTTAAGATTTATAAATGCTATTATCAGATCCTACAGAAGTGAAGAAATCTAGATATTTGGAAAAGAATAAGGTGATAAAAAAAAAGCAAATATAGATATTTGGAATTATGCATTTGGAAGATGTGGGTGTCTCATGCATCAATTACTTGACAAAAAAATAAAATATGAAATGATATCTTTTAAAACATGAAATGACATGCACCAAAATAAAGCACAACAAGTTAGTACCATGAAATAAAATATAAAACAAATAAAATAAACAAGCTCCTATCTAGGTAACCACTAAGGTTTGGCATAGTTCTACTTAAGGTGAGTCCTTACGTTTTCTACGTGTGGTTTAGCTCTAAAGTTGAGGTACCTGAACCAGCAGATTCCTCGATCCTTACCCATTATAGGCTCATACAGACCGAGTTCAGTTCAAGGGAATACATTTCCCTATGGCTGCACGGAGATGAAAATCTCACGAAGACATAGGTACGGATTATCCCGAAAGCGATTCACTATCCTGCACGGAGGTGAAAACCTCACGAAGGAATAGCTTCTCACTCCCACTTAAAAGGGTGTGACCACAACGGTCATGCAATGCAATGCAGAAATACTTTTCAAGATTAAAACAACATGCAATAAAAAGGATCATAATTTTTCAAATCGGATTTTCAAATTTAGACAAAAGGACAAGAAATAATCAATTTTACGGCTTGACTCTCTTATTGTCCCCAGTGGAGTCGCCAAGCTGTCGAAACCATTTTTAAATTTTTGAAAAACGGGGATCGACTTTGAAAAATGAAAACAGGAGTCGCCACCGATCCTTTTTTTGGTGTGACCGGATCACCTTATAAAACAATTTTTTTATTATTTAAAATTTTGATTTTGGTCTACGGAATTAAAAAAAAGGGTTCGGGAGTCGGTTACGTTCGAGAAAGGGTTAGCACCCTCGTAACGCCCAAAAATCGGTACCTAATTGATAAATTCATGTCCTAATGTCGAAAAATTTAAGATATGATCCTTTTATTTGAAAGAAAGCCAAGACATTCTTATCTCAAAAAAAATAAAATGCCACACCCAATAAGTTAGGATGCAATATTTTAAAACTTTGAAAGTAAGCTTGCCTTTATTTGTAGAAAATCCATACCTCGAGACACAAAACATCGTATCCAATAAGTTAGGATACAACATTTTGAATTCCCGAGAATAAGTTTTGATTTGAAGTTTATGGGTTTCAATTTTTAAAAAAGGATACTTGATATCTTAAGTTCAACGAGAAAAATCGAAACCCAGTAAGTTAGGGTACCATTTTTCTCGTAGCCCCCAAATATTATGTATCGCCATATTTTTTTAAAAAAAACTTTTGAATAAAATGCGACAATTTAGCAAGATGTATTTTTATTAAAAATTGATTCGAGTAAAATGTTGCATTAATACATTACAAAACATAAATACCAAAAACAATTTACGAAAATTACATAATATGCTAACATTTAATACTAATATAGATAATTAAGAGGAAGAATAACGTAAAATAGCGAATGATGCAGGAAATAAAATGATTATACTAAAGCAAACATAGAAATAATAAGCAAATAAAAGACATAAAGTAGTAAATAACGAAAGATAAAAACTACGAAACAAATATGAAACTTTACATACAAGATCGAGTATAAAAATAAAAGAACAATATAGGATAAATGACATATACTTAAATAATAAACAGATGCTACAACAAAATTTTCTTTTCTTTTCCTTTTTTTAAAAAAAAACATGTATAAAAAATGATATGACAAAAGCTAAAATAAATATATATAAAATAAAATAAATATATGTTTAAAATAATATATTAAAAACTTTGAATATAAAAAACTATGTATAAAGGGATAACTTATAGTAAATATATAATATAACAACTTAATATATATAAAAATATAATATATTTAAAATAAATAATACATAAGAAACTTTATAATAATAATAAATCAATAATATACAATATGTAAGTTTTAAAATATAAAAATAATATAGATTTTAATAGAATAACCCATATATAAAAAAATGAAATAATTTAATATAATGCTAAAGTAATTAAAAATAAGAAGAAAAAAAGAAAAAAAAATTAAAGGAAATAGGTATTAAATCGAAGTAAAAACAAAATCCAGAGTAAAATGTAAAAGGACTAGATTAGAACGCGCGTCACAGTGTAGGGACCTATTAGACAATTATGCCTTATCTCATAAACGACGCCATTCCATCTCCTGCCTTAAAATGGCCTTAAGGATCAAATTGAAACAAAGGCCATAATACTGGGCCGAATGGAAAATAAGAAAAAAATGCGAATTGGACATAATTATAAAATTACAATAATGCGGAAGAGCCTATCGGGCAATTAGCCCTTTTGACAAAGACGCGCGGATCCTCCCCGGGTATCGGGTCAACACGCGGGTCTTAGCCTTTAAACGACGCCGTTTTGGTCATTAATTGGCCACACCAAAACAACGTCGTTGCACTGGCCTATATAAACCAAAAATCTGTTTAAAAAAAAACATTTGAAAGCTGTTTCAAAAAAAAAAAACAAAGCTTCATAAAAGCTCTTTCTCTTTCGGTTTTCGGCCTTGGCTCCAGTGACGACCGCCGCACGCGCCACCATAACGGCGGTCGGAAGGTCAAATCTTTCCCTCTTCAGGCCGAATTAAAGGTAATATTTTTTGCTTTTTATTTTTTTGTAATATTTGCATGAAAAAAAAATTCAAAAGTAACAAAAAAAAAAAAGAAAAAACGGACTGTTTTATTTCGATTTTTCAAATTTGTTTTTGATTATCTACTGTGTTTTGCATGCATAGAAAGAAAGAAAAGAAATAAACGAAAATGAAAGTAATGAAATATTGAATCGGAAATCACCTCTTCTGTTTTTGTGATTTTTTTTGTATATTCGTAAAAAATCGTGTTCTAATTTCTTTATTCTTTGTATCGCGTCCTTTTTTACAGATTACATCAGGGCTTTTATAGCCCTAAAAAATAAATCGAAAAATAAAATCCGAAGATACTGTCTTCTGTACTTGCTATTTTCTGTCGTTTTTCTTTCCTTTTGCAGGTGAACGGCGAAGATGGGGCAGTGAAGAGTGCTATCCACGCGCTGATTGCGACGTGGCCAAAGGTCTGTGTTGGGAGCTGCGGCACCTAGGGTTTCAGAAACCCTAGGCTTCTGACTTGCTTAGTCACTTGGGCCATTCGGGCCTGTTTTAATTTGGGTTGTTTGTACATTGGACTGTAATAATAAAAACTGGACATTGGGTTTTTATTTTTTTTATTTTTTTGGTTTGTTTGGGCCCGGGCACAAATGGGCTATTACAGCTGCCCCTCTTTGCTCATTGTCGTGCAACGGGAATAGAGCAAAGACTATAAAAGGACCAATTTTGCCCGGTCTTGCCGAGTCTTAACTTTTTGATCCTCATCTTCTTCAAGTAGTCTCTAACCCAACTGCAACTTCAAGGAGATTGAATCTGTAGCTTTAATCTTATTCTACTGCAACTTTAGGGAGATAAGACCTGCTCTTGTAGATTTAATCCATCCTACTGTAACTTCAGGAAAGTGAGACTAGTATCTTTGATTTTTCTTCACTGCAATATTTAGGAAGATAAGATCTGCTATTTTCAGTCTGCTCCGCTGCAAACTCAGGGAGGCAAGCTAATATATTCGATTTGCTTCCTGCAACTTCAGGAAGATAAGATCTGCTGCTTTCTTGATGCGCTCACAGAACTTCAGGGAGGCAGGCTAATATTTTCGATCTGTTTCCTGCAACTTCAGAAAGATAAGATCTGTTGTCTTGATGCCGCTCATTTGCAAACTCAAGTGAGGCAAAGCTAATATCTTCGATCCGCTTCTTGCAACTTCAGGAAGATAAGATCTGCTTGTCTTGATCGGCTCGCTGCAACTTCTGTGGAGGTAGGCTAATATCTTCGATATGCTTCTCGCAACTTCAGGAAGATAAGATCTCATTGTCTTGATACCGCTCATTGAATCTCGAGGGAGGCAAAGCTAATATCTTCGACCGCTTCCTACAACTTTAGGAAGATAAGATCTCATCTTGATGCCGCTCATTTGTAACTTCGTGGAGGCACGCTAATATCTTCGATCTACTTCACGCAACTTCGGAGAAGATAAGATCTGTTGTCTTGGCCCGCTCACGCAACTTCAAAGAAGGAAGGCTAATATCTTTGATCTACTTCCCGCAACTTCGGGAAGATAATATCTCTTTGTCTTGATCTGTTTCCATCGCAAACTCGGGGATGCCGATCGATGTTTTCAATCCGCTTCATCGCAACCTCGGGAAGGCAGAACCGCTATCTTTTAGCGCTCGCTCTACAAAGAAACTCGGGGAGACAAGGTCGATGTCTTCGATCCGCTTCATCGCAACCTCGGGAAGGCGGATTCGCTATTTTAGTTCGCTCCATCGCAACTTCGTGGATGCGATCGATGTTTTAGATCCGCTTCACTGCAACCTTAGGAAGGCAAGATCTGCTATCTTTTAGCCTACTCCACTTCAAACTCAGGGAGACAAGGCTGATGTCTTTGATCTGCTTCACTGCAACCTCAGGAAGGCCAGATATACTATTTTAGTCTGCTCCACTGCAACTTTAGGGAGGTCAGGCTAAAAGCGTTAATCTACCCTACTACATTGTCCTATAGAGAACATGACCTGTAGAATGGGTATATGCTTATGCCAAATGATTAGGATGCCCTAATCGAAATGAATCAAATGCTCCTAATTAGACGCGCTATGATATATGAATGCAGAAATGTTATGAGCATGATTCCTTCTTAAGGTGTCATTACTCATTTGTTCTTCATCCTCGTTCCTTTCGAAGTATCATATTCTGCTCAAATAATTTGCCCTATGGTAATTCTGAGTCCACTCCACTTGAACCTTGGGACATAAAGTTTATACCTCCCACTGCAACTTCAGGGGAATGACATTTGGTTTCTTCGTACCTCCCACTGCAACTTCAGGGGAATGACATTTGGTTTCTTCCATCCATCCTGCTGCCACTCAGAGGTATAGAATTTGTATCATCTTCAATCAATTTGATCTGTTACACCATTCCCTAGGTGTAATGACCAGATGTATATGCCTGAAATTTGCATGAATGTAGAGTATCATTTTTCTTTTCCTAGAAATGATCCACTTTTACACTTGGGTTGACATTGCTCGTTATTTGTCGAGAAGGTATCACTGATGAAATGTCTTATCTTTTTTGTTCAACCAATAAAAATCCAAAGAGATAATCATCTTTCAATATTTCCAACCCTTAGGCTTGGTGAGTTCTAAACAATAGTCTTGTTTCAGATTCTCATATTATTTAAAAACTTCCAGAGTAATATATGAAACTCCTTTTATGAAAGTATTATTAGTCCATTAATCGTTATTTCAATATAAAATGCTTGAAAAAGCTCACAACAATAGACAAGAAAGAAATTAATCAAGAGCATAGCTCGAAACAAATAAGTTAATCAAAGTTAACCAAGGCAATAAAAAAAATTGATTGGGGTGTATCTTGAAAAGAATAAAGTAATCAAAGATAGCCAAGGCCATAAAAGAAAATTTATTGGGGTGTATCTTGAAAAGAATAAAGTAATCAAAGATAGCAAATTCAAAATGGGTAAGATAGAAGCTAGGTGCCCCAGATATCGCAGCCTGAGCTTCTCTGTACAAACTTCTTGAGGACCATTTTGAGCTCAATACGTGTTTAGAGGATCCGGAGTACTTTGTCAATGCCCCAAGACGTAGCATACTTCCTCATTGTTAATTCAAGCATAGCAAGACTTCCACATGCCCTATCTTTGATCAAAATTTGAGCCGCCCTTTTCGGGATTTCGGCTCAAAACCCCCTTTGGTCTTAAAGCGCCCTTTGCGGGTTTTCGCTTTGGCCTCTCCTTTTTTTTTATATCTCAAGGCGCCCTTTGCAGATTTTCACCTTGGCCTTTCCCCTTTCAGGTAAAATACTTCTTGACTGAACCTGAACTCACCAGATTGGGCAAGTCTTCGCCATCCGTCTCGGTCAATATCAATACTTTTCTAGAATAGGCCCTTTTTTACTACATAAGGTCATTCCCAGTTTGACATCTGTTTTCCTCTGAAATATTTTTTAATAAGAAGGATCTTCCTCAATACCAGGTCCCCATCATGAAATTCCCTTGGGTGGACCATTTTCGACATAAATCAGCATCATCTATTTTTGGTACATTTAACTATGATGAATACTTTCAAACCCTTTTCTTCAGCCAAGTTCACTAGAGACATTCCACTTCATCCAATTCTTGACTCAATCAAAGCTTAGAGCAAAGGAATCTCAATTTTCATGGGTAAAACCACTTCTATTCCATAAACCAATGGGAAAAATGTTGCCCCAGCGAAAGTCCTAGTCAACGTTTGATAAGCATAGAGAGTAAACGGTAGCTTCTTATGCCAATCTTTACAAGTCTTGGTCACCTTTCATATTTTTTTGTTATTTTTTTCTTTTTGTACTTTTTCTTTTGGCAACCTTTGCTGCACTGTGATATACTGCCTGATCTTTGAACAAACTGTAAAATTTAACATTGTACAGTTATGCATTATTAAACATGATCCTTTCTGGCATTCTTTGCCGACACTTGATCCTTTCCTTTTTGCTTCTTTTTTTTTTTGAAATTTGATAACTGTCGACTTTGCAATATTGGCATATGAAGCAACATTTACCCTCTTAGTGAATTAATCAATGACCACAAAGATAATTCAATGTCAACTAGAAGCTTTTGACGAGATTGGCCCCATAACATCCATGCCCTACATATAGAAAAGTCTGTGAAAAAAAATGGAAGAGTCACATAAATCTCGTCTTCTTCAATTCAGTATTTGCGGTATAACTGATGCAATCCCCTTCCATGGTAGACCAACAGTGCTCGATCCTCATGTTTAGCCCGCGTCTTAGTAGCCCAGGCATGTCCTGATATGATCATGTAAAAATATCTTTGAGTTCTTGAAAATAACTCAATGATGCCACGCCTTATTTCTGTGGTGAGCTAGGCTACAATCTTCACCTCTTTTCTAGGCTCATAATATCCACTAACCCTTCGTAGAGTAGGGTTTGTTTTTCATCTTGTTCTACCATTCTTAACAAATCAGAAGATAAGTTACAATCTCTGTCATCTTCAAAGTTCTGAGATCCCTCTAAACACATATCTTACTCGAAAGGAGACTCTGAGTCAGTAGCAGCGTTACTCATATCGTTGATATTTGGAGACCTATTGTAGGTTCGAAGGAAGATTCCAAAGAATAAATGAATTCAGTAGCAGCGTTACTCATATCATTGATATCCGGAGACCTATTGTAGGTTCGAAGGAAGATTCCAAAGAATAAATGATTCAAAGAATGATTATTTGTATGGTCATGAATGAAGAATGAAAGAATACTTGAAAGAAAGTCCAAAGAACAAACAAAAGAAAAAACTAAGAACAATTATTTGTACAGTATGAAATGGAAAAAATAAAAGAATATTTGCTCAAAAAGATGCATTTTATTGAAATAAAAATTCCAGACACAAGCCTATTTCACAAAAGGGTTCTTATTGCCTCTAGGCTTAAGTCAACAAGCGTGTTTTGAATATTACTCTAGATTAGCTCTAAAAATACAGGGATCTCTTCCACAGTCCCATTATTCAAAACACTCCCAAGTATGCAAGGGCTTGGAAACTTCGTTCCCCAGTTCCCTCTTCGCTTTTAACTTCTTCAAGGAGTCGCAACTTTCTTATCTCCTCCTTCAATTATCGCATTTACTGCCTCGTCAAAGTGATCAGGTTCTGATGAAACGTCAAACTTCACAATTCCCATCTTAATGAACCTTTCGACCAACTTTTTAAACGTAGTACAGTTTTTAATTGAGTGACCCGTTATTCCCGCGTGGTACTCGCATTGGGCATTCTCATTATACCATTTTGGGAACGAAGGTTGAACGGGTTCCGAGTAGGACGGAGACACCACATGCACATCAAAAAGATTCTGATACAGCTCCTTATATGTCATCGGGATGGGTGTGAACTGGAGCTTTTTTGTATTTGGCCTCGAATTGGATTCCTGCCTTGAAGAGCCTTGATAGCTAGTGGTTACTTTTGGTTGACTGACAGTAATTGACTTCGAGTACCCTTTGTTGTATGTACTCGTATTATTAACATCATTCTCCTTTTTTCTTGGAGCAGACCTTTTGGTGGTTTCCCCTGCTTCAATCTTGCCACCCTTTATGGCATTTTCAATCATTTCTCCTGCCATCACTATATCCACAAAGCTCTTGGTGGTACTTCCTATCATGTGAGTAATGAATGGGGCCTTCAAGGTATTGATAAAAAGCATTGTAATTTCCTTTTCTAGGAGCGGTGGCTGAACTTGCATGGCAACCTCCCTCCATTTTTACGCATACTGCCTGAAGCTTTCATTTGACTTTTTCTCTATATTCTGCAAAGTGATTCTGTCAGGCGTCATGTCTATGACATGACTGTATTGCTTCATAAAAGCTTAGGCTAGGTCCCTCCAGGAACTAATCCTAGCACGGCTCAGTTGATTGTACCACCTGGACGCTGCCCCCACCAAACTATCTTGGAAACAATGAATCAAGAGTTGATCATTATTAACATAGCCGGTCATCCGCTCTACGAACATGGTAATGTGGGCTTGAGGCGACTAGTTCCATTGTACTTCTCGAATTCTGGCATTTTGAACTTATGAGGAAGCACCAAATCTGGAACCAAGCTCAAATCTTTAGCATCAATTCCATGGTTATTATCAGCATTCTCCAAGGCCTTGAACTTTTCTTCCAACCATCTACAACGATCCTCTAACTGCCTTGATGATTCAATTCGTGTCCCTTCCCTTTCTGCTATATCTAAATCAGGGATAACAGAATTAGCAGGGTTATCTTCTGGGTTAGATCCTGTGCCCACTTGAAAGTTCATGGGAAATCCAGTATCAGCTTGCCCTTGTTGAGGCCTAATCGTGACAGATGGCCTTCGGGGATACTCCCCAGGTTGTGTTTGTGCATGTGGAGGGGTAAATCCTGGAGGAAAGTCCTCATTATCTTCTCCAGTATTAATCATGGGACCTTTTCCTTTGTCTATCGCCCCGTTCAGTATCTGAGCCATTTGAGCCATCATATTTCTTTGGGCTTCCAGCATTTGGTCTCTCATCTCTTGCTGGAGCTTTGCCAATTGCTCTTACATCTGGTCTTGCATGTCTCTTTGGAACTGTCCAAGTCTTTGATTCATGTTTTTTGTCTTGGCGCGTGTACCGTAACGGTGTTTAGTTTCCAAATTTTTCATTCTCTCTCTCTCTCTCTCTCTCTCTCTCTCTCTCTCTCTCTCTCTCTCTCTCTCTCTCTCTCTCTCTCTCTAATAACTTTAACTAATTAGGGTCTTTCTATGGATTTAAATGCATATGATGCGATGTAATGAAAATGCATGAATGCAAAAAGGCATCGATTCAGATTCAATTTCATTTAGAAAACTTTATTAGAAAACAAAATCATTTACATAAAACGGACTACAAATATGCTTTCGCCCTAATGCCCAAAGTCTTAACTTTCCTAAACAACAAGGCTAACTCTTGACCACGATCTGACTGCAGCTCATATTTCATGCTCAACGTATCTGCTGTCTTGCGTAGTAGAGGTGTTCATGGTCGGCGGCCGCGCCTACCCGAAGGCCCGACCAAAATTTGAGAGGGTTTGGGCAAAAATATAAGCCGAAAAATGAGCTTGGACAAAAAATAAGGCCCGTTTAAAAAATGGGCCGGGCCTCAGGTAAGGTATTTTTGGCCTGGGCCCGGCCCGGCCCGGCCCGAATTCACTAAATGAAAAAAAAAATATGCTATTTTTTTTATTTTTGAATGTTATTTTCTTGTTGTTTTCTCCTTATTTTGCTACCATATTACTATTATGTTGCTACTATTTTGTTGTTATTGATTGAATATTGTATAAAACTTATTTTATTGTTAATTTTGTTATTATTTTAAAGGCATTTGTTAATTTTATTATTATTTAGAGGTATTTGCTTGTTAAGTTACATCTATCTTAGTGTTATTTAAGTCTACATATTTTTTTAAAATTTATTTTCAATTTGTTGGGAAATATTTATTTTGATTTTTTTTTAGTATTTTTGATGTATTATATATATTTAAAAATTATATAAAATAATATAAAATTTAATACTGGTAGGTCGGGTCGGGCAGTTTTAGCATTTTTATATGGGTCGGGCTTGGGGAAAAAATTAGGCCTATTTTTTAGGCCCGGCCCGGCCCAAGCCCGATGAATGGGCCTAATTTTTTTAGTTGAGCCCGGCTCGGCCCGGCCCATGAACACCTCTACTGCCAGGGTCTGTAAATGATCAGCTACCTCTCGAATCTGAGCTATGGCTTCACCCATAAGGTAATCCCTATTTCTAACTTGATCCACGAAAATGGTGAAGCTCTTCCTTCCAATGCCCTTCTCTTGCTTCAAGAAGCTCGATCCGGAGTTCACAATTTTGTAATGCCGATTCTAATTTTTCGATCTTGCCCTTCATTTCCTCAATCTTGTTCAGACTTGACTTTAGCTCGATTGCAGAATTACGGCTTCGATGGTGATAAAGAGACCGTCCAAGTTCAGCCACTCTAGCCTTTAATCCGCATTTCTCCTTCTGGCTTTCTGCCAAACTCCTTTCTAGGGCCTCGTTTCGCGCCTGAATTTCTTGGAACTTCCTCTCCCAATGGTCAGCTTTAGCCTTTTCCTCTTGAATCTTCTGTTGCCACTGTTCCAAAGTCTTTCCTAATCCGGTATTTTTCATTGATAGACGTAACTTCTTATATTCTGCCTTTAAACTATCCAGATCTTCCTCGACCCTTTTCTTCCCTTTTCTTAATTTTTCGGCCTCTGATTTCTGAACATCCACATCTAATCTCAGGTACATTTTTTCTTCTTCCAACTTCTCTATCCTCTTTCCGAGCTCTGCACTCTTCCTTTCGAAATCTTGTTTTACAATCTCTAATTCTGATGGGACCACTCATAAATACTCTTCGATCGATCGAGCGTCTTCTAAACTTGGCACAAGGATATTGTCATTGACTCTTCTACTCCACCATCCATTGTACTCTGGGGTCGTCATCGGGCATACGTCCACTCACTTTATACGATGGGTCTGATTCCAGGCATTAGAAATCTTTTAACTCTTTTTTTGTAGCTATCTTGTAACACCCCTAACTCCTATCCGTCGCCGGATTAGGGTTAAGAGATATTACTAAACTAACCCAAAACAGCATATATGTTTAAAACATTTTAACATAACAATAAAAACTACAATTTAGTATAATCAAATGCGCACTTGTATATACCAAAAACTAAACGTTTCAATGTTAATATAATTTAAATCTTATAAATTACACATATTCAATAACTCATGGGAATCATGACCGAATCTATGAAATGAATAAACCATAATTTGATTATTAATACTTCGCGCCAATAGTCACATAAATAAATGGTCACATAATTTTCTCATAACTTAGCATATCCTAAAAATATATATGTACATATATATATATTACACATGAGTTCATCGAACATTCGAACATATTATGAACTTCACTCAAACCATACTTATGCCTTCATACAAGCCATATATATAATATAATGATAGAACTTCCAAGTAAATTTTCCTTATAACCGAACTTACATATACTTTATCATCATGAGTACACCTTATCTAGTTATTACATCATTGATTTAACTATTTATCTCACATGGCCGAACATGATATTACCCCATAGAATATTTAAGCTCCAAACTAAAACATACCATAGCCAAATGTCCACAATTAAATGCACAACATACAACCTATTTCACTCATATCTAATCACATAGATTCATTCACATAAGCATGTCGATATACTTCATCTTTCCAATGCCAGATATGTACCATGTTCAACCATTTCTAGAAAACTCAAAACTAAACTCAAATAAGAAACAAAGCCATTTTCGCATGGCATATGTTTATATACATATTTACATGACTTTCAAACACAACCCAAAAGTCTTGATCTATACATGCCATAAGTTTCAAAAGAGAAACATATTATAAAATACCAAAATAGGTGATAGTATGAATGAACTTTCGAGATGATCCCCAAGCGCAGCCAAGCTCTGAAAACAAGAAATCTACAAATTCAAACAACCGAGAATAAAGTAAGCTTCCCTAGCTTAGTAAGATTTAAGCAATCCACACTCATATAAGTATATAAGCATAAACTTGTTCGAAATTTCGAAACCGAATTGATTAATAACATCCATACCGAATATCCCAAACAATTTAAAAGTTAAATTCATACCCACATCACATTCTTATACTAACTTTCGTATACCATCATCACATAATGATTAACTAACATACATGTCATATACTTACCAAATCCTTTACTTACATTTCAAGCTACCAAAAGAAAAATCTCAAGTTAATAGGTATAATACATACCTCTAGTTTACTTACCTCTCCTAACTTAACCATTCGTACATGACCTGTGATAATATACTCGTACATTTCCGTATACTCAATATCGTTGACAATAGGAATCTTTTAATGAATCTCGTACTTACACACTTGTTAATAAGATTTAGTAACGTATCGCACACTTAGTGCCGTTACTTAACATTTATCGTAACGTATCGCTCACATAGAGCCGTTACTTAACATTTCTCGTGACGTATCGCTCACATAGAGCCGTTACTTAACATTTCTCGTAACGTATCGCTCACATAGAGCCGTTACTTAACATTTCTCGTAACGTATCGCTCACATAGAGCCGTTACTTAACATATCCGCACACTTAGTGCTATGGAACCGATTTCGCTCACTTAGTGCCCGGTCATAATTTCGTACACATAATACCTTTCATAGACCTATAATTCATTTTAATATGCACACACATACACATATTCAAAACTCTCATCCTTAACAATCATGTATACGCACATATATGCAAGTATAACATTATTTGTAACACCCCAAACCCGGCCCATGCGTTATGAGCGGATTTGGTATGTCACACGAGCAAAACATGTTAAACCCTTTTTGTTCGTACTAAAATATTGTTTTGTTAAAAATCAAGAAAAAAAGTTTTATTTGATAAAATACTACTAACCCCAAAGATTTGATTGATAAATCGATAAATTTGAACTAATGATCTTACAAAACTGTGACTTTGAAAACGACGTTGAAAATTCGAAAGAGAATCCAAGTCTTTTGAAAATATCGTTAATAGTTCGAGAGAAAATATCCGTGTTAAAAATATTTGTAAAAGTTTATTTTGAAATCCATTTGTTAATCGATTTTGGAAACCATTGTTTAAGTTTTTAGAAAATTTCCCTTTTTAAACAATTGTAGAAAAATAATAAAAACATCCCAACCAAAAAGCAAAAATAAAAATAGTCCAGAGGCCTTATTACAACATTTAACCCAAAATAGTAAAGTAATAAAATAAACGAGAAAGAAGTCTAAAGTCCAAATAAACCATTTTCAAGTATGGCCTCCTCGAGTCATCCATAGCCCAAGTCCATATCATCAAGCATTACCTACAAGGGTTAAGAGAAAGGGGGGTGAGTTACAAGAACTCAGTGTGAAATCCCCTTACCGTTATTCATTGGGCTAGAACCCAATTAGCAATATTTTGGGCCTAAGCCCATTTACAACAACAATAATGTATCAAATATAATATGCATATGATATGCAATTCCCAAACCAAACCTAGTTTTCCATCCGCTACACACCACCCGTACCAACCAAAGACACACTGTAGAGAGCTTTAGTCACCCACCCCGCCAACACACCAAGCGTAGGCATTAAGCCGATTATATCAAATTTGTGGACAAGCCACCAGATTAACAGAATTTACATGGCATCGCCATTTTTCATATTTTTGTGGCGAGCCACGAATTATGTAGCAGAGCTACTAGAACTTCTCTTCATCATTATCCCATCCCATGCAAATCATGTATATAATGCATAGCCATTCACAACAATTTATTCAGATATTTATTACAAAATTATGGCCCATTACAACAATTAATCAAAAGGCCCATTAAGCAAAATATCAGATTTGGCCCATTTAGCAAAATATCAGATTGGCCCATATAGCAAAATATCAGATTGGCCCATTTATCAAAATATCAGATTGGCCCATTTATCAAAATATCAGATTGGCCCATTTATCAAAATATCAAATTGGCCCATTTATCAAAATATCAAATTGGCCCATTTATCAAAATATCAGATTGGCCCATATAATAATTTCGTAATTCGGCCCTTTAGGGGCATTTTCGTAATTTTCGACCCATAGGGGCATTTTCGTAATTTCGATCCATAGGGGCATTTTCGTAATTTTGATAATTTACCCACTAAGGGTAATTCGGAAATTTCGCAACCTAAGGGTATTTTGGAAATTTCACAACCTAGACTTAACTACTAATGTGGAGCATAAAAATCGAAACTGTCCATCTGCGTCGTACTAACTAAATTGACTATAACTTGAGTTAGGAATCTCGAAATCTAACTCCGTAAATTTTCCTTGAGACTAGACTCATATATCTTCTTACTATACTTTTTCCAGAATTTTTGGCTTAACCATTTAGTACAGTTTATTCCTTGAAGTTTCCCTTGTTTCACTGACCAACGATTCTGACCTCTCTTACCCAAAATTCAAATATCTCACTGTACAGTTTTCATATGTTGCTCCCACTTGTTTCTATTGAAAATAGACTTATTAAGTAATCTGTACATATAAACTATAACTTATAATTCACTTTGTACAATTTTATACGATTTTTCCAAGACAGATCAGGGAACCACGAAGTTAATCAGAACCAGTCTCACTAAAACTAAGATATCTCAGAATATAAAATTCCTTTTCCTTCTCCGTTTCTTCCATATCAAAATAGACACAGCAAGCTTTAATCTGATATCTTATTCCCTTTGTAATTCCTTTTTTCCTATTTTTCGTGATTTTTCAAATACACATCACTGTTTCTGACCGAAACTGTTTTATTATGAAATACGATTACCATTACGATTATACGCACGCCCGAGTGATCACGGATGCCGGTTTCCGGTTTTCTTCGGTATTTTGACCAAATCACAGAACATATCATACAAACTTTCAGAGAGATGTGAGATTACACACCATATCAAACATGTATTCGGAAGGTACGGGATTACACACCTTGATTAGGATTCCCTAAAGAACCACTCTTCGTTGACCCACTATATCCGAAGGATTTGCAAATAGGATATATCGAGTGGTTTCATCCCTAAAACATAATTGATTAGTCGAAACTTCAATCCGATTTGTAACATATCCAAATAGAGATATAACGAAAAATCGAAAATGAACCCCCTTACCTTATCGATATTGGATCCAATTTCCACCGTTTGACTTCGGCTAGAACAATACACGGTCTCCCACTTAAAACACTACGAAAAAGAGAAAATAATCTCGTTTGAGAGGGTAGAATAAAATGATGGTCTCGGTTAAAAGGACCATCCCATGCCAAGACATATATTCGTCTAGGAGAAAGAAAAAATAAAAAAATGTTTGAATAGAACCACTTACCGATTGATCAAAGGAGTGAGTGTTAATACGGATGAGAAGAACGATAAAGAAGAAATGAAGGGTTCGGTTTTTCCAAAGGAAAACGAGTGAACAATTTGATTTCCAAGGCTTAGGTACTTTCGGCAACAAGGAAGAAAAGAAGAAACAAAAATGCACACTAAAGGCTTGAAAATTCGGCAAAGAGAAGAGGAAATTTGGAGAGAAAGAGAATGATACAAAAAACTAAAGAGAACAACCTCTCAAGCACTAGCTTTGCCGAAAACTCCTAGCAAAATTCGGCTATCACCCCCTTTAGCCCCAAAACCGTCCACATTCATGTCCCCAATTAGTCAAAATTTTGCCAACCACCCTTTCCATAATACATCCCTTGAAAAAGGCTACATGTTCCCCCTACTTTCCCCTTTCTCTTGATTTCTTTCCTCACATTCATCCTTTCATATTTTCCTTAGCCATCTCACCAAAATAATGAAGTCAACCTTGCCATGAATGCCTCTTGGCCGACACTTAAGGAAAGAATGCAAAAATAAAAGTCAAAATTGCACACAAAGGGATTTGAACCTCTTCCCTCAAGGTACTACATGTGGCGCCATAACCCTTTTACCAATTGCTCATTTATGCTAGCAATTTACTCTTTTATTTCTATAAGTCTTGAAGCTACTTACCATCTCTCCTTAAAGTGCTAAAATACCAAATTTTTTTCCTAAGGCCCAATTAAACCCGAGACTTCATAGAAACCTCGTAACCTTCCAAATTCACTTAACTAATAAGTTCAATTTGCAATAATGCCATTCTCTTGTTCTCAAAATTTTAAACACTCATACACTTAAGGCCCATTGGGCCCAATCCTACTAAGCCCAAATTTTGGGATGTTACATTATTATCTCATACTCAATAAAATCTCTCATATTCGGCTATAACACTATCATTTGCTAACTTTCACTTGAACATATTCATATTATCATTTAGTACCTCATACATTACTTGTATCAAAGACATTTAAATTTTACAATTCATACACTCCAAATTAACCTCCAAGCAACATTACCTCATATTAACTTTTATCATTTTCAAGGACACCATTCGGCAACTTTAAAAATTCAATGAATTTACCACTCTTTCACATAGACTTATTATAAATAAAAATTTTATTAAACTCGATTGCTTTAAAATCTTACCTCGGATATCAACGAGTTCAACTTCCCGGTTAGTCGTTCAATTTGGTTTTTCCCCGATCCAATCCTATCTCCTTTTGTTCTTGATCTAAATATATTAAATTTAAAGTCATTCAAATATATATTCATTCAATTTGATCCAAAAACATATAGTTACACTATTTACCATTTTACCCCTAGCATTTGAAATTTTTTACAAATTAGCCCCAATTACAAAACTCACAAAGTATTCAAAATTTGAATTCAATCCCTAATGGCCGAATATTATTCACCCCTATACGAATCCATACAACCCAATTATTATGCATTTTAGACCCTTCACTAATTATTTTTCATAATTTGAGCCATCATACCCCATTTCATTTAAAATTCCCTAATCAAAACATGTTAATTTCACCCATATATATACTATTTTTCCATCAAGCATAACAAATCAAGAACATTCATCAATGGCCGAATTCATAGCATGCTCCAAACTCAAAAATTTCAACATGGGTTCAACAATGCTCAAGATAATGAACTCAAAAATGTAAGAATTTTAAAAAATCATGTTCAAATGCTAACCTTAGGATGACATGCAAGGGCCGAACAATGAAAGTTTAAGCTCCTCTTCTCCTTTCTAATTTTCGGCAATGAAGAACCAAGATAAAAGATGAACATCCACTAGTTGTTTTATGTTTCTTTATTTTAATCAAATTATAATACTAATATAATACCACTAACTAAAACAAATGAATTTAATATATGAATCAATCACCATGCCGTCCACTACTATAATAAATGGGCTATTTGACATGCAAGTCCATCCATGCAATAAACAATTCAATTAAACCATCCAACTTAATAAAGGCTACTTTTACTACTTTAACTATTTAATCCTTTCATTTAAATTAATCACCCAAACACACAAATTAGTAAATAATATTTTAACATATGCTTGACCACATAACATAGACATCAAATTAATAATAAAAATATTTTTCTAATTCGGATTCGTGGTCCCGAAACCACCGTTCTGATTAGAGTCGTAATTGGGTTGTTACAACTCTCCCCCTTAAGGAATTTTCGTCCTCGAAAATCTTACCGACGAATAATTGTGGATAGTGTTCTTTCATTGATTCCTCGGTCTCCCAGGTTGCTTCCTCTGCTTCGTGCTTATGCCACATAACTTTAACTAACGATATCTTCTTATTTTGCAACTCTTTCACTTCATGAGCTAAGGTGTGAATCGGTTATTCCTCATAAGTCAAATCGGGCTGAATTTCAATTTCTGATGGACTGATCACATGAGAAGGATCGGATCTATAACGACGAAGCATCGACACGTGGAAAACATTATGAATCTTGTCTAACTCATATGGCAACCTCAATCTGTACGCAACCGGCCTGATACGCTCGATAACCTCATACGGGCCAATAAATCTCGGACTCAACTTCCCTTTACGACCAAATCTAAGTATCTTTTTCCACGGCGATACTTTCAAGAACACTCGATCACCCACTTGAAACTCTATATCTTTTCGTTTCAAATCCGCGTACGATTTCTGTCGATCTGATGCAGCTTTTAAATTTTTTCGAATTACTTTCACTTTCTGCTATGTCTCTCTGATCAAATCAACCCCGTGTATCTTGCCTTCACTTAGTTCCGTCCAATACAAAGGTGTACGGCATTTTCGGCCGTACAATGCTTCGTAGGGTGCCATTTTAATACTTGATTGAAAACTGTTATTATACGCAAATTCAATCAAAGGCAAGTATCATTCCCATATACCCTCAAACTCAAGAACGCAACATCTCAACATATCCTCGAGTATTTGAATAACACGCTCGGATTGACCATCCGACTGAGGGTGAAAAGTTGTACTAAAGTGTAATTTGAAACCTAAAGCATCCTGCAGTTTCTTCCAAAATCGCGATGTGAACCTCGGATCCCTATCCGAAACAATAGAAATAGGTACTCCGTGTAACAGTACGATCTGCGATATATACAACTCAGCCAGCTTATCAAGTGGGAAATCTGTACGTACTGGAATAAAATGAGCCGATTTCGTTAATCTATCAACAATAACCTAGATTGAATCTTTCTTACTTGGCGTCAAAGGCAAACCTGATACGAAGTCCATAGTGACTCGATCCCACTTCCACTCAGGTATCATAATCGGCTGAAGAAGTCCCGATGGCACTTGATGCTCAGCTTTTACTTGTTGGCACACTAAACACTTCGACACATAGTCTGAGATGTCTCGCTTCATACCGTGCCACCAATAATGTTGTTTCAGATCGTTATACATTTTCGTGCTACCCGGATGAATTAAAAATCTATTATTATGAGCTTCGTCACAAATCATTCGAATCAATTCAGGGTTCTTCGGCACACATATTCGATTCTTAAATCGTAGACATCCCTCAGTATCTATCTGGAAATCTGAATCAGTACTCAAACCACATTGATTCCTTTTTGCTATTAATTCAACATCAAACTCTTAAGCTTCTCGAATCTGCTGCATAAACAATGATCTCGCTTTCAACTCAGCAATGATCACACCATCATCGGTTATAGCCACATCCGCATTCATTGCCCGTAGGGCAAATAGTGATTTTTGGCTAAGTGCATCGGCAACCACATTAGCATTTCCCGGGTGATAATCAATCACAAGCTTGTAGTCTTTCAACAGTTCTAACCATCATCGCTGTCTCAAATTCAGATCCTTCTGAGTCATTAAATACTTTAGACTCTTATGATTCGAATAGACGTGGCATTTCTCACCGAATAGATAATGACGCCATATCTTCAAAGCAAAGACTATAGCGGCCAACTCAAGGTCGTGCGTCGGATAATTTCTCTCGTGCGGTTTCAGCTGTCTCGAGGCATAGGCTACGACTTTACCCTCCTGCATCAATACACAACCGAGTCTGTTTAAAGATGCATCACTAAAAATAACAAACTCTTTACCCAACTCTGGCTGAACGAGCACCGGAGCTTCCGTTAACAAGGTCTTCAGTTGATCAAAACTCTTCTGACACCTTTCTGACCATTCGAATTTAACATCTTTCTGTAATAGCTTTGTCACCGGTGATGCTATCATAGAAAACCCTTTCACGAAGCGTCTATAATATCCGGCAAGACCCAGAAAGCTACGAACCTCAGAAACATTCCGCGGAGGTTTCCAATCAAGTATAGCCGAAATTTTACTCGGGTCAACCCGAATACCTGATGCTGAAATGACATGCCCCAAAAAGCTGACTTCTTTCAACCAAAACTCACATTTACTAAATTTTGCGTACAATTGCTGGTCACGCAAGATCTGTAACACTAGCCTCAAATGCTCAACGTGCTCAGTTTCGTCGCGCGAATAGATCAGTATGTCATCTATGAATACAACCACAAACCGATCTAGATACGGTCTGAATACATGATTCATCAAATCCATGAAAACTGCAAGGGCGTTAGTGAGCCCAAACGGCATCACCAAGAACTCATAATGACCGTATATCGTCCGAAAAGCAGTCTTCGGTATATCTGAATCCCTAACTCGTAACTGATAATATCCTGACCTCAGATCAATTTTTGAGAACACCGAGGCTCCCTTAAGCTGATAAAATAAATCGTTGATACGCGGCAATGGGTATTTGTTCTTAACTGTCACTTTATTGAGCTGCCGATAATCAATGCACATCCTCAAAGTTTCGTCCTTCTTTTTCACAAATAGAACAGGCGCACCCCAAGGAGAAAAACTCGATCGGACAAAACCTCATCTGTCAATTCTTGCAACTGAGTCTTCAATTCTTTTAATTCTGTCGGTGCCATCCTATACGGAGCTATCGAAATCGGGGTGGTCCCTGGCAGTAACTCGATACCAAACTCTACTTCGCGAATGGGTGGCAATCCCGGTAATTCCTCTGGAAACACATCTGGATACTCATTGACAACCGGCACAAATTCAATATTCTTTTCGGTTACCTTGCTATCAATCACATACGCAAGATAAGCTTCGCAACCCTTTCTCAAATACTACCGAGCCAACATCGAGGATATCACAGCAGGTAGTCCATTCAAATCCGCAGACTCTATTCGTACAATCTCGTTATTTTGGCATCTCAAATCAATAGTCTTTCGTCTGCAATTCACTACCGCATCGTGAACGGTCAACCAATCCATACCGAGAATAATGTCAAACTCATCAAAAGGTAATAGCATCAGATCCGCTGGAAAACACATGTCTCGAATCATCAAAGGGCAGTTCTTGCACACTTTATCCACTAATACACATCGACCCAGGGGGTTTGAAACCCGAATCACAAACTCAGTAGACTAAACAAGCAGAGTCTTACTGGATACTAAAGTTTCGCACACATATGAATGAGTTGAGCCGGGATCAATCAAAGCAGTTACACTAGCATCAAAAAGAGTGAAAATACTGGTAATGACGTCTGGAGATGAGGCCTCCTCTCTGGCACGGATGGCGTAAGCTTTAGCTGGTACACGGGCATCTAATCGAACAATCGCATATGTAGCCCTCCTCTGTTCACCACTCCTACCTCCCCCAAAACGAGATGGTCTGCCTCGAGCTGTAGTGTCGCCCGGTCTCGCACTCTGAACAGTACCCCTTTCAGCGGTCTCCGGACAATCTCGAATGAAGTGATCCTGCGAGCCACACTTATAACAGGTGCGGGAAATAGATTTACCCCAACACTCTCCAAGATGTCGTCTGCCACACTGCTGACACTCCGGTTTACTCAATTTTGCATTGTCAACACTAGCAACTGACGTAGCACGAGAACTCACTGGTGGTCGTTCTCGTATAGAAATCCCGGTATTAGGTTTGGATCGACTACCGTTATTCTTGAACTTCTTCATTGCCATCTACGAAAATTTACTAGCAGATCTCTTCTGAACATCTCTAGAGTCAAGTTCAACTTTTCGTTTTTCTTTTTTCAGCTCTTCTGCTTTACAAGCTCATTCAACTAGTACCACGAACTCGTTAATTTCAAGAATGCCAACCAGAAGCTTTATATCTTCATTTAAACCATCCTCAAACCTCCGGCACATAGCAGCATCCGATGAAACACACTCGCGAGCATAGCGACTAAGTCGCACAAACTTGCGTTCATATTCGGATACGGTCATACGACCCTGTTTAAGCTCAAGAAATTCCTTGCGCTTAGAATCTATAAAGCGCTGGCTTACATACTTCTTACGTAAGTGCGTCGAAAGAAGTCCCAAGTAACCCTTTCTTTCGGAACAAGCGATACGCAGTGTATTCCACCAAAGAGTAAGCGAGAATCCCGTAATAATGATATGGCACACTTCAAACACTCATCAGGTGTGCAAGACAACTCGTCGAAAACACGAACAGTATTATCGAGCCAAAATTTGGCTCGCTCAGCATCGTCATCATCCTCGGCTCTAAATTCTTGAGCTCCGCATTTTCTAATGCGATCAACCGGAGGCTTGTTTATTCTCTCAGGATTCATAATCGGGGGTACAACCGGTACTACAGGGGGATTACTCGAATTCAGGGGTGGTTGAACAGCCGGATTGGTTCGTATATACTGACTGAACCAATCATTCATCATACTATAGAAGGCTTGTCTAGCCCCCTCATCCGGATTACTCGTAGCCGGTCGAGATTCCTCGGGCGCAGTCCCTTGTGCGAGAGTGGGCGCCACACTCTCAACGTCATCAGCTATGACTGCTCGGGGTCAGGATCCATTACTATATAAGAAAATGAATACATTTCACTGTCAGAAGTCATCACACTATCACAGCATAAAATATGACATGTATAGCTAGACTCACACGCGCTACGTTAGTCCAAGAATCGACTAAACCGTAGCTCTGATACCAATCAAATGTAACACCCCTAACCCCTATCCGTTGCCAGATTAGGGTTAAGAGATATTACTAAACTAACCCAAAACAGCATATATGTTTAAAACATTTTAACATAACAATAAAAACTACAATTTAGTATAATTGAATGCGCACTTGTATATACCAAAAACTAAATGTTTCAATGTTAATATAATTTAAATCTTATAAATTACACATATTCAATAACTCATGGGAATCATGACCGAATCTATGAAATGAATAAACCATAATTTGATTATTAATACTTCGCGCCAATAGTCACATAAATAAATGGTCACATAATTATCTCATAACTTAGCATATCCTAAAAATATATATGTACATATATATATTACGCATGAGTTCATCCAACATTCGAACATATTATGAACTTCACTCAAACCATATTTATGCCTTCATACAAGCCATATATATAATATAATGATAGAACTTCCAAGTAAATTTTCCTTATAACCGAACTTACATATACTTTATCATCATGAGTACACCTTATCTAGTTATTACATCATTGATTTAACTATTTATCTCACATGGCCGAACATGATATTACCCCATAGAATATTTAAGCTCCAAACTAAAACATACCATAGCCAAATGTCCACAATTAAATGCACAACATACAACCTATTTCACTCATATCTAATCACATAGATTCATTCACATAAGCATGCCGATATACTTCATCTTTCCAATGCCAGATATGTACCATGTTCAACCATTTCTAGAAAACTCAAAACTAAACTCAAATAAGAAACAAAGCCATTTTCGCGTGGCATATGTTTATATACATATTTACATGACTTTCAAACACAACCCAAAAGTCTTAATCTATACATGCCATAAGTTTCAAAAGAGAAACATATTATAAAATACCAAAATAGGTGATAGTATGAATGAACTTCCGAGATGATCCCCAAGCGCAGCCAAGCTCCGAAAATAAGAAATCTACAAATTCAAACAACCGAGAATAAAGTAAGCTTCCCTAGCTTAGTAAGATTTAAACAATCCACACTCATATATATATATATATATAAGCATAAACTTGTTCGAAATTTCGAAACCTAATTTATTAATAACATCCATACCGAATATCCCAAACAATTTAAAAGTTGAATTCATACCCACATCACATGCTTATACTAACTTCCGTATACCATCATCACATAATGATTAACTAACATACATGTCATATACTTACCAAATCCTTTACTTACATTTCAAGCTACCAAAAAAAAAATCTCAAGTTAATAGGTATAATACATACCTCTAGTTTACTTACCTCTCCTAACTTAACCATTCGTACATGACCTGTGATAATATACTCGTACATTTCCGTATACTTAATATCGTTGACAATAGGAATCTTTTAATGAATCTCGTACTTACACACTTGTTAATAAGATTTAGTAACGTATCGCACACTTAGTGTCGTTACTTAACATTTCTCGTAACGTATCGCTCACATAGAGCCGTTACTTAACATTTCTCGTAACGTATCGCTCACATAGAGCCGTTACTTAACATTTCTCGTAACGTATCACTCACATAGAGCCGTTACTTAACATTTCTCGTAACGTATCGCTCACATAGAGCCGTTACTTAACATATCTGTACACTTAGTGCTATGGAACCGGTTTCGCTCACTAAGTGCCCGGTCATAATTTCGTACACATAGTACCTTTCATAGACCTATAATTCATTTTAATATGCACACACATACACATATTCAAAACTCTCATCCTTAACAATCATGTATACGCACATATATGCAAGTATAACATTATTATCTCATACTCAATAAAATCTCTCATATTCGGCTATAACACTATCATTTGCTAACTTTCACTTGAACATATTCATATTATCATTTAGTACCTCATACATTACTTGTATCAAAGACATTTAAATTTTACAATTCATACACTCCAAATTAACCTCCAAGCAACATTACCTCATATTAACTTTTATCATTTTCAAGGACACCATTCGGAAACTTTAAAAATTCAATGAATTTACCACTCTTTCACATAGACTTATTATAAATAAAAATTTTATTAAACTCGATTGCTTTAAAATCTTACCTCGGATATCAACGAGTTCAACTTCCTGGTTAGTCGTTCAATTTGGTTTTTCCCCGACCCAATCCTATCTCCTTTTGTTCTTGATCTAAATATATCAAATTTAAAGTCATTCAAATATATATTCATTCAATTTGATCCAAAAACATATAGTTACACTATTTACCATTTTACCCCTAGCATTTGAATTTTTTTACAAATTAGTCCCAACTACAAAACTCACAAAGTATTCAAAATTTGAATTCAATCCCTAATGGCCGAATATTATTCACCCCTATACGAATCCATACAACCCAATTATTATGCATTTTAGACCCTTCACTAATTATTTTTCATAATTTGAGCCATCATACCCCATTTCATTTAAAATTCCCTAATCAAAACATGTTAATTTCACCCATATATACTATTTTTCCATCAAGCATAACAAATCAAGAACATTCATCAATGGCCGAATTCATAGCATGCTCTAAACTCAAAAATTTCAACATGGGTTCAACAATGCTCAAGACAATGAACTCAAAAATGTAAGAATTTTAAAAAATCATGTTCAAATGCTAACCTTAGGATGACATGCAAGGGCCGAACAATGAAAGCTTAAGCTCCTCTTCTCCTTTCTAATTTTCGGCAATGAAGAACCAAGATAAAAGATGAACATCCACTAGTTGTTTTATGTTTCTTTATTTTAATCAAATTATAATACTAATATAATACCACTAACTAAAACAAATGAATTTAATATATGAATCAATCATCATGCCGTCCACTACTATAAGAAATGGGCTATTTGACATGCAAGTCCATCCATGCAATAAACAATTCAATTAAACCATCCAACTTAATAAAGGCTACTTTTACTAATTTAACTATTTAATCCTTTCATTTAAATTAATCACCCAAACACACAAATTAGTAAATAATATTTTAACATATGCTTGACCACATAACATAGACATCAAATTAATAATAAAAATATTTTTCTAATTCGGATTCGTGGTCCCGAAACCACCGTTCCGATTAGAGTCGTAATTGGGCTGTTACATATCTCCCTTATACGAAAACTCACATTGAGCCAACCCATGTGTAGCCGGTATGAACTGCATTGATCTGTATTGTCTCAGTACGAGCAAGGGTGCATATCCAATGGCTCCCCAAATTCCAAGTAGAGGACCCAATCAAAACTCCCACACCCAGACAAAGACTTCATCGGGAACCATCCAGGGAGCTCTCCACTCAACGTCTTCTTCTTGGAGATTTCGTAGAAGCGCTATCCAATTTTCTTCTGATATGTCATCTCTCCTTGGGGTAGCCATTATCTCTTTTAATGGGGAGTAATTTTTCGAGAAGACCCGATAAGAAACCTTATCCACCTTCTAGAAATGACTGTGGAACCAAGCCAACAACAACTGCGTAAATCCTATAAATCTACCTTCCCCAGCTCTCCTACATGCATTCAACGATCGAAATGTCTCAGCCAAGATTGCAGGAACAGGTGTGACTTGTTTATCAAGTCGATTAAAAAGATCTGAGACTGCTTCATCCACATATCCCAATGCCCTAGGGAAGATCACTAATCCATATATACTCAAAGCGAATACATCGACTCTCTTTTTCATATTAGGATGTACTAGAATCAAATCATTCAAAACTTTCCATGAGATGAACTTACTCTCACCTTTTTGCTTGATTCTGGCTGTGACCCATTGTTCACTCATCCCCGTAATATTCATCAATTTCCTCCAAAAGGTTGGAACACTAGCAGCCCCTGAGTAAGCTTTATCAACTTAAATCTTGGGACAACGCAATAGAACTATATACTCTTCCACCGTAAGTACCAAATCAACCCTTCCGAAAGTAAAGCAACTGTACGCAGGGTTCCAATATTGGGTGATGGCCCGAAACAAATGTTCATCTACCTTAATGTCCAACAAGTACGGCAAATCCCCATAGCTGCAGTAAAACAACTGCTTGGTCTCGTCACTCTACCGGTCCCATATTTCTTTTAATTCCTGGAGATTGTTTTGCGTCACACTGATGCGAGTGTAGTCCCATAATTCTGATGTGTACCCTTCGGCTAGGCTATCCCCTTTCTCTAATTGCATTCGCTCTGACAACATGCGGACAGCTGCATTGTCTTACACTTTATTAAGAAATTTGTTCTCCATAACCAGCTTTCTAACTTAGTAACTGACCGTGAATTGATACCTTTTAAAATATGAAATGACATGCACCAAAATAAAGCACAACAAGTTAGTACCATGAAATAAAATATAAAGCAAATAAAATAAACAAGCTCCTATCTGGGTAACCACTAAGGTTTGGCATAGTTCTACTTAGGGTGAGTCCTTACGTTTTCTACGCGTGGTTTAGCTCTAAAGTTGAGGTACCTGAACCAGCAGATTCCTCGATCCTCACCCATTATAAGCTCATACGGGCCGAGTTCAGTTCAGGGGAATACATTTCCCTATGGCTGCACGGAGATGAAAATCTCACGAAGACATAGGTACGGATGTATCCCGAAAGCGATTCACTATCCTGCACTGAGGTGAAAACCTCACAAAGGAATAGCTTCTCACTCCCACTTAAAAGGGTGTGACCACAACGGTCATGCAATGCAATGCAGAAATACTTTTCAAGATTAAAACAACATGCAATAAAAAGGATCATAATTTTTCAAATCGGATTTTCAAATTTAGACAAAAGGACAGGAAATAATTAATTTTACGGCTTGACTCTCTTATTGTCCCCAGTGGAGTCGCCAAGCTGTCGAAACCATTTTTAAATTTTTGAAAAACGGAGATCGACTTTGAAAAACGAAAATGGGAGTCGCCACCGATCCTTTTTTAGTGTGACCGGATCACCTTATAAAACATTTTTTTTTTGTTTTTATTTAAAATTTTGATTTTAGTCTACAGAATTAAAAAAAACGGGTTCGGGAGTCGGTTACGTTCGAGGAAGGGTCAGCACCCTCGTAACGCCCAAAAATCGGTACCTAATTGATAAATTCATGTCCTAATGTCGAAAAATTTAAGATATGATCCTTTTATTTGAAAGAAAGCCAAGACATTCTTATCTCAAAAAAAAAATGCCACACCCAATGAGTTAGGATGCAATATTTTAAAACTTTGAAACTAAGCTTGCCTTTATTTGTAGAAAATCCATACCTCGAGACACAAAACATCATATCCAATAAGTTACGATACAACATTTTGAATTCCCGACAATAAGTTTTGATTTGAAGTTTATGGGTTTCAATTTTTAAAAAAGGATACTTGATATCTTAAGTTCAACGAGAAAAATCGAAACCCAGTAAGTTAGGGTACCATTTTTCTCGTAGCCCCCAAATATTATGTATCGCCATATTTTAAAAAAAAAAACTTTTGAATAAAATGCGACAATTTAGCAAGATGTATTTTTATTAAAAATGATTCGAGTAAAATGTTGCATTAATACATTACAAAACATAAATACCAAAAACAATTTACGAAAATTACATAATATGCTAACATTTAATACTAATATAGATAATTAAGAGGAAGAATAACGTAAAATAACGAATGATTCAGGAAATAAAATGATTATACTAAAGCAAACATAGAAATAATAAGCAAATAAAAGAACAAATAAAAGACATAAAGTAGTAAATAACGAAAGATAAAAACTACGAAACAAATATGAAACTTTACATACAAGATCGAGTATAAAAATAAAAGAACAATATAGGATAAATGACATATACTTAAATAATAAACAGATGCTACAACAAAATTTTCTTTTCTTTTCCTTTTTTTTTAAAAAAAAACATGTATAAAAAATGATATGGCAAAAGCTGAAATGAATATATATAATAAAATAAATATATGTTTAAAATAATATATTAAAAACTTTGAATATAAAAAACTATGTATAAAGGGATAACTTATAGTAAATATATAATATAACAACTTAATATATATATAAAAATATAATATATTTAAAATAAATAATACATAGGAAACTTTATAATAATAATAAATCAATAATATACAATATATAAGTTTTAAAATATAAAAATAATATAGATTTTAATATAATAACCCATATATAAAAAAATGAAATAATTTAATATAATGCTAAAGTAATTAAAAATAAGAAGAAAAAAATAATTTTTTTTTAAAGGAAACAGGTATTAAATCGAAATAAAAATAAAATCTAGAGTAAAATGTAAAAGGACTATATTAGAATGCGCGTCACACTGTAGGGACCTATTAGGCAATTATGCCTTATCTCCTAAACGACGCCGTTCCATCTCCTGCCTTAAAATGGCCTTAAGGATCAAATTGAAACAAAGGCCATAATACTGGGCCGAATTGAAAATAAGAAAAAAATGTGAATTGGACATCATTATAAAATTACAATAATGCGGAAGAGCCTATCGTGCAATTAGCCCTTTTGACAAAAATGCGCAGATCCTCCCCGGGTATCGGGTCAACACGCGGGTCTTAGCCTTTAAACGACGTCGTTTTGGTCATTAATTGGCCACACCAAAACGACGTCGTTGCACTGGCCTATATAAGCCAAAAATCTGTTAAAAAAAACATTTGAAAGCTGTTTCAAAAAAAAACAAACAGAGCTTCAAAAAAGCTCTTTCTCTTTCGGTTTCCGGCCTTGGATCCAGTGACAGACCGCCGCACGCGCCACCACACACAGCGATCGGAAGGTCAAATCTTTCCCTCTTCAGGCCGAATTAAAGGTAATATTTTTTGCTTTTTATTTTTTTGTAATATTTGCATGAAAAAAAATTTCAAAAGTAACAAAAAAGAAAAGAAAAAACGGACTATTTTATTTTGATTTTTCAAATCTGTTTTTGATTATCTACTGTGTTTTGCATGCATAGAAAGAAAGAAAAGAAATAAACGAAAATGAAAGTAATGAAATATTGAATTGGAAATCACCTCTTCTGTTTCTGTGATTTTTTTTGTATATTCGTAAAAAATCGTGTTCTAATTTCTCTATTCTTTGTATCGTGTCCTTTTTTCTAGATTACATCAGGGCTTTTATAGCCCCAAAAAATAAATCGAAAAATAAAATTCGAAGATATTGTCTTCTGTACTTGCTATTTTCTGCCGTTTTTCTTTCCTTTTGCAGGTGAACGGCGAAGATGGGGCAGTGAGGAGCGCTATCCACGCGCTGATTGCGGCGCGGCCAAAGGTCTGTGTTGGGAGCTGCGGTGCCTAGGGTTTTAGAAACCCTAGGCTTCTGACTTGCTTAGTCACTTGGGCCATTTGGGCCTGTTTTAATTTGGGCTGTTTGTACATTGGACTATAATAATAAAAACTGGACATTGGGTTTTTATTTTTTTTTATTTTTTTGATTTGTTTGGGCCCGGGCACAAATGGGCTATTACATGGAGTAGAAGTGGTTTTGACTAGAAATGAAATAAGGTATATGTATATGCATGTTTAATTTTTCTAGTCAATGTAGAATAGTGGAAAACATTGGCTTATATAATAAAATTACTATTCTGGTATAAAATCTTCTGGTGAGAATATATAACGTGATAATATATATTTAAAATAGAGTTCATACTATGCATGTGGTTTTTTATTTATGGCTTGGATATGATCTATAATATCATATTTCTATAAAATTTTGAAATGTGGTAAATTTTGAAATTTATTTTGGAAGCCATGAATCAAAGAACTAGTGAGTATGGGAATAGCAATATAAATGTTTTTTTGACCCCTTTTAGGTGATTGACATGGTTTTGACTATAGTAAAAAAATAATTGATAATGTCCATGGTGAAGGGTGAATAAATATGTGGTTTTATAGTCACTTGATTGGACAAATCATGGTCCTTCAATATGACTATATATGTTACACCTTTGTATATATATGGTATATTGAGAAAAATAATGTTATTTGGCTATGAATGCAAAATAAAAAATAAAAAAAAAATAAAGCCATGTTTAGACTTTGAAAAGAAGCTATGATAAATAACAAATATGTTGTCTAGTTTCACTGAGAGATTTGAGGCCTCTTTACAACAATTTACTTGGTGAAAAAGATATGATGTATGATTTCATATATTTGGTGATTGTGGAATTAATTTCTTGGATATCAAGAAATAAATAAAGTAGCCAAATTTGAAATTGTCATGATAAGAAAATATATAGCGATCAATGTAATTTGACAATAGTAGAAATGATGCCCTTGAATCTTTTGCAAAAGAATGGGTAACTGAACATGGTGGGGATGTTGGTCTTGTGAATTTTCAAGAAACAAATAAATATAAAGTTTCACCATGTGGTATAGATAATTAACATAGCTATGTTGAAGATTTAGAAATTTAGGGATGAGGTACAAGCCTATAATATTTGAGTCACCCATGATGGAAACTCAACTCAACGCTTGGTATAACATCAAGTCTTAAGTTCAATGAAACAAAGTACATCATCAGTATGTGAGTACTAGCACTATAAAAAAAAATATAATACCATCCCAGGATGAAAAGCGCTAGGTATCTATAATGATAAAGGGAAGGATGAGCATTATACTCTTAAGAGACCCATAACATAAAATGTTATAATTACGAGAACACACTCGATGGGATTTACCTATGTGAGTGGAAGTGTGACCGCTTCCAAGAGCTTAAAGGCTTGACTCTAACAACACTCATGTAACAACTTATACTCAACCCAATCGACATGTCCGGATGTAAAATGTCACATCATCACTGAGACAACTATAAGCAATCTACAACTAAGTTGTAAAACTAAAACCGCTAAATATGCTTTTATTAATCATATTTAACTTAGTTTGCATATTGTCATTGTAATAGGCCCAATTTGCCCGGGCCCACAAACCATACAAAACAGAATAAAACCAAATAAATTAAACAGTCCAAGTTTTTTTTTTACAAGCCCAAACACATTAACCTAATCCATTACAGCAACCCAAATACAAACCTAAACTCTAACCCACCTAAAATAAACTTAATCTGGCCCAATAGTAGAATCGCCCCAAGTGGCCCAAAAATGTAACATTTTCGAAAACCCTAAGGCAGAACCTTTGCGTCGTAATACCTCTCAGGCCCTCTTACGCGCGCCATCACCGCGCGCAGACGCCTCCACGTATGCCACCGCCGAACATCACGCCGTCATCAGCGCGCGAATTGCGCCCCCATCTTCGCCATTCACCTGCAAAAGGAAAGAAAATGGCAGAAAACAAGCAAGACAGAATATTTGTATTTATTTTGTGTTTCGGGCTATAAAAACCCTAACCTAATCTGTAAAAGGGGGCAGACACGCAAAACAAAAAAAGCAATACAAGAAATCAGCCAAGGTTTATTATATTTTCTTTTATTTTATTATTATTTTTTTCGAAACTGTTATACATACATAAAGATTTTCTCTATTTTTTTAGACTATATATGCGTATTAATATACGATAAAAAAAGGAAGGAAAAACTTACATTTTTGCGAATTTCGGCCACCGTGCGGCGGAGACACGGCGGCGATCGGCCCGAGGCCCTGCCGGAGCCCTCGCCAAAAATCGCTCAGCAGGAGAGCCATGGAGAGAGCATTTTGTTTTTTTTTTTTTTCTGGAAAGATGAGAGAAATGAAAATTAAAAAAAAAAATGGTAGCTTATATAGGGTACTGAAACGGTGCCATTTTGCACCAGGCCCTTAAGCGCCAAAACGGTGCCGTACCGGGCTGACCCGTCTGACCCGACCCGCTCCACTAAGGATCCGCGTGTTTTTTTTTGTGAAAGGGCTATTTGCACTTTTAGCCCTTCCATTTTTTATTGATTCTGCAATTAAGTTTCCTTTATTTGTTAATTTTGCCCCGAATTCTTTATTTGAAGTCATTGTAGTCCTGGGCCAGGTGCTACGTTTTGAGGGACAGGGATATTATCCCATTTGGTCCCCCATATCATTTGCGCATCGAGATTTAGGCCCTATGTTTTATTTTTGCTTCGAATTAGTCCCTTTACTGTTTTTTTTATTTATGTTTTAGGATTCCCAATCTTTATTTGATTTCATTTTAATACAGTATTTATTTATTCTCATTTTATTTATATATTCATATGTATTATTTTCACTTATTCAATTATTTACATACACATATATTTTTTACCGTTATTGTACATATTTTTCTTACTTATTCATTTTTTTTAATTTACTTTATTTCTGGTTTTATTATTATTATTAATATTATTGATTTTACTAATTTAGTATCACTATTATTTTATATATATATATATATATATTATTATTACTATAATTATATTTTATTATTATTATCATCATTTTTATTGTTTTTATTATCAACATTATTATTGCTATTTTCATTATTTTTATTACTCTTATTATTACTCTTATTTTTTATTTTTACTATTATTTGTTTATTAATATTTTTTATTATTATTGTTGTATTTTTAATTTTATTATTTTATTATTTTTTAAATTGTATATTCTATTAATTTGTTTATTGATTTATTATTAGTTTTTTTTTTGTTTTTTTATCCTTTTTACCTACTATTTTACATAAATTATTCGCCTTAATTTTTATTTATTATATTAGCTCCCTCGTTTTGCATTTTATTTTAAATTCATTTTCCATTTTATTACGATCGCATTACATTTTACCCGATTTTCAAAATAAGCAAACACTCCGCGTTCTAGGGTTCGAAAGAAATCGTACCCTAACTTTCTGGGTTTCGATTTTTCTCTTCGAGTCCAAAGAACCTAATACTTTCTTTTTAAAAGTTATATAAAAACTTATTCTCGAGAATTCAAAATTGCCATGTCCTAACTCACTGGATATGAAATTTTGTTATCTCGGGATAAGGATTTCAGAAAACAATGCAATGTTTCGTGTTTGGAAGTTCGAGAAATTGTGCCCTAACGTGCTGGGTTTCAATTTTTCGTTCGTTCAAATAGCTAAATATCCTTTTAATTTCGTGTTTTGGGGAAATTAAGGGACGATCTTAGTTTCGGGGGGTTAAAATGTCGCACCCTAACGTACTGGATGTGATATTTTATCCTTTTGGAACAAAGGAGTCTTAATATTCCAAAACGGGTTTTACAAACATTCTTTAAGAGGATCGTATTTTAAAATTTTTTCAATTTTTCGACATAATGACATCAAATAATCAATTAGGTACCAATTTTGGGCGTCACGAGGGTGCTAATTCTTCCTCGTACGTAATCGACTCTCGAACCCATTTTTCTAAATTTCGTAGACCAAAACTGTCGTTTTAATAAATTAAAATATTTTAACGATAAATCTCAAGGTGACCCGTTCACACCTCAAAAAGGATTGGTGGCGACTCCCGTTTTCATTTTTTTTAAGTCGATCCCTGTTTTTTCAAAAAATGGTTTCGACAGTCATGCTTAGTTAGCTGAATTGCTAATTGAAAATACAATTAGCAACTTCTAGATCAAAAGTCTTAACAAAAGGACTAATGGAAAATTAATAATAATAGTTTTAATATTTTAAATCATTTTCTCTTTGTTGTAAATATAATGCTACAATTCATACATAATTACAAAAAAAATAAAATTTTGACCCTGAGGCTCAACCTCTAGGTTGCCCCACTATATGCATGTTACTGATATAAACACAAGTTCCCCTAAGGTTGAACAAATTCTGGCTTGATCCCTCTTCAGCTCCTTATACAAACCATCATACCTGGAAAACATAACAAAGACTAAGTAAGTTCAAATGAACTTACGAAGTTACTAATATAACACGTCATTTATAAATTAGAACTTCATGGGTCTGATCTCTCGTTTGACGTCACTTACACAAGGGTAGTTTGCACATCTTCATGACGTGCTCTTGTTCTCCTTTGTATTGGCTCAACTTGATATTTTATACAATCCTCCATTTCTATTGCACATATTTGCATTGGCATTGTGTGGATTGATAAATATGGAACGTGGCCACGGGTTGCTTATTCCTGAACGAGCAATTTATCACAATTATTTGTTTACAGTGATCATATTAATCATTAAGAAGACACAATGCTGACAATGAGATAAAATATAATTATATTGAGAGAACGAATTTAACTCAAAGGAATCAATGATATCATATGAGGGTACCACACACATGACGAGGTCATTAGACAAAGCAGTTGGATGAATTGATTTCGCAAAGAGTATACAATAAGGAGTTTTCAATCATGGTACCTCTTGTGGACTAACTTCATGATTAAGTAATTACAAATTATCGGAACGATGCTTCTGGACATAATTGCAATCACAAGAGCCTAATTGCATATGTCTTATTGGTCCCTCAGCTAGCTCAACAAAAGCTCGATTGGACTGCATTTGAATCAGAAGAAAATTTTATGACTTTGGGAATAATTTAATTGAGTGAATTTATTCGATCTGGAATTAAATTAGGTGGTCGTGAGAATTATTAAACTAGAGAATTCGATTAAAAAAATTTCTTAAAAAATTAATTTAGAAAATCTAAGTGATTTTTGGAAAAATTAATTTTGATCAAGCAAAATTAAATTAATCAAATTAATTAAAATTAATATGATATTTTTGGAAGTTAATTTTAAAGCCAGAAAATTGGCCCAATGGGTAATTGAACTTGAAAATTGGACCTGAGATCATAAATTGGGCCCGAAATCCCAAAACCAAGACCAAGACCCAAAAAATGGTCGAACCAGGCTCGTTATGTGAAACCGGGCCGACGGTCCAACCGGTGGCTAGACCAGACCGGTCGGGTCGTCATTGACCTAGACCGAACTGGCAATAGTTGAACCGGCTCGGGGTATCGTAAGGGTGTCGCACCTGCATCACCGGACACGGCGGTGCCGGTGGCTGGGAGGTGGCGTCCCAGTGGCCGGCGACGATTGGTCGTCGGTGGTTGAGCAGTGGAAGAGTTACACTCCTACTGGAATTCTACCTGAGAATTTGATTTCAGATTAATTATTTCAAAAATAATATTATTTTAAAAGTTTAATATTAAATTTAATTTAATACTTATCTTAATAGTATTTTATTAATTTAATATTAAAGTGATTATCTTAATATTAAATTTAATTTAATGTTTATTTTGTAGATAAACATTTTATTATTTTAATAAGATTTAATATTAAATTAATATAATATTTATCAAGATAAAAATTATATTAATTTAATATTAAAGTGATTAAGTTTACTCATAGTTTTACTCCCTAAACTCTCCATATATAAAGAGAGTCTTGGGTCATTATTTATCCGGACTTGAATTCAAGAGAAAGTTGTAGAGAGAAAATTCTCCGAAGAGATTATTCCAGAAAATTTCTAGAGATATTTTTCTGATTTACAACTTGACCTAAAAGTTTATAGAAATTACAAAATTACCCTACTGGTAATTTTGTGAAAAATTTTCTGATTCGAAGTGAGCCCACACTCGGCAAACGTGAGCTTGAGGATATCAGAGAAGACTACTAGGTCGAAGCGCTCATCCTAGATGAATAAAAAAGGTACAATTTTGATTAAGTGTTTATTACTTAAATATCACAATCAAGATCTTGTTTTGGAAAAAAATTTAAAACTCAGGTTTTTCCCTAAATTTATTTTCTGCTGTGTTTTCCAGACCCATTTTTCTAACAGTACATGATAAAAATTTAAAATAAAAAATCATCTCCATTGTCGAGCCGAATGTTTGCCACAACCCGATGGGTGCTAGTTACAAGGAGGATTTCATCGTGGTTGGGGTTTCGACTTATCATCTTCATCTTCACCTCCATCTTCATCTTGATCTTCATCTCCATCTTGTTCTTTCGTGCTAGACTGCATTTTCATCCTAGGTTGCCATCGTATATCGTTGATTGTATTAGTAGGTGGTTGCGAAGATGACCCACCTTTGAAGAACAGTGATTCTGGTGGTATTTGCGACACTATCGATGAAGAAATATATGGTGTCGAATAACTCGGTTGTGCCTAGAATGCTGGAATGGCAGGCGATGGTGAATACATTGGTACTGTTGATGGTAGAGGCGTGTAATATGCTCCTGCGGATGGAAGCGGTGCAAAAAATATTCTTGGAGAAGGTGTTGATGCATGGTATGGTGGTGCACAATATGGTGCTTATGTGAAAAATATGGGATTAGTAAAAACACCAGAAAAATATGAACCATACTAACCGTAAGGTAGTGCACTTATCGGTATAGAATTTGGGATTGGAGCTGATGATGATTAACTCAATACATGTACTCTCAATCGCGGCCTCATGTGGGGCCGTATTGGCCTTCTACGATGAATTTGTATACTCTTTTCCTCTTCCGACAATAGATATGGCCTACCATGTAGTCTAAATCATGTCATGTAATCCGAAGACGTCGTCAAATCTAGTCTGACAATTGGTTCGCGCATAGGCGTAAAATTGTACCTATGTTCCCATATGTAGATATACTTGGCATGCAATTTAGGCCAATCTTCATCAGTTCTCCCTTACAAGTCAATCTTGTGAAGTTCATCGAGATTTTGGGATGAGGGCAGAATATTTTGTAAAAACCCAAACTAGCACATCACTCGATCAGATTTATGCATCTCAACTGTTGCAAAAACTGTCAATAGCACTTTGACGTGCCAGATATTGTGATTCGTCAAAAATTCGATCGAGGTGCATTTTTTAATTCTAGGATCAGAGTATGGCTCCATTCAAACTGCAATATGAAATTGTAAATTTTATTACGTACCTAATATTAAATTTCAAATCCTTACGTAATTATTATATAATTGAAAAATTCAAAAACTAACATCGACTTTTGATCGTTGATATAACAATAATCAGATATCTTCAAGCTCGTTCAGTATACCCACATGACTTGTGTCATTGTTCCACCTATTCAAATAATATTTTGTTCCAAAAATATAATAAGAAATAATATAATAACTATATTATTAAATAAATCTTACCTTATTACAAGTGGGAATTGATAATGAAAGTTTACTCGAGGACGTAAAAATGGTAAGCGGTATCATGCCCATGACTGAAGAAAGAGTATACAACCACCAATTTTAATTTTCTATACTTCAATTCCCCGACACATCTCTCGGTACAATGTAGTCAAGACAGTCAATCCCTAACTAAGTCTCACAGCTTCTTTTAAGTCGATTAGTTGTAGGAGCCACCTTAATGGTATTTATCTGGCATTAAAAGACCCCTAATCAACCTCAATATGAATGCTCAAGCGAATTGTTGTATTTCAACTGCAATAGAAGAGTTGTCGAGATTTGAGAAACTATCTTCTAACCATTTGATATCTATCCAGTTACCATTAAATTTGTTTGACACTTTGCCTACTAGTTGGTGGCAAATTGTGCTCCAATCACCAATACGTACTACCCCATAACGATTGGCCCATCAACCGGTAGACCGAGTTGTAATGCCACATCCTCGAATATAACCGTATACTTATCGCACAAAAGATGTAATGTGTGTGTCTTGGGTATCAATATTTCCAGCAAAGCACTAATAAGTGCGAGCTCCAATTTAGTCCCGCTGAGCATACGAGACACATGCAAGAATTTTGCCTCTTCCAAGTGCTAACATACGGTGCTCTCGCACTCAAATTATGTATATATGTTTCAATAATATGATCTTCGTCCTGATTATATAAACATAAAAAATTTAAAAAATAATAATAATATTAACAACTTAATAATTATATTAATTAAAATAAAAATATAATAATATTTTATCATCATTTGTAATTAGATGTCGAAAATGTGTTTGTGATCCAAACAAATTAGAGGCATTGACATTTTTAAAATTTTTAAAATGATGAAAACTGAATAAAATGTAAAAAATACAAACAATTAGGATAGAAAATTGAGAGAAATTTGAAATTAAGATAGAAAATTAAGAATAAAAGGGGAGAGAATTGAAAGAATATATGAATAGGGTAGAGGTGATCATGGGTTGGGCTACCAGGCCCGGCCCGACGGCCCGCCTAAAAAATAGGAGGGTTCGGGTAAAAATATAGGCTCGAAATATGGGTTTGGGAAAAAAAAAGAGGCATGTTTAGAAACAGTAGGGCCTCAAGTAAAACTTTTTGGCCTGTGCCCTACCAATTATATATTAAATATATATTTTATTTTTAATCAAATATACTTTTTAAATTTACATATTTTTATTTATTTTTTTGTTTTAATATTTGTTTTAAAAAAAATTATTTAATGAAAAAAGCTAAAAAAATTAATATGGGCCGGGCCGGGCCGGACTCGGGTTTATCAATTTTCTTTCGGGTCGGGCTTGGATAAATTTTTAGGTCCATATTTTGGGCCGGGCCAAGCTCGGACCTAGAAAATGGGCCTAAAATTTTATCTGGGCCTTACTCGAACCTGGCCCAACCCGGCCCATGATCACCTCTAGAATAGGGTTGAAGGGAAAAAAAAAAGGAAAAAGAAAGGACTTTTGGGTTGGAAAAATGTGACCATTGGTCCCAACTAGCCATTGGTCCCAACATTTTATATATATCTTTTTATTTTTAAAAGACGATTTTAGGACGGGACAGGGTTACATGGCGGTCGGGTTTTCAGCCCTTGTTATGTCTCAAAATGGATCTATTTTCTTAATTTTTGAAAAAAATATCTAAATCTTTAATTTTTTTTTTAAATCTACATTTTCACCTAATTTTCCCGACCAGTCTGTCATGTCCCAAAATCAATTTATTTCCTTAATTTTTGATAGAAAATTATCTAATAAATCTTAATTTTTTTAGTCTGCTTATTCGCCTAATTTTCCCCCACCAATCTACCATGTTATTCAGCCCAAAAGAAAGAAAAAAAGAAAAAAAAAAACTACCACGTTATGTATTTGTTGTTGGGAGGCGACATCTAACATGCGCCGTAGTTTTTGAGAACCTCACCTTGTTCCCTGAATCTTCCTACTGCCCCCAAGAAAATGAAGAAAATCGCGGTTACTTTAATATCCAGATTGAGTTTTTAGTAAAATAATGACAAATAATCAAATACCCAAATCGAGTTCGTAATGATAATAAAAAATGGGCAAATACTCCAATACCTAGATCGAGTTGTTATTAGTCAAAAATCTCAAGAAACGGATCAGACCACCAAAGTAAACAAAAAGAGAAAAAGGGGATGGGAAGTTGGAGAGTGGAGAGGCTGGATCAGTTGCCGACAGCCCTTTTGGCTACCATCATGACCAAGCTTGATATCTCTTCCATCTGCTCTTTGGCTGTCACCTGCAGGGCTTTCAATTCCTGTGCTTCTCATATTCTCTCTTTTCTTCCCAGTTTTCATATCCTTGTAAGTTTTATTTGCCCTTTCTTTGCATCCTTTTTTGGTTTCTCTTTACTTGGTGAAAGGAGGAATTGGATCCTGCGGAAAGTGAAGGAGAAAAAATTTTCAATTGCCCTCAGTTGTTTAGTTTTTGATTTGGGTTTCTAACTGCAAAAAAAAAAATAGATGTATCATTTCCCAGGTCCTCCATAAACTCATGAAAATCTGAACTTTTGAATCTTGATGCTGTCTTCTGGAGTTCCAAATTGAACCCTAATATGCATTTATCATTTGGCAGGATATATCGCCGTCTATGGAACTAATCAAGCCACTGTTGCCACCAAATTCTCACCTTCAAAGCTTAAAGCTTGATTGTGGTCAGCTTAATGATTCATCCATTGAGCTATTACTTCGACCTTCTTTACAGGAACTTTGCTTCCACAATTGTGCAGATTTTAGTGGAAAACTACTCTCTGAAATCGGATCACGTTGCAAGGATGTAAGGTATATATCTCTTATGAATTACAATTGCATTTATCTTTTCATTGTGTCTATAAATATACAATTTTCCCCTGTTATATATTTCCTTTGTTGTAGAGATCATTTGTGTGATGCTGATTTGTTTCCACTTTAAGAGATATCAGCATTAGCTTTATATGTTAACTTTCATTCAGGTCTCTCTACTTGGGCTCGGTGGCTGAGAAAAGGGGCCGAGCGATACATATTTCTGATTTGGAGGAATTACTTGGTGGTTGCACCCAATTGGAAGTAAGGCTTATTTATGAAAGTAATGAATGAGAAAAAGGTTCGAAAGATTAATGAAAGATTAAAGGAACTTTTTTGTTAATACATTGAACCTACAGATGGAACCAATTAGCTATTTACTTGCAGGCTTATTTCTGAAGGTAATGAATGAGAAAAAAATGGTGTAAAAGATTAGTGGAAGATTAAAGGAAATATTTGCTAATACATGAACATAAAGATGGAATCAGTTAGTAATTTTCTTGTAGGCTTGCCTGTGAAAGTAATGATTTTGAATGAGAAAAAAGTGTAAAAGACTACTAAAAGGTTAAATGAAATATTTGTTAGTACTTAATACATTAAACATAAAGATGGAACCAGTTGGTGATTTAGTTGTAGACTGGATTACTCCCCGATATTTTATTTCATTGTTCAAAGGGAGAAGGAGTTTCATAAGACCTAGAGTTTCTAGTTTTTGACATCTACTAATGCTTCCCTTGATGATGTTGTATGCCTGAATATGAAAGTCAGTTTAAGCCCCTTTCAGGGGTTAGCCTTGTACCATGAGTGAGTGTGACAAATGCTTGGTCTGTTCAATAAATACTTTACTAGTTACGGATAAGCCTCTAACAAAATCACTCATCCAGGAGCCATGTAGTTCCTATTATCTTGATGGTGGGTACATGACAAAACCCTAAGACCCAAAAGAAATCGGAACATCTCTATGCTTCCCATTCCCTTTCTTTTATTGCTCTTCTCACTCCCTTTGCCTAGCACAAACCTGATTCTCCTTTTCTAGTGCAAAGTTCAGTCTTTCTTGCTTGCCAAAACCCAATCTGCCAACTACCAACCGCCAATGACCATCCTCTAACTTAAACCAGCCAACAAGCGCTTTCCAAGTCAAGTTACGGTGGACACCATGGCAGAATTTGAGTTTCAAGCCATATCCCAACAAATACAACAGGGCGTGAAATTTCACCAAGGTGTCTTTTTTTGAAAGAAATTTCTTCAATGCCTACCAACATGGGATCATTAAGCTTCATGAGGAACGGCCAAGATTTACTGTTTGAATAGATGGAAATGCCAATTTAGCCTTTCTGTTAAATGAACTTATATCACATGTGTGAAGATTTACTTGCTGGATGCCATATTTGAACGTTGATAGATAATTTTAAATATTCATTTAGTTCCTAAATTTATCTGAATGAGTGCATTTGCTTTCTCATTGATCATTCTGATAATTTGTTGCTTATTGCCATCGTAGCAAATTGTATGTGTTTCATATGAAAAATTTGCCCAGAAGACTGGCAGATTTTCAATCTATATTTTCTATATACTTGATGCATGTTTTTCATGCAAAAGCTAGATCTGTATCATTTTGGAATGTTCTAACTGCATACATGTATTCCTTCTTGGTTTCTACTCTGCCAGGAATTGAATTTGATGTTTGACTTGTCACTATTTCTTCGTCATAACTTTGCTCGGGTTTGGGCTTTAGCTTCAAAAAAGCTCACTTCTCTTGAGATTGGCTACATTTCTTCGGTTATGGTGACTGAACTGCTTAGCCCTAATGTTGGACCCCATCAGTACCCAAATCAAATTCGACCATCGATATTGCCTGCCATCCAAAAACTATCTCTTGCTGTAGATTACATTACAGATACGATGGTTGGTACAATATCAAAAGGTCTCGCGTTATTGACACACTTGGAACTTCGTGATGCACCCCTCATTGAACCAAGAGTTACATTTGATCTTACCAACTCCGGCCTTCAACAAATCAATCAGCATGGGAGATTAAAACATCTTTCTCTTGTGAGGAGCCAAGAGTTCCTCAGTACTTACTTTAAGCGGGTTAATGATCTCGGGATCCTACTTATGGCTGACAATTGTGCAAACATGGAAAGCATTTGCCTTGGTGGCTTTTGTCGTGTTACAGATACAGGGTTTAAGACAATCCTGCATTCTTGCTCAAGCCTGTACAAGCTTAAGGTGTGCCATGGATCCCAGTTGACTGATCTGGTTTTTCACGACATTGCTGCAACTTCCCTCTCTTTGACTCATGTTAGCTTCAGATGGTGTAATCTTCTTACCAACCATGCCATCAAGAGTTTGGTCCGCAACACGCGTCTCAAAGTTCTTGACTTGAGAGGCTGCAAAAACCTTGGGGATGAAGCGCTTCCGGCAATTGGCTCTCTCTGTGAATTGAAGATGTTACAGTTGGATAATTCTGATATATCCGATGTAGGAATAGCATACTTGCGACATGGCATTATTAGCTCATTGGTTTCGTTATCTGTTAGGGGATGCAAGAAACTTACAGATAAATGTATCTCTGTTCTATTTGATGGCTCTTCTAAACTGGAGTTGCAAGAGCTAGACCTATCTAATCTTCCTAATCTCTCCGACAATGGAGTTTTAGCTCTTGCAAAAAGCCGGGTTCCAATTTCAGAACTCCGAATGCGACAATGTCCACTCATAGGTGACATTTCGATCATGGCACTAGCCTCAATGCAGGCTGATGACGATAGAGGACATGGCAGTATTCTGCGATTGTTGGATCTTTACAATTGTGGTGGCATTACACAACTTTCATTCCGATGGTTGAAGAAACCGTATTTTCCGAGATTAAGATGGCTAGGTGTGACAGGGAGTGTAAACAGAGACATCGTAGATGCTTTAGCTAGGAATAGGCCATTCTTGCATGTGGCATGCCATGGTGAGGAACTAGGGACTGATCCGTGGAACAACATAGACAGTTCGTACATGCACGACTACGAGGAGTTGGATGAACTAGAACAATGGCTGCAGGAAGGAGAGTGGGAGAGTGATGATGAAGAGATGGAGGATGCTGAAGATGATGCAGATGTGGTGGTGGAATGATTTCTGTTTGTATTTTTACTTTTGTAATGTTGTTTGTAATTGTAACTATCTACTGCTGAATGTGCTGTTAACTTATTAGTGGGAGTCACAATGGATACTGAATATTCAATTTGATTGTTTTTGTGGGTTAAAATATGGGTAAATTACACAAATTATGCCTGAACTTTATTTAAAATGACATTTGGGTCACCCAACTTTCAAAAGTTATATAATAGTAACTAATGTTATCAAATTGTTACATAGTAGTCATTAATGTTATCATCTTGTTACATTTTCATCTTTCTTTGCTTTTTTTTTCTCTCTTTTCTCATGCAAATTAGTGTCGGCTCCGCTCTTTCAGATTATTAAAATTTATTTATATATATATATGTTTTATTTATAGTTGCAAGTAAAATCTTGACTTGAATTTCAGAGAAGAAAGGTAGGTTTGGAGAAGAAGAAAAGTAATTTGAATTATAAATTTAAAAAATCCAAAATTTCAGAACTAAAATTGTTTAAAAATCCCAATCAATCTTGTAAAAAACGAAATAATAGATTAGAAAAGTAGGGTACTATGTATTATAAATTAAAAGAAAAAATCTCAAATTTCAAAAAGTTGAAACTTATCAAAGAATCCAGACAATAGAATAAAACATTTTGCTCCTCTCTTGCCCTTTTTTTCCTAATTTTTTCTCCTTTTTTTTCATAATTATCGAGAAAGTCCTGCAAATAGGTGGTTGATGGTAGAAGTATTTACGATTCTCAAGAATGAAAGTAGTGTTGCAAACCTATATTTTGTTTCTTGAAAACTAGAGCAGCAACAATCAACCTAATAGTGGAATTCAAATTTTGCATTGAAATGTATTTTGCTAAGGCTTTTAGGGCTTTAAGGAAAAAATAAAAAATAAAAATGCAAAAGTAAGTAAAATAACATGAAGTTGATGTGATTGAAGTTGTTCATCAATGGTTGAAAATAAATAGAATTTAGTTTGAAATTTTTAAGATATTTTATATAATTAAAATTTACAAAAAATGTTAATTTTAATTTTTTTTTAGTTTTAATTTTAATTTTAATTTTTTTAGATTTATATATATTTAAATATTTTTATATTTTTTATTGAATAATATTATTATTAAATTTAGATTTGGATAGTAATATTTGGAAGGTGGCCTTCCTACTTGGAGAGTGTCCCATCAATTTTACTTTTATCTCGCTATTATACTTACACTATATTTAGTTGGGTGTAATGGGCCCACCTTAATCCTCTGTTTGGTTCAATGGAATGCTTATTACGGGCTTATTCCATTACGTGTGTATGCGAAAAATTCGCTGATTTCTGGGGGATTTCCTTTCCCAGACCACCGTTTGGCTATTCCTTTCCAATTTTTACCCTCCCAACCCAGAGCTCCAAAAGAAAAAGCAAACAGAAGCTGCCAGCAAAGCCACCCCACAAGGCTCCACCTGCTCCATCCTCTCCCGATTTACTGTTTCAGGCAAGTGTTTCTGGCGGCTGATTTCTCTTTTCTTAACTCTTTTATTTTAATTTTCAGTGCTGCTGGATTCATTTTCCTTTTCTTTGATTGATTAATAAACAAATTTTTGTCAAATTGATTGATTACAAGACCTTGTTTATTTACTTTGTTTTCCCCCTAATTTGGTAGGATCCAAGTAAATCAAACACTCTTTGCTGTACAGAATTTCAGTCACCCCTAATTTGGAAGTCGACGAAGATAATAGGAGCGATTTCGAGAAAGAAGAAGAGAAAGAAGACGATTCAGTTTCCGATCTCTTGAGAGATCGCTTTCGTCTCTCCGCTATTTCCATCGCTGAATCCGAAGGTCCATTTTTTTCCACCCAATTTCTATTCTTATTTTTGGCTTCTTAGCATTTTTTTCTAGTTAAAGAATTTTCATAATTGACTAAATTGAATTCAAACCTTCAACTAATTGTCGCAGCGAAGAGAAGCGGTATGGAAATTTCTCCACCGATAGTAGCTTGTATTGCCGATTTGGCCTTCAAATACACCGGTAAAATACCTCACTTTTCGTTACTATTTAAATTCTCTATTTTCGTGAATCGGTTTTCTTTTATGTTGTTTCTACTTCCTTCTTTGAATATGAAACATCTTAATATTCCAATTCATTATTTTATTGGGTTTAACGGTGAAGCTGAAAGAAGCAATTATTAAGATTTTGTGTTAATTTACAGTGCAGGCAACCATAGAGGATATTTATTGCTATTATATTAAGAACATTTATAAACTAGTTATTAACAATTTAGGAGTTATTTCTGCAAAATTCTGAATGCCTTAGTAACTTGGTGTTCGAGCACCATTTGCACCTGATGGCCTATGAAATTGGGTACCATCAACGCTGAGACTTGGCGTTCGTTGGTGCTTGAGCACTAAGGCATTGGTGTTCGAGCACCATTTGCACCTGATGGCCTATGAAATTGCGTACCATCAACGCTGAGACTTGGCGTTCGTTGGTGCTTGAGCACTAAGGCATTTGGTATAATTATCATATAATTTCAAGTTTTATTGAATGTGATTGTATATTTATATTCTCAGTATACCTGTGGTATTATAACTACAATCAGTAACCATTATCAATTGCAGAAGGTGAGAAATTTGCATTTGCTTATAGAACCCTTTGTGTTGTTTGATATTTTTATGAAAATGATTGCTTGATTTAATGAAATGTTTGGGCTGTTTGAGTTGCAGGTCAGTTGGCAAAGGATCTTGAACTATTTGCACACCATGCCGGTCGTAAATCTGTGACCATGACAGATGTCATAGTTTCTGGTGAGTGCATAATGTCAAACAATGCATTTGGAAGTATTTATTCTTTTGTGGTATTATTGTTAGTGACAATCTTGTTCATCTTCTAAGTAGTGACTTATTTTGAGAGAAAGAGCATGCCTATTCTGTATCGATAGGTTAGAAGTAACAGATTCATATTCGTTTGGATTATAGAAACATAAGACCTATTTACTTCGATTTCAGCTCATGGAAATTAACATTTAGCTGCCTCATTGAGTTCCATTTTGTATGGGTAGGTTAGAGGTAGCCAATTCATATTAGATCAGAGCTACAGAAACATAAAAACCTATTCACTTTGATTTTCAGCTCACAGAAATGAATATTTAGCTGCCTCATTGAGGTCCATTTTGTATCAGTAGCTTATTTTACTTATTTTATGATTGAAGACTGCGGGATGATGTTTGATTTTTGGTTGATCATATAAGCTTAAAGATCACTGCATTCAACGGTATACTGCTTTGTCATTATTGTTGTAGTTGGAGCAGTATGTCTTCTTGGTCCCTTGCTTATAGCCATGGATGACCCCATGAAATTCACATGTTTTTACTGAAGCCATTTCTTGAGAGGTTTAGGAGCATTCGATAATGTTCTTTATGGTTTTTTAATGAATTTGTATGTAAATTTCTTCCATGTGCGACAGCAACTGTTCATATTTTTGTTTTGAAATCTATTCAACACGATGGAAGTTTTATTAGTGTTTTGGTGTATTGGATTTTATCTATTCAAATGTGATGGCTTTGTGTTGATGTTCCAATACTGTGAAAATCGTAGTATGAAATTACAAATGTTGGCAATTGGTGAAAACATTTTAGTTGTAAACTCGGTTATTCGTGGGTGTATTGTTTAACAAGAAAGTTTCATGCTAAGAGCAGAGAATTCCCAATTTTCTATTAGTAATTTATAAAGTTTTAAAACTCAGGCTTCTGTTTGAGTGTCTGATATGGGTATGTTTAATTTTTTAAAGAGTTTTTCATGTATTTGGAGGATTCTAGGAGGGTCATGTACTTGTATACTTGTCCCAATATGCATAAAAAAAAAAAAAAACCATATATTTCAAGAAAAAAAAATGAAGAGTCGAAGTAACATTGCTTTTATTTGTTATATTTTCATAGATATTTCGAACATCACATTTACTAGTCTCGGGGAAACTGTTAGCAGATCATTTCGCAATGTTTTAAATGCTGTCATACGCTTACAAGATGTGTTATTTAAAAAGGCAGAGCCAATTACAGCTAATTCTGCAGACTGAATTTTACGGTCATCGAAAAAGTGTATTTTTGGGTCTCCGTTGTTGAAAAATGGATATGTAAATATCTATTAAAAATATGTACGAAGTTAAGTGACTGGTTAATTAAAGTTCAGTAAAGTGAATTAGCTTAAACTAAGGATAATTAGGAGAAAAGGATTAAATTAAATAAAGTGTGAAAGTTTAGTTATAGATTAAAAGAAAATAAAAAGGACCAAAATGACAATTTAGCCAATTTCTATAGATGTGGCGGCAAACTTAGATAAAATCTTAATTATTGGATTTTTTTTTATGTTTAAGGTTTTAAATTAATTATATTAATTATTATTAAATAAATAAAAGAAAGACAAGTGTATGGTAAAAATAAAATACATGTGTAATAAATATTGTACATACATTTGTAATACATGTATGCATTTACTTATTATTTAAGTAAATATTTAATGTATTTATTATTATTAAATTGATATTATGTGATGAATAAATTAAATTAAGACAAATGTATGGTGCATATGGTGACATGTGTGATATTAATATACATATTTTTGTAAAATACTTGTATATTTACTTATTATATAAGTATATTATTAAATTATATATTATTATTAAGTAAAAGATATTAAGTAAAAGTATATATATTATATTTTGGTATCTTTTTGTGTTTATAATATTTGGATGGTATAATGACACGATAGAATGTCATTATAATGTTGTAATTTTTTGATGTTGTAAAATTTTAAAACATATGGATTATGACATATAAACTAATGAAATCATGTAACTTTTTGTTAATATATAAATATTATGCTTGGATGTGAAATATAATTCTCAAGTTAATTAATTACTTCTAATTTTTTTGTAGAGTAATTAAATTATTTGTTTTGATAATGATATTTTAGCACATATATGTATTGCAGTTTAAAAATAATAAAATAAATTATATATATTTTTATAGTATTATATATTAAGATTTTTTAATTCATATAATAATAATTATATTAAGCATGTTATTAAATTATATTTTTATTAAATTATATTTAATAATAATTATGTTAAAATGTGATTAAATTATTTATTATTTTTATTAAATTATTTTCAATAATAACCTTATTAAAATTTAATAACAATAACAATAATCATCTACCTAAAAAAAATTTGTTAAGGGTATTCTGGTCATTTTAGTTCTTTTCCTTATGCTATTACAACATCATTCCATCCAACCAAACACAAGAATTCTATTACAGCTCTATTCCATTTCATTCAACCAAACAGTTGAATTACTTATTACAGCTCTATTCCATTACACCTCTATTCCATTACAGCGAACCAAACATGCTCTTAAGTTTAAGCTATAATATTTATAGTTTAATTTTTAAGATTCTTATATTTTATAACGTTATTGTTTATACCAATTAAATTAAATTAAAAATAATTTTTTAAAAAAAAATAAGCATTTTATTGAATTAAATGATAAATTGTGTTATTAAACTACCCTCAATGTTATTAAATTATTAGTACGTTTACATTTTCATCATTTAATTTTAAAAAGTTACAAAATAGTTATTTAACTATTTGAAAATTTGTATTTAAGTCACTAAGTTATTAAAATCGTTGCTATATGTTTATATGTTCGCACTACCTACACCAATTGAAAACACTCTCATTCCCCTTTTCTTTTACAATCTAGTTTTTTTTTTCATGAAATTGATTGGAATATTACGAATTTACAAACCAAAATTCAAACAGTTTTCTTTTTCGATCTTCGACATTGACTATCATATCGACTTGAATCTAATGTATGTTCTACTCGTTGATGGGTATTAATCTACCGTATCGATTTTCGAATTTTTACTTGGAATTTGCTAACTAAACTTAAAAAAAAAAAATACCTTTAACCACCCATAGACTTAAAAATAATAAGTTTTGAATAGTTCAGTGACTTAAAAAAAATCTTTTTTGTCACCAATTTATAAAAAAGTTACAAAATAATCATCCAACTATTCAATTTTTTATTTTTTGGTCACCCGTCGATAAATGACTAACAAAAAGTTGATGTGGTAGTTTTTAATTTTTTTTTTGAAGAAAAAACTTAGCTTAATAACAACTTTAACCCTCACAATTTATACAATGGGCCAATTTAATATTGATTCTAAAAAATTGAACACTCAATGTTTACACATTATATAATTTGATTATTTTTCAGTTTTTTTTTTTTTTTTGCGACCCTTTCTAGTGTTGTCCTTGGGTTTGATTCAATGGAAAAATTAGCAATAAGAGCAGACAAAACGACCCAAAATTTGAAAAATGGTGAATTCAATTTCTTGAAAATAAAAAATACTCACTTCGATAATTCAACTCAATTGTAAATCTAACAACTTAAAATAATTTAAGTTTGATTTGCTTCATTAATGGCGACCAGCTCAAGTTAAAAAAAAAATAAACTAATAATATTTTAAAAAAAAATATTTTTGAGGAAAGCTATATATTTGAGGATTGTCTTGTTCAATAATAAATAGATTTTTTTAAAAATATTTTTGAGGAAAGCTATGTATTTGAGGATTGCCTAGTTTAATAATACACATTGTATATTGAATTATATTTTCATGTAAAAATAGAATAAAATTAAGTAACGCGTAAACATCGAGGGCTAAATTTTTAAATATTAAGACTAAATTGGCACAATGTGTAAATGTTAAGGGCTAAATTTATTATTATGACGATTTTAATAATTGTCACATTATTTTTCCGTTAGCCATTTAACGTCGGGTGATTAAAAGAAATCGTATAATTAAGTGGCAATTTTGTAGCTTTTCATAATTGAGTGACAAAAAACAAATCTTACTAATAGCTGGATGACTACATATTTAGTTTACCCAAAAAATATTATGTTTTAAAAAAAAAAACAATTAGACTTTATTCGAAGTAATTAAAGGAACGGTTCTCAAAAAGAAAAACAACAAAAATAGGGAGTTAAAACGACTCCCAAAAGCAACAGTACTATTCAACCATAAAATAAGCTTTTAACCTACCCAAACCAACATACAAGGCATCACAACATTAAAGCATAAGCTCATTTAAAAACTTAAATCGTCCCTGTAAAAATAAGCCTTCAGGGATTCTAGGTAAGACTGTTGATCTCCCTTCCTAATCTGGCCAGTTCACCCACCATCAGTCCTTCTCAACTGCATTTGTGGCAAAATTAGAAACACCTTGCACCAGATAAGTTGTTTCCTCATTTCTTAGTCCTTCATGAACCAGAATATGTGCTACTTCATTTGCTCCTCGTAGTGCATGTCGAAAAATACACCGACGATAGCCTTCGCATATGAATCTAGAGCTTCTAATATATACACTTATCTCCGATCTGTCATCATGCTATGAAATGAGTTTTTTTATAACCGTGAGAGCATCCCTTCAATTTCCACTTCCAAGAAACCCAAATTGAGTCCCCACTAAGTCGCCTGGACACATGCAATTGCCTCCGCAACGAACACCGAGGGTATGTGATCGTTCATTATTATCTTTGGTCCCAACACCCCACCATTTTCATCTCTGATAATAATATTTTTACATGATCTTTTTGTGTGATTTTGAAATGCAACATCGAAGTTTATATTCACCAGAGGACTCTCTAATGATCTCCAGCGTCAGGCCTCATCTTTTGAACATGTATTTTCTGGTTAATTACTTCCAATTCTCGGATATAGGAGAGAACAAAATGTTCAGTCTCACTTGCTTTCTGTTTAACTCCCTCATGAATAGCTTTATTCTGAACCATCCAAATAGGCCATATTGTGCATGCTATGATCCTACAATGAAGATTAAATTTGTTCATTAATGTTACTCATGCAATCCCTATATTCCATTTCTGATACTATATGTGGCCAAAAAATGTTTAGTGATTGCCAAATCTCTTTTGCAGTGGAACAGTCTCTAAAAAATTGTTCAATAGATTCCATTCCATTAGAGCACTTAGGACAATTTGTTGAACCAATAAGTCGCCTGTTGTATAGATTATGAAATGTAGGGATGTGATTTTGGAACAATCTCCAATTTGTAATCTTCATCTTAGTCAGAAGGTTGAGTTGCCACAATTTCTTGTAAAAAAGGAGAATAGGTAGTATGCATTGTGTTAGGTATTTATGTATTACCTCATTGTAACAAGCAGTTATACCTAATTTTCCATAATTCGGTGTCACAAATTAAACTAGTTTTCGCACTTTGGGAGCTTGAATACAAGCATTTTCATTATGTTCTAGTTATGTTTTTGTAGTTTAGTTTGAATTCAATAAAAAGTGTAATTTGTGTCTTTTATTGACCTTAGGGGCCGAATGAAGCCTAAAGGTGAGCTAATGTACTTAGTGAGTGTACAGGAGACAATCCAAGGGCATAAAACTCAATATTGGTAACTGTGTTACAACTCGAGGAGTATGATGTCACAACATAAGGAACAAAATGCAAGAATTTTGAGATTGCCTTTGGTGTCACGACACAGACAAGGGATGTTGCGACATACCCCTAAAGCCACCCTGAATCTGAGCATACTGCCTTTGATGTCGCGACACAGGCACTAGGGTGTCGCACATCGGTCCTGTACGGGAAACACTTACGAGCTAGGAGTATTTTGGTTCGTACAATTAAAAGTTAAACACGAGAGCGTCAGCTGACCTACGGTTGAGGACGATGGCAACCCTAACTCTATAAATAGGCTCTTAAAACACTCAATGGGGGACAGCTTTCATATTGTATAACTTTCTTCCTAGATTTAGTCTTTAGTTTTTCTCTTTTCTTAGGCTTTGGTTTTATTTCAGTTCTTGTTATTTGTTTTTGTGGTAGAAATCATATTTGTAAAACTCAATCAAACTCTATGAGGATTTTGTGATTAATTCTAATACAAATCAGACTTCTTCTAAATTTTATACTCTTGAATTATTATTCATGTTTACTTTTTCTGTCAAGTTTATATTGTTTATTAGATCCATAAGGAATTAATCCCCCTGTGGGGGATTAGTGAGTAAGGGTATGATTAATTAACTGTTTTGCAAGGTTCTCTTAACGAATCAGCTATTCAGGAAAGGAAGATCCTAAAATGTTAGGCCTGACAACCCTAGGAAGTTATCAAGGTAGGAATTAACCTAAATTTGGTATGGCCTATTCGTGAATACCTTAACCTTGAACCGGTCTGGATTGTGAGGTCGAGAGATAAGTAGTTCTTGCCGACTCAGTATATCAATGGAAGATCGAAAGATCCTATTGGGGTATTGACTAGTTCATTGAACAAGAAAACATGAAACAACAGTTGGTTATGATTACTGAAGCGAGCTAATCACCCATGCCCAGATTTGATATACATTTTACTATTTGATTTCTCGTGATTTATTTATTTCTTTTATTTCTTCATTATTATTGTTAATTTAGATTACCAAAACCTTTCTTTTTATTCATCGTAATATAGTCCATTTAAAGTACTAATTAAATCTATTTATGTTTAGATTTGAATTAATTCAGTGCTCGCCTCCCTTGGGTATGATCCTTGGAGTACTCACCTACTCCGTTGTAACTATATTACAACCTGACCTGTATACTTGCGGATACCGCCTTTCATATATTTTTTGCAGGATTTCTACTCTGGACGTTGGTACGTCCGAAGGCGGTCAATATTCACTTCACACGGAATACTTCCCTAAACCTTCCCTCTGCCATATCGGTTTGTCTTCATGTGGGGTACTAGCCAGTGGAATGCAAAGAATTCTATTCGCAACATCATCATTAAATGTATTATATATCAACTTTGCTCTCCAACATCTAGTTGTAGGCTTTATTAAATCGGCCACTGTTTGAATAATTAGATTACTAACCATGTTCCCTATTATGTTAACAGCCCCTAGAATCCAATCCCCAGTCCAAACCAAAATTTGGGACCCTATTCCCACTCTCCAACACATGCCATCTTGAAGAAGCTTTTTGGCGTCCCAAATGCTTTTCCAAGTATAAGAAGGGGGAGCTCCCAAACTTGTATTAACAAAATTTGGGTCAGGGTAATTTTTAGCTTTTGATGTGCGAGATAATAACGAATCAGTATGACAAATCAAATGCCATCCCTGCATCGCAAGAAAAGCCAAATTGAATTTTGCCAAACTCCTAATTCACATTCCCCCATTCTCTTTAAGATCACATAACCACTTCGAATCACACTAGTGGATCCCACATTTACCATGGTTTTTCTACCACTAAAATTAACTAATTATTCCTTCCATATCTGAACATAAGGAATTAAGTAATAGGAAACACGACATCGAGTAAGTCGGGATTGCCTGCAAAATCGCCTTAATCAAAACTTCATTTTCCCCTTGTGAGAGATACTTTATACTCCAACCTTTAATCCTACTACTCATGTGATCTTTTAACACCTGGAAAGCTAACTTTTTCACCCTTCCAACCATATTTGGGAGACCTAGATATTTTTCTAGATTTGTAGAGAATCTAACATTTAGAATACTGGAAACATGCAATCATAACTCTTCAATTACATTTGAGCTAAAATAAAGCAAAGATTTATCAAAGTTAATACACTGACCCGTATAGACTTCATGTTCACGAAGAATATCTTTCATAATATGAGCCCTTCTCGTTGTAGCTTCACCGAATAGGATGCAATTGTCAGCAAATAATATATGAGAAATTAATGGTCCCATTTTGCAAACCTTTGCTCCCTTTAGTAAACCATCATTTTCCGCTAATCTCATTAAAGTTGATAAACCTTTACTACAGATTAGAAAAAGGTATTCAAGGGATCCCTCTGCCTAAGTCCTCGAGATGGTGAAATAATTTCCCCTTCTTCATCATTTAGCACAATCGAATATTTAACAATACTAATACAGTGCATAATAAAATCCACCCATGAACTATCAAACCCCATCTTCAACATCATACTTCTAAAAAAAGCTCATTCCACTCTATCATAGGCTTTGCTCACATCAAGCTTTAGAGCCAAAAAACCTTTTCGACCGATTCTTTTTTTGTTTAAAAGTGTGCAATACTGTAACATCCCTAACATGTCTCCGTCGCCAAATTAGGGTTACGGAGTATTACAGAACAAATTAAAACATTCAACATCATATAGAATCAATTATTCAAATTTAAATATTAACATTCAATTTCAAGTTACAATTATAGCATAAATACATTTACGGGCCTTAAACCGAGCCTATGATGCCTTAAAAATAGTTTGGGAACATTCAGGGACTAAATTAAAACAAAACAAAAAATTATAGAAAATTTTGAAAATAGGGGTCACAAGGCTCTGTGGCCAGGTTGTATGGCTCAAAAACATGGCCATGTGGCCAACTGTGTACAATTCGAAATATGGGTCAGACGGCCGTGTCTTAGCCCGTGCACCTGCCCTTATGAGTATCCGAAATAACGTCACATGGCCGTGCTGCAGGCCATGTGCCAGACCGTATGTGTATTCGAAGTAAGGTCACACGACCATGTAATTCTCTGTGACCATATGGACCAACCTGCACTTATAATTTAAAATGACAAACGACTGTGTGGTGTGACCGTGTGTGGCACATGCCGTGTGACAGCCCGTGTCCCAGGTCGTGTGCTTCCAAAATGACCCCTAATGCAAGCCAATTCATCAACCTTTTTTAAAAAACTAAGCCAAACCATTTCTAATTACTTTCACATGATTAAAACACATTCAAAAACATCAAAAACATGTCAAAGTCATTCAACCTATGTGCTTAACCAATATGCCATCACTTGGCACGACAATTCATACACCAAATCAATCCAAATTCAAAGCTACATGTCCATATCATAATCATGTATCAAACATACCAATTAACCAATTCATCTACAATCCATTCCACCATTAACTATCTACTTTAAAGGCATAAATAAGTAACCAAAGACATATATATACTTTGACATTTACAAGCTCAAAAGCAAGGTCATGTATATACAAGTAAGCTAGTAATAAATTCAAATCACACTACATTAGTAAATTAGCATAAAAGCTCCTATTACATGCCATTTATAACTATCAACAAAATATCCAAAAACTACCAAAATGATGGATGGATAGTGTGTATGTGCTCCGACAAGGTTCCAACCGATCGAGCTTTTGATGATCTACAAGAAAAGAAGACAACTAACATAAGCAACTAATGCTTAGTAAGCTTGTATAATCATAAATGTAAACTTACCTAATAGGCTCAATTTATATATATTTGATGCATCATTTCCTTATCATGCTCATGAATTCATTAAATCCTATACGCATCACAAGCTCCACAAGTTAGTGAGCTTAACAAGGAAACATATAATCTTATCATGTCATAAAATACATAATAGTAACATATCGAATATACCTTACATTCATCACATTAGCAATTTGAATTACTCGTCCAAATCAAAGCATTATGCCAAAATATTCCATTTCCTCTTTCATGGTCACATAACATTTCATATAATTAAGCTCACTTGTTTTAGTCTTTATTACCTGTTGAACTAAATAAAACAACGTTGGATACACATGAACCATGCTCACACAAAGTGTGTTAGTATCTATACTGTAACCATATCTGCAATGCTCACACGAGCTGTGGGTTAGAATGTTAAGCTACACGATGCTGCTCACACGAGCTGTGGAGAATCAACAACAAATGCAGGACCTCAGCCATCGATAGGACATCCAAGACCAGCACCCGAAATCATATAACCCCTAATGACATGTCACTTTTATCCTAGGTATTCACAAGGTTCAAACGGGACACTTTACATATCATTATCCTTGGACTTCATTTCCATTATAACATTTCATACTCACATACATGTAATCCACATTATCTACAAATTTCATCAATTGATTACTATGGCAATTTAATCCAATTTAGCATATAATATACACTAAACATTTAAGTTACCTAGCATAATTATTCATTAGCATTTAACAATTCCACAAGAAATAAATTAACTATTATATGAACTTACCTTGACGAAAACAGTTGCAAAAACAAAGCCGAAGATTGATCTGATACTTTAGGTTTTCCACGATTTAAGTTCGATTGGTTCATTTCTTGATCTGAAAAATAATTTTCATTCAATTAAACAATTCAAATTGCTTAAATAATTAATTTATCAATGTGAATTTACAAAATTACCCCCAAATTGTAACATTTATGCAATTTAGTCCCTAAACCTGAAACTTACAAATTAACCATATTTAACCAAAATTCATGCTAGCCGAATTTCTTAGGGTGTCTCCATAGCCCACATTTATCACAATTTCACCATAATTCCATGAAGTTTTATCATTTAAACAATTTAGTCCTTTAACATTAAAATCAACAAAAACTACTTTGCAAAATAGTCATATTTAACAATCAAGCTTAATAATCTATCAATTAAGTTCACAAACACACTTAAACCATTCATGGTAAGTCCTTAAACTTTTAACAGTTTTACGAATGGACCTTTAGGTTAACTAGATTAAGCTAAAAAGATCAAAAAAACATAAAAGTCATTAAAAACAGACAAAATTTACATACCATGCAAGATGAAATTAACTAGTCGAACCAAGCTCCTTCAATGGTGTTTTCTCCCTTAAAAATTTCGGTAATATCTTAGGAAGATGACGGCTTTCTTTTCTTTCATTTGTTTTAGTTTAATTTATCTAATTACCAATTTACCCTTAATAATTTAACTAACAATTTATCCACTACCTATATGCATGGTATATTTTCCTTTTAAGTCTATTAATTTACATTTTTATGTCAATCAACATTTTAACTAATAAATAGTAACTTTTACAGCCTTTACAATTTAGCCATTTTTACTTATTAACTATTTAAATGTTAAAATTTCTTAACCAAATTTTTATATGACTCTAATAAATACTCATAAATATTAAATAAATAATATTTACTGACTCACTTATCGAAATTATGGTCCCGAAACCACTATTTTCGACACCACTGAAAACGAGTTGTTACAAATACTTCATAAGCGAGAAGAGTATTATCTGTAATAAATCTTCCAAGCACAAAAGCACTTTGCACTTTATCAATACATGCATCTAAAACTTGTTTAAATCGATTAGCCACCATCTTAGAGATTATCTTATAAAGCATAGTGCAAAGACTAATTGGACGGAAATTCCTTAGATCACTCCGGTGAACAACCTTCGGAATTAGAATAATGTGAGTGAGATTTAAGGACTCTAGAGAAGTACCTCGATTAAGAACATCCATACAAAATGAACCAATGTCTTGCCTAACAATGTGCCAATATTTATGAAAACATAAAGTTGGTATGCCACCTGTACCTGAAGCTTTTGTTGGACCCCTCTCTTTTAAGGTTGCCAAAATTTCCTCTCTACTATATTCGGCTAAGAGACTTTGATTCATACTTTCTGAAATTCAACTTTCCACCCTCGAGAGAATATGATATGTGTCTCCAACCCCTTGAGAAGAAAAAAGGTTAGAAAAATACGTAATTGCTATAACAACCATTTTTGAATTACCCGAAATGAACTAACCATTTTCATCATTCGGCCCTCTAATACTATTTATCTGTCGACGTTGTAAAACACAGTTATGGAAAAGTTTCGTATTTCGGCCCCCCAATCTTAACCAATTCACCCTCACTCTTTGTGCCTAGTAAGACTCATCTTTTTCAATTTCCATATTGAGATGCATTTTCACATCGATCAATTCAGCAAGATTCTCTTCAGTTCTTTCCATAGCATCCAATTGATTTATGCACCTAAGTAGTTTCTTCGAATTATCGACTCTTTGATTTTTCAACTTGTCAGTCCATTCATGTAATCCTTCACATAGATAAGCAAGTCGATCAGTGATGTTACCTGAGCTACTCCCCCATAGTTGTCTTATCTCTATTTCGCGTGATTCATCCATAGTCCACCAGCTTTCAAAACGAAACCTTATTTTTCTATGATGTTGGACATCTTTATCTGTAGTTATCAACAAGGGGCAATGATCTAAAACATAATGAGGAAGGTGCCTTAACGAAAGTTTAGGGAAAGACGTTCTCCATTCAGCATTTGCCACTCCACAATCGAGCCTTTCTCTGATTTTATTTTATGGCAAATTTCCCTTTCCCACGTGAACTAATTAACCCATATTTTCCAGTTGACATTCCGTTAAAGCAGATCTAAACTCCTCAATGCGACCTTCATCCCTAGGAACACTACTCTTGATCTTAGGAACACCAAAATTTCATTAAAGTCGCCACACATCATCCATGGAAAGTTTTGATCCTGCCCTAAAAAGAGCAAGAGATTCCACGATTCGATCCTATGATAAGAATCTGGAACACCATAAAATCCTATCATCCTCCATTTTGGTTTAACTGGATCTTCCTACACTTCCACATCAATATGGTTTTTTGAGAAACTCCTCAACATAATAGAGCTCCTTTTATTCCATCAAAGACTGAGTCCTTCACTAGTACCATCAACCAATACATCAATCCCACATTGAAAGTCACACCTTTTTCTAATTTTCTCTATACGGTTTGAATTTAATTTTGCCTCCATAAAGAAGACGAGTTAGGGATGATAGAGTTTTAGCACATGTTGAATTCTACGAACAGCCCATGAGTTCCCCAAACCATGAACATTCCAGTAAATAATTTTTATTGCATTCGGTCGGCTTGCCTTTTAGCAGCCGTCGATATCCTTTGAGGTAAGGGTTTGTCACACCCATCAACGTTCTCCAGCGAATCTAAATACTTAGAAACTATAGAGCCCAGAAAATCCGATCTTAGTCTTTTCTTGCCTTCAATACCCTCTAATGGGTTGTCTTTCAAATCATGTCCATAATGTCCTTGCCTAACCCACTTGAACAACCCACCATTTTCCTATCCGAGGGATTCAAATTCCCCTCCAAATTAAACCCCAATATGGGATTAATTTTGTGCCATGATTCCTGCCCACTAATCTCCGTAAATTCCTCCTCGAATTTTGCTTTCCAAATTTGACATTCAAGAAATTTGCATCATCTTCCTCACGAAGCCAAATGCTGGTCGTGGTGGTAGCCCTCCTCGATGGTACTTTCAATGACAAGTCCCAACCTAACTCCAGTTCTTGCCTATGCACTAATCTAACTGGACAAAACTTATCACCATGTCCTAGATATCCGCAAAGAAAACAGAAAAATGTAAACTTCTCATATTAAAATTCACATAAACAAAGTTTGATTGAGAAATCTTTATTTTCTTCCATCTCTTTAATGGAAGTCGAACATTTACTTGACCTCGGATCCTCATAAAGTTTTTGTACCCACGACTTTGCTGTTCTGAGTCATACTCCATAAAAACTCCAATGAAATTTCTGAATTGTCTAGCAACATTTTCAGAAAATAATCCAAGAGGTAAACCATATATTTGAACCCAGAAAGACAAGAAAACCAATGGGACTTGCATCGAATCTTCATCCTCCTTTAATTAATGAAATGCCAAAAGGTGGTTATTGAACGTCCATGGGACACTATTGATCACTTGATCTATATCAAGCTCATGAAAAAAATTGAATAAAAAATGTTTTCCCCTAAAAAATGAAATTAATACCCCCTAATGGATGCCGGAGATCTGCCATTGTATTTTGCATCGCGGGGAAATGTACCATACTTGCCGTAAGAAAACAACCAACAAGGCTGAACTCATATGCCTTTTTCTGCAAATAAGATCCATTAGAAAACTGCCAAGCCTCCTCTTCACCATCTTTTATACTCAAATCAATAAGTTTTTTTTCCATTGTTCGAAAAAAAGATAATAAAACGATGATGACCTAAACAGAAAATAAGTTTTCTTTTTGACAAAAAAGAAAGAAAACCCATTTAAAATATGGACTGAACTTAAGATCTGATATTAAAAGCTTGAGCACTATTCTATCTATTTTCAATTTTGTAATATATTGTTTTTTCTTTTTTTTTATATAATATATAATGTACCATATAAAAAAAATTAAATATACTATATTCTAAATTATAGTATAAAAATAAAAAAATAAATTGTTTATATTTAAAAATTTAACAAAAATATAATTGAAATATAAGAAATTCATTTATAGATAAAATTATTACATATCAAATAAAAAAAATAAAAAAGAGATATTAGGAACAAAATCAAAAATTGAAACTGGTTGAATTTAAACAATAATGGATAATATAAAAAGCATACTTAATTAGAGCAGAATCCGAGCCGGCCATGAACTCCTTTACCCGAGAAATACCAATATTTACGGATCCGATCCAACAAGAGAATTTAAAAAAATAAAAGGAACAAGCGTGGGTAACAACAAAGCGGCAAAGCGTAGTGGCACAGAGCGAGAGTGAAAAGAGGGAAAAAGGGCCAAAATCCCAAGGTTTGGAAACTGGGAGTCCGAAAGTGAAAGGGAGCGGAGAAGATATGCAATGGCTAATACTAGTAACAGTAGAATTCTGTCGAGTTTGGTTCACGCACTTCGTGAACGCATTGCAGCAACTCCTTCCACTCCTCCAAACAACAACCTTAGCACTTGCGCTGACGATGATGCTTTAGAGACCAAGTTCCGTGCTGTTCTTCCCAATCTTCTTAACGGCTACGTTGTTCCCTCTTCTTCTGGTATTGTTCTTTTCCTTCCTTTTCTTTTGGGTCTTCATGAAATGTGGGGATTTTTACTTGCTGGGTTTTTCTTTTGGGTTTTCTCGGTTTCTTAAGTTTGGGCACTTGATTGCGAAAGAATATGAGATTTAAGTAAAAGAAGGTTAGCCTTTTAAGTGGTGTTGTAATAAAACTAAGTTTCGATGTTGTTCAAGATTCAAGTATTAAACTATAAAGAAAAGCGCTTTACTTTTTTTTTCCCTTTTCGTTTCTTTCTCTTTTCTGAGCGAACTGATAGCTAAGAAGTTAGCTTTTCTTTCTCTTTTTTTTTTTAATGGATTCTCATGAAATTTGCGACTTCTTCTATAAATAATTTTATTGTTGTTGCTGTTACACTTGTTGCAGCCAATGAACGAGAAGTTATAGCTGTGCTGAAGCTCATTTCTCACACAGCAAGGAATTTTCCTGGAGTTTTTTACCATGGCAAACCTAGTGCAGTTTTGCCCCTGATTGGTCGGATATTGCCTTTTTTTGCTGAACCTGCATTTAGGTTGGCTATTTAATAACACTCCATTGTTCAAAGCTTTTTTTAAGATTCTCTTTCATCATGCATTTGTGTTTTGTTAAATTTGTTCATTGCATTTTCGTACCTTTTCTTTTATGTTTTCCTTTCTTTTTTCCCGTATTTTCAAGAATTATCTACGCATTTCAGTTCTCGACATGGAGTGATTTTTGAAACAGTTGGACCCCTTCTATCGCTGCTTCGTACCGGATCTCGAGATGCATATCGAACACTTTTTATCGATGCCATGTGTGCCATTGAAGGTAAAAGGAGTTCTCAGCATTTCAATTGATATTATTATGGTTTCACTGCTCTCTTATGTAATTGACTAATTCTATTTTATGATTTATGTTTGGTCTAATCCATGACGCCTCTTTTATTTGGCATCCTGACCGTAATGCATATGGAAACAAATAAGAGAACTAACACCCCTTTATATCCTTCCAGATATTTTGCATATAGCATCCCTCTCTTCAGAAAACTCAAGAATTACAGAAGCCATCAGATTACATTTAAAGTGTTTCCATCGGTCCTTTTCTGGAAATTTAAGTGATTCTACATGTCTCTGTGATCTACCAACGAGCAATAAACCCATTGATGGCCCTGGCATCTTGATTAACCTCTTGGGCAGAGACAGGTGGCTGCCTTTTGCAACTTGGATCATAAAGTTTCTTAGCAAATGTTTAACTGAAGGAACACTATATGTAGAAGGTCTCATGAATACATCATTTGTTTCTGCTGCATGCTCTCTTTTATGTTATGGAGATGCTGATTTGCAAATGGTGGGTTATATGTATGTTTGGCAACGAGCTTCTTGAACACAATTTTTACATCTTGGTTATTTAGTTTGTTCACACGGTTTCTAATATCCTCTCGTTACGGTGGCTGACAATTTAATTTTTTTGGAAGGCATGTTTTGACTTTGCACGTGTCATTGGATCAGTGATGAGTTATGACACTGTTCCTCATCAGAACTTAATCCAATCAATATCCACCATTTTAGGTGAGGACAAAGAGGGACTCCCTGTATTCAGGTGTGCCTTCTGATATCTGATGCTTATTTTACTAGAAATTATAGTTGATGAATATAATGTTCCTAAGAGGACACAATCCAAATATGTAGGAACCATGTGAAATACTTAAAAAATTCTGACCTGAAGGTTGACTTCTAATTCTTGGGAGTTGGGACATAACCTTATCCTGTATAGGTTTAATTAGGTTTGTGACCTTGATGGATAGCGTATTATATTGTGCCCGTTAGTTGCTAATTTCAAATGGCAAACTTCTGATTAACATGGTTTCTTCATGGCCTATTTTATCAATTCCAAGCATCTTATGTCTCAGTAGAGTGCTTATCATTAATTAATGAGTATTAAATATTGTACTCTATCTGAAAGATTACAAAAGCTTAGTGGTCAACTCACATGGCACCTCATGGACATGTGGGTTTTAATGTTATATGAGGATTTCTGACCTTTTCCTCTTTTTTTGGGGAAATTATGGATGCCTTTTTGGAGGTTTAGATTGTGTAGAGGGTTATAATAGAGTTCTAAGTAGTTACATGCATGCTTGAATCTGATTACTTAATTCTTCATATAAAATTCTTAATTGACATTTGGGGCTAATAAATTTTTTATAGCTTTAATTCTTAGTATTCTACCATTTTTACTTTTCAGGAGCTCAGCATATGATTCCTCCGTAGGTGGTTGCCTTAGGGCAATGCACACTAGCTGTCCTGATGATGTTGTCAAGCTAACAGCTGAAGATTTAGTTAATATTTTCCATCGCTCAATGTGGAGAACCAAAAGCATGGAGCTCAAGGTAAACTAAGTTTCAGTACACAGCCACTTTTTTACAGTCAAACAATAAATATATGTATATGTGTGTATCTTCTGGAACTCATGTATATGCATCTCCAGGTTGCATTGTGCACTGCATATATACGGATTTCAAGAACTTGTCCCCCTCATATATGGAGGCCTGAATCTCTTATTAATGTACTTTGTTGTCCTGAGCCATGCATTTTGTTGATTGACTGTGTTCAAGTTGCTCTCTCTGTTCTTGGTCCTCATCGTGTTGGAGAGAGAACAGATCATACTAAGCTGGTTTTATCAACCTCAAGTGATAAACTGATAGCAAGTCCGAAGGTTGGGGAAAAAAGACGTATCATTGATGTTGATAATTTCGACATCAAACGCCAAAAGATAGATGGAGCAATTAAGTTTTCCAACGCTAATGTTCCACGGGATATTAAAATTACTGATATAATTTCTTATGGAAGAGAAGGATATGCTGACTTTATGCATGAGTCACTTCTTTTATTTGTTGAAACTTTAAATGCTCCTAGGGTAAAAAATGATACTTTAAGACCAGATGTTGCGTTAACAGCTCTTAGCCTGCTTTCCATTGCCTTCTGTAGATATCCTCAGACCAATATGTCACACTCCATCTTTCGGCAGCTGCAGTCTTGGATTCCTTGGATATGTGAGCAGGTGATCTTAGATGTGAAAAATGCAGAATTCTTGATAACCTGCTCGTTTTCTTGGTTTCCCTTCATTTTATGTAGGTTCATGTCATGCAGGCAAAGCTAGAGAGTGCAATCACATTTGATATTTCCGTGTACCTGGAAGGAATTCATAGCATGCTGCTTATACAAGGTAAGGCAGTGAATTTAACCTTCGTTAGAAGTTTGATTGGAACTTGACTAATTAGGAATATGGTTTATTAAAAAGCTTGTCAATTTAATGTGCCTTCTAAGTCTCAAAATGAAGAAAATAGCTTCCAAGATGTTGCAGTTTCACTGAGCACACCTCATACTCATAAATCTCATCTGTGAATGCAGCAAATTGTACACCCCGTGAGATCAATTTCATAGAGACGGGTATTTGTATGAAAATTAAACCATAATTATTTAAGTCTTCTTTGCAGATATAGTTTCTGATAATCCCTCTTCTTCTCTTTACTAGTTCATATCACTCATTTCAACCCTGTTAAGCTTAATCTCAATTACATGAACAGTGACTTGAATCTTTTTCCTCATTCTGAAAATGTACTTCATTTGAAGCTTAATTATGTTTGGTTTTTTCTATTTTGGCCAGAATTATGTCTGGTATTTAATGTGGTCCGTTTCAACCATTCTTAATTAGGGTCCCATTTCTTTGAGGAAAATCTGTTTAAGAGTGAGAATGATGTGGACATAAATGTGGTGCTAAAGCTTCCATGGACCCACACTCTAGTGGTCCCCAAGCCTCATCTTCCATGGAAACCAAAACTCTTCTCTATTCAAGTTGCATCGAAGCTTGGTCCAAGCTTTAGTTCTAGAACTGGTTTTGAAGTTCTGGACTTAGCTCTTCATGATGAAGTTGAAGAAGTAAGAAAAGAAGCTCTTGTTTCCATGCCAGTTATGGTGATCTCGTCTGGTCTTGATACTCTAGCAAACATGTTTAGAAGATTGGAGTAAGTGAGAAATTGGACCTATTTCTTCATTTGCATATCTGGCAGCATTTGTAACCTTTTATAGTTTATTATGAGGTTTGGAGTCTAAAATTTCATTCAAATGCCATGTTTAAAATATGATGGATGCTAATGATGATTCCCGCTGCAGGGAAGGTATATTCTTTTATGCTTCATGTATAAAGGTTTACTCTTTTGTATCATAACTAGATTCCTGCATCAAGAAGTTTGAGAATTCTTCATTAGGCTATTATCAGCCAGCTAAACTAAGTTTTAATTATTCTTTTTTCCTCATTTTGTTTGGGAAGTTTCATATATCAACTCATTTTTTTTAATGATTTCTTTATGTTTACTCTTTTGCCTTCCTTTTGTACATGTAACACTTGTGATTAAAGTAGTTACTGTCCACTTGTGGCATGATCATTTGTTTTTCTTATAAGCAAGTTATTACAAAGGTTTGCGTGTGCAATACAAACTTTCAGTAATAGGATCTATGACATCGTGAGTATTGAGACCAGTGAATTTCAATGATAGCTGGTTGTTCAAATAGGTTAATGGTAAACTCCTTTCAAATGTTAGTTTGAGGAGCCTGCCTAGCATGTTGAGTGTGAGAGTCTCATGTTCTATTATTTGTTTTGATCACTAGGAATGTGGATAAAATATTCTATGCTAATCTTTATTTTATTTCTGAGGGAGGGGTGGTGAAGAGGGGATGGGTATCTTATCTTTTGGATAAAATGATTACTGCAAAGATTCCTGACTTGAGCACATTTGCTGTATCTTCCATCCTTTGAATAAACAGGTCCTTGGAGAAAGATAAGCATGAAAAGGTTAAGAAAGTGATTCCTTACTGTCTTGGATTTTTATCATGCCTCTATGGATCTTACCATGGTGTTGACGGAATACAAAGATGTTCCTGCAAATTATTTTTAAATATCAAAGATGAGAGACAGATTGAGACTTTAGATTATTTGTTAGAAGGATTTTGGTGTTCAAAGTGTGATAGTTGTGTGTTGCACAAAGATGAGCCTAATTCTAGAGTCATGCTTCCGCTGGAACCAAATAGTTTGGGGAGTAGTCACAGTTTTGATTTTGCTCATCTTTATTCTTTATATATTAATCTGCTTTTTGACGAGTCTTCCGAAGAGGTTCAGCTTGCCTGTGTAGCAGCTATTCGAAGGGTTGTTTTACATGGCCCCCAGGATGCTCTGTTTAAAATGAGAACAGAGTGGGTTAAATGCATTGATTTTCTGCTGCTCAACAGAAAGAAGTCCATAAGAGAAGCATTCTGCACTCAGATTAGTTCGTTCCTTCAAGATCCAATACTGAGTTTTCTATTTTCAGATGGGAATGGTTCAAGTAAAAGCAGTGAGGAAAACTTCTTGGATATGATTAAAAATGCTCTCGCAGCCACTGAAGATCCCCAGATAATAGAGACTCTTCTGGAATCCACTGCAGAAATTATGATGGCAGTTGATGTTTATAGTAAACTCTTCCTATTTTCCCTGATCTTATTGGTTGATCAACTGGACAATCTATGCTTGACTGTGAGATTGAATGCATCACGATTAATTCACAAATCTTGCTGTTTCCATTTTAATGGAGGCTTTGAACTATTGCTTTCTAAAGCTGTTTATATTCGCAATGAGCTGTTTGATTATCTATCTATCAGGCTTGCAAGCCGTCCGAAAATGGTGAAAGAGTTTGCAGAGGCAGTTCTTGGTGTTGAAACTAAAGAGCTACTTAACAAGATGATTCCTGTTGTTCTTCCAAAGCTTGTAGTGTCACAGCAGGATAACAATCAAGCAGTTGGCACGTTATACGAGTTGGCCAAGTGCTTAAACACCGATGTGGTACCTCTGATAGTAAATTGGCTGCCAAAAGTGCTTGCCTTTGCTCTCCACCAAGCAGATGAGAAGGACTTGTTTTCTGCTTTACAATTTTACCATGCACAAATTGGCTCTAATAACCAAGAAATTTTTGCAGCTGCATTGCCTGCGCTTTTGGATGAACTTATATGCTTCCTTGATGGCGGTGATTTGAATGAAATAAATAGTAGGTATAAACCTCCATCCTATCTAAGAATCTTGTGAATAAAATTATCAAATGTTAAATACGTTTATTAATTATTTTCCTCTTTTTCTTATATCACTTGCATGAACTTTACTAAGTGTTTGTTTGTGATTGGTGCATGTTGGCTTGACTTTGCACAGATGTCTGTTGTTTACTTCTTTTCACATGCTCTGTGCACATATCCTTCATTCTAAATCATTTATATTGTGTTTTCTTTTTGGATGACAGCCAACATTTCAATGCTTTATTGATGGTCCGGAAAATGTTTTAAGTATTGGAGGGCACAATACTGATCATGATTGCTTTCTGTATAGGTTAGATAGAGTGCCTCACATGATAAAAAAGGTTGCTAGAGTGCTGACTGATGCTGAGGATCTTCCAGGCTTCTTGAGGAATCATTTTGTGGGCCTCCTTAACAGTATCGACAGAAAAATGCTCCATTCAGAGGATTTTTCACTGCAGAAGCAAGCTTTGAAACGTATTGAGATGTTAATCAAAATGATGGGTTCACACCTGAATACCTATGTGCCAAAGTTAATGGTGATTCTCATGCATGCTATTGGTAAAGACTCACTCCAATCTGAAGGACTCTCTGTATTGCATTATTTCATTGTGCAGTTGGCAATGGTATCACCGTCTAGCACTAAACATGTAATTTCTCAAGTTTTTGCTGCTCTTATACCCTTGTTGGAGAAAGATACAGAAAATTCGTCTGCTCATTTGCATAAGGTAGTGGAAATTCTAGAAGAACTTGTATTAAAGAACAGGGTTATTTTGAAGGAGCATATTCATGAGTTTCCTCTTTTGCCCAGTATTCCGGCTTTAACGGAAGTGAACAAAGCTATACAAGAAGCCCGTGGAGCAATGACCCTGAAGAATCAATTACGAGATGTTGTTGCTGGTCTGAATCATGAGAACCTGAATGTAAGATATATGGTAGCGACTGAGTTGAGCAAGTTGCTGAAATTAAGAAAGGAGGATGTTGCAGCTCTGGTAAATGGTGAAGGTGGTTCGGACATGGATATTTTGAGCTCTTTGATCACATCTTTGCTCAGAGGTTGTGCTGAGGAATCAAGGACTGTAGTAGGACAGCGGCTGAAATTAATGTGTGCTGATTGCCTTGGAGCTCTTGGTGCAGTTGATCCTGCAAAATTAAGGAATGTTTCATGCCAACGCTTTAAAATTCAATGCTCAGATGATGACCTTATTTTTGAGTTGATCCATAAGCATCTAGCAAGGGCTTTCAGGGCGGCGCCTGATACAGTTGTTCAGGATTCTGCTGCTTTAGCTATACAAGAGCTTTTAAAGATTGCAGGTTGTGAGGCATCACTGGATGAGAATGCTGCTTCTATGTCACAGACTAAGAAGGATAAGGAACCTCTAAAAACCAGTTCCTTGGGGATCAAAACTTCTTATAGTAGCAGTGGGAACAGTAGTAGAGGTCAGAAATTATGGGATCGGTTTTCTAATTATGTTAAAGAGATAATTGCCCCTTGCTTAACCTCTAGATTTCAGCTTCCAAACGTGGCTGATTCTGCATCTGCTGGACCAATTTATAGGCCTTCTATGTCATTCAGAAGGTGGATTTTCTCTTGGATAAAAAAGCTGACTGCACATGCAATTGGATCTCGTGCAAGCATTTTTAATGCTTGTCGAGGCATAGTTCGCCATGATATGCAAACAGCAATGTATCTGTTGCCATATTTAGTCCTCAATGCTGTCTGTCATGGCACAGAAGAGGCACGGCATGGTATTACAGAAGAAATCCAATCAGTTCTTAATGCTGCAGCTTCAGAGAACAGTGGAGCTGCTGTTTATGGAGTCAGTGGTCGACAAAGTGAAGTTTGCATTCAAGCAGTTTTTACTCTTCTTGATAATCTTGGTCAGTGGGTGGATGATGTTAAACAAGAGCTTGCTCTCTCTCAGTCTTTACCATCAGCTTCAAGGCAGCAGGCATCCAAGTCAAAGGATCAAAGTTTGGCTTTATCTGCAAGTCAAGATCAACTTCTTGTACAGTGTAAATATGTTTCTGAGCTTTTAAGTGCAATTCCAAAGGTTACCCTTGCTAGGGCTTCCTTCAGGTGTCAGGCTTATGCAAGGTCTTTAATGTATTTTGAATCTTTTGTGAGAGGAAGATCAGGTTCCTTTAATCCTGCTTCCGAGAGAAGTGGCATTTTTGAGGATGAAGATATTTCATATCTAATGGAAATATACAGTTGTCTGGATGAGCCTGATGGATTGTCAGGACTAGCATGCTTACGTAAGTCGCACAGTTTACAAGATCAACTCTTAATAAACAAAAAGGCTGGAAACTGGGCAGAAGTTTTGACGGTTTGTGAGCAGGCCTTGCAGATGGAACCGACCTCTGTTCAGAGGCATTCTGATGTTCTCAACTGTTTATTAAACATGTGCCATCTTCAGGCCATGGTTACTCATGTGGATGGCTTAATTTCAAGAATACCCAAATACAAGAAAACATGGTGCATGCAAGGTGTGCAGGCTGCATGGAGGCTTGGAAGGTGGGACCTGATGGATGAGTACCTTAGTGGAGCAGATGAAGAGGGCTTACTATGCAGCAGCTCTGAAAGTAATGCTTCTTTTGACCTTGATGTCGCAAAGATTCTGCAGGCAATGATGAAGAGGGATCAATTCTCTGTTGCGGAGAAAATTGCACTATCCAAACAATCTCTCATTGCTCCTTTGGCAGCTGCGGGCATGGATTCTTACACACGGGCTTATCCAATTATTGTCAAACTTCACTTGCTACGAGAGCTAGAGGACTTCCATACTCTTCTCATCGATGAATCTTTCCTAGACAAATCATTTCATTTGGGTGATTTCGGATTTTCAAAAGTCATGGAGAACTGGGAGAGTCGACTCAGATTTACACAACCATCACTCTGGGCAAGGGAGCCATTGTTGGCTTTCAGGAGACTGGTTTTTGGTGCTAGTAACCTTGGTGCTCAAGTTGGTTACTGTTGGCTTCAATATGCGAAGCTCTGTCGTTTGGCTGGCCACTATGAAACAGCCAACCAAGCAATTCTAGAGGCACAGGCTTCTGGTGCACCTAATGTTCACATGGAAAAGGCTAAGCTTCTTTGGAGTACTAGGCGCTCTGATGGTGCCATTGCTGAGTTGCAGCAATCTCTTCTGAACATGCCAGTGGAGGTTGTAGGCTCTGCAGCAATATCATCAATTACTAGCCTTTCACTGGTTCCACTAAACCCACAACCTTTACCTGGTGATACTCAAGCTATGAATGAGAACCAAGAGATTGCAAAGACCCTCCTCCTATATTCTAGGTGGATTCATTACACTGGGCAGAAACAGAAGGAGGATGTGATAAGTCTTTATTCAAGGGTGAGGGAACTGCAACCCAAGTGGGAGAAAGGGTACTTTTATATGGCTAAATATTGTGATGAAGTACTTGTTGATGCCAGGAAACGTCAAGAAGAGAATTTTGAGCTAGGTCCCAGGATGATTCCCTCAGCTTCTGCCATTGCTACTTCTTCAAACTCAAACACCGAGAAATTCTGGTGGTATTATCTTCCTGACGTACTGTTATTCTATGCAAAGGGGCTTCATCGGGGCCACAAAAATCTGTTTCAAGCACTTCCAAGGTTGTTAACCTTGTGGTTTGACTTTGGGAGTATTTATCAGCGAAGTTCAGCTGCCTCTAATAGGGATTTGAAAAACGTCCAAGGGAAGGTAGGTTCAACACTTCAGAATGAACTTTTATCTCTGATTTCTTCTAAGTGTGGTGACACTTTTTGAGCTATTCCTTAACGATTGACACTTAATTGATTCATCATTTGGCAGGTAACTAGTATAGTGCGAGGCTGTTTGAAAGATTTGCCAACTTATCAATGGTTAACAGTCTTACCTCAGCTGGTGTCTAGAATTTGCCACCAAAATGAAGATATTGTTAAATTGGTCAAAAACATCATCATTTCTGTTGTTCGGCAATATCCACAACAAGCACTATGGATTATGGCAGCAGTTTCAAAGTCCACAGTTCCTTCTAGGCGGGAAGCAGCTGCAGAAATCATTCAAGTTGCACGAAAAGCGTTTAGCCAAGGAACTAATGGCAATAATTTGTTTGTGCAGTTTGCTAGCCTGGTTGATCATCTTATCAAGCTGTGTTTCCATGCGGGCCAGCCAAAATCGAGGACTATTAATATCTCAACCGAATTTAGTGCATTGAAAAGGATGATGCCTCTTGGAATTATCATGCCAATTCAACAATCTCTTACTGTCAGTCTGCCAACCTATGATGTGGATCTCACTGAATCTCTTTCTTCTGATATCTTTTCTGGTGTGGAGCTTCCTACGATATCTGGCATAGCTGATGAGGCTGAGATTCTTTCATCACTTCAGCGGCCTAAGAAAGTATGTAATTCACATTTCCTGCTTTTCCAAAGGAGGGAAATTTTTTCTTTATATATTTTCTTGTGCTTGTTTATTTTGGTTGGAGATAAGGTTGTCTGAGAGAGTATTACAAAGTTTAAATTAGATTTCCCATATTTGTACAACAGGGATAGAGTTGGAAATGCCATGTGTAGCCCACTTTATCCCTTTTCTTGAATTATGCTCTTATTCTGTTTTTTTTTTTTTTAAATATAGTCTGGTCTAGATACTTCAAGTCAGGGAGGCTTCTGAACTAGATAGTTATGTCATATGCTTCAGTAGTTCTTTTAGGGTTTTATGGTATTGGTGGATGTGTTCTCTATCACATTCTCTCAACCAACTGCCTGTGAAGTCTAAATAGTGAAATGCTACATCTTTGTAACCTTGATGCCATTGTTGTATTTTCAGATTGTATTATTGGGCAGTGATGGCATTGAACGTCCATTCCTCTGCAAGCCCAAAGATGACCTCAGGAAAGATGCCCGCATGATGGAGTTTACTGCAATGATAAACCGTTTACTATCAAAATATCCTGAAAGCCGTAGGAGGAAGCTTTACATTCGTACGTTTGCAGTGATTCCTCTTACAGAGGACTGTGGCATGGTGGAATGGGTACCCCATACTCGAGGCCTCCGGCATATTCTTCAAGACATTTACATCACATGTGGCAAATTTGACAGGCAGAAAACAAATCCCCAAATTAAACGGATTTATGATCAATGCTCTGGTAAAATACCAGAAGATGAGATGTTGAAGAACAAGATTCTTCCAATGTTCCCACCAGTTTTCCACCAATGGTTTTTAACTACTTTTTCAGAGCCCGCTGCTTGGTTTAGAGCTCGAGTTGCTTATGCTCACACAACAGCTGTTTGGTCCATGGTTGGGCATATTGTGGGTCTGGGTGACCGACATGGGGAGAACATTCTTTTCGATTCTGCCACAGGTGACTGTGTTCACGTCGATTTTAGTTGCTTATTTGATAAGGGATTGCAATTGGAGAAGCCTGAGCTGGTGCCTTTCAGGCTAACGCAGGTAAATAGTCTTTAGTACATGCAATTTTTGCACAATCACTGGATTCTGTGGTATGTTGACATTTTATGTTTCTACATGCAATTACTTGAATTTGTTGAATGACAATCTTAGTCTTATTCCCAATCTCGTTTTCCAGAACATAGTAGCACATCGATTGTAATTTTCAGATCACATGCATTTTAATACTCTCTTTTCATTTGTGTTGTTTTCATTTAACATGGAACCCACAGAACATGATTGATGGACTGGGCATCACTGGATATGAGGGCATCTTTTTGAGGATTTGTGAAATAACACTTTCAGTTCTGAGGACACATAGGGAGACCTTGATGAGTGTTCTTGAAACTTTCATTCATGATCCTCTTGTAGAGTGGACAAAATCTCACAAATCCAGTGGTGTAGAAGTTCAGAATCCACATGCACAGGTTTGGATCATCTCTTCTGCACTTGGTTCATTATTTGCACCTTTAAACTAGTTCAACATTGTCATGCAAAAAGGTTTATGGAATACTCTATAGCCTAACAACTAAAGCATGCATGTGTTTGTTGTGGTGCAGCGGGCCATAAGTAATATTGAGGCAAGGTTGCAAGGAGTGGTTGTCGGTGTAGGAGCAGCACCGTCTCTACCGCTAGCTGTAGAAGGTCAGGCTCGTCGTTTGATTGCAGAGGCAGTTTCTCACAAGAATCTTGGAAAGATGTATATATGGTGGATGCCATGGTTTTAGAAACTATGTAAAAATATCTTGGAACGTTGTATATAGATGATATTGTTGTAGTAAAGTTTTTGGTTGGTGTAAGATTAAATGAAACTGTTGAAACCCTCATGCTTCGCTTGGGAGGATGTAACTTCTATCTTTCTAAATACAAATTGATTAAATCATATTTTTGTTTGGAACGGAGGTGGCCCAAGTTCATGTTCTGTTGGTACCTTAACTTTTTTGGTACTCTATTATGTTTTTTAGCTCAAATTTTTACTTCCATTTAGAAAAAAAAAATGTTCAACCTACCAAGGAATGCCAAGGTACTTGTTTTATCGTGTAAGATGAAAATTTTTTAAAATTAAAATTATTTTTTATTATTGTTTCTGTGTCACTCTAAAAATTCAACCACTCATTTCATCTTCTCTCAAAGTTCGAAATTAAGAATGAATTTAGAAGATTGAAGAGATCATACCAAACCCAACAAAACCATTTCGAGTGGTACCTTTATGAATATGAAATCAACAATTGAAACCGACAAAACCTAGACCGATTGGTTTTTGGCTTCCTCACCTCGAATGAAATAGCTTGAAAATCTCAACCTCTACCGAATAACTCAATTTCAATCTCTGTTGTTTGGTCAAAATTCATATAAAGGGTACGAAAATCCCAATAATCTGAATTGTTTGGGAGTTAAAATGGTAAGTCTCGGGTGGATTTTGTTCTACTTACAATGACAAAAATGTAACGAAGTTATTGCAAAGGAGTTTTTGTAGTAACTCTGAAGGAAAGCCTAACTTTTCACATAAAATCTTCTTTGATTCTCTCATGCAATCACGTAATTTTCAAGGTCGGGCTTTTAAGCTTGCCTGAGAACAACATAAATGGATAGAAGATGAATAAACTTGCTTTTTGACCTTTGTGCTCGTCTTTAATAAATAGAAAACCAAATCAAGCTCTTGTCTTTTTGATGACCATAAATTTATACAATGCTCATAATTTGGGGTTGAAGCATTAAGCTCACATCTATGGTGACAAGAAATACAGAATGAGAGGAATAGGTTTCAACGATGAAGGAATTATTTAATTAAGAAAAAAATATTTTGGCAAAATTAGCTATATATGTTGATTTTAATTTTTATCTAGGCCTTTGTGCTGTTTTTATTTATTTATTTTGGGAAATATGTCGATTTCAGGGGAGAGAGAGAGACACGCTTTTCCCAACGGCACCATGCAACGACTTTTTTAACGTTGCCGCGTCAACGGTAAAAAAATTAAAATCCTAAACCCAACGGTAATTTTTTTACCCTATAAATACCCCCAAATTTTATTTTTTTCATTCACATCCTTCTCTCAACTCACTCGTTTCAAATTTTTCGATATTTTCATTTAAAATTATTATTTTTTAATTATCTCGTTTCAAATTGACTTTTCACAAATGACCGCCTCTCTAATCTGCTTCGACGACAAGCATATTTCCGCCGCCCAAGCAACAATGGTAGGACAAAATTTTAAATTTCGTTATTTTATGTTAAATTAATTTTTTTTAATTTGATTTTTTTTATTATTTTGTAAATAGGCGGATGATCGTGTTCTAGTGGGCTTCATTCATAATATGGGAAAGCCTACGATCCCTGAAATTCGTGGTCACTTATAGCAGGCTGAATTCTTGTATGCATCTCGCATGACCGGGGGCTGCAAACTCGATTTTACACTAATCAACGCATTGGTGGAAAGATGGAGGCCCGAAACACACACTTTCCATTTTCTATGCAGCGAGTGTACAACCACAATCGAGGACGTAGCACTACAACTCGGTCTGTCAGTGGATGGGTCAGTCATCACGGGATCAGGGGTCGTTCTGGGTAAAGTGGATCTCTGCAGAGCACTGTTGGGGAAGGTTCCAGACAAGTTTGAAGGTGGCTAGATATCGACCGACTGGTTGGAGAGAGATTTCGACGAGCTCCCTCAAGACTAAACGGAAGAGGTCATAGAACAATATGCCCGAACGTTCATCATGAGGTTAATCAGGGGCATTTTAATGCCCAACAAATCTCGAAATTTGGTGCACGTAAGGTGTCTACTACATCTAGTGGACTTCAATAAATACGGAAAACTAAGTTGGGGATCGGCGTTATTGTCCATATTATACCGAGAGATGTGTCAGGCCACTGTACCGAATAAGATGTCGATTGGTGGTTACCTGCTCCTGCTGCAGTCATAGGCTGGGTGGCAACTACCATTTCTACGCCCTAGAATGACCGACCTATATATGTTCCCGTTGGTGACGAGGTAAACATCATTTAATAATAAATACATAATTTGTACAGTAAAACTTTTTATTTATTATAGGTTTCGACTAACATATCGCTTATACAGGTGGAGCCATAGGCCGATTTCTATGGGACTACCCGAGAAGTTGGAAGATTTTAGGCTACTGTTAGACCAACGCTAGAAAGCCGAGGTTAGTTACTAATTCTTTCGAACCTATATTAATTATGTAATGATTTGTAAAAAAAATTCATACATAACGATATTTACAATTTTTCTTTTTAATTTGAATGGATGTCGTATGCAGACTCCGATGTCATATTTTACATCCTGCCGGGAGTGTTGGCTAATCGGGAGATGTGGGACGCCAATGTGTTGTTGGTAGTGTACGTGACGGTGGAAATGCACGAATCAGATCGGGTATTGCGATAGTTTGGGTGGATACAACGAATTCTGCCGCCACCGCGAGACTGGAAGAACTTACAAAAGGTGGACATACGAGGGAAGAACGATGACGATTAGGCGCAACGACATGAGGAGCACATCGAGGCTTGGGAGCACAGGATGCAATCCTTACCCATCTGTGAACCATTTTTCTCAACGGACACAGCGGTAGTTGTCGAGTACATGTCATGGTTTAGACTCACTGGCAAGTCGTATTTGCTATCACCGGAGAAGAGAAGGTAAATTCGACGCAAGAGGCAACAATGACCGCCACAGCAGCAGCATATGAGGGGACGTGGTCACACGATGGGATCGTCATTGGTAGAAGAAGTACCGCATGTGTCTACGCAATATATGGGTCAATTCACTCCACTTATTACAGTTCATTACACTAACCACATGTTTTTTTCACAAGCACCACCGCAGTACGGACCACCATTGCAAGTGGTCAGTTCTTTTGTTCTCGCAAGTACATATTTCCTTGCACCGATGTCCCTCGCATAATTCACCCCCTAATGGCCCAGATGCCAACCCAGATGTCGGGCCAGATGCCGGGGCATACATTGCCATTGATGATGATGCCAATACCGATGTAGATGTAGATGCCCATGTAGCACTCGATGCCGATACTGACGTACCCGAGATTTGGGGCACTTTATGGTTACTCGCCTATAGTGACCCAAACACTGACCGCATTACTGTTTTACCAAGGTGGGTCATCAGTGCAACCATCGCCCGCTGAAGTGCTGGATACATGATGGGAGGCTAGGACCATGCAGCAATCGACCACGGGGATGAAGACGACGCTAGCGAACCCGAAGATGAAGGCCAATGGGCATTGGTAGGTGGGAGTCCCAGCGACAATAACACTGAAAAGAAAGTCTAAAGGCCCGCACCTTTGGATACACATTTGGTTGCGTTTTTGGATGTACCTCCGGTTGTACGCAAAAATCCTCTATGAAGCCGTCGTCTACCGTCTTACGACACACATTCTCCCCGATGACACGATTAACGTAATTTTATTTTTCTTAATATTGTGATGTAAATATATACAAAAGTAAATAAATAAATAAACTATTTTATTCGAACATTACATTTGTCTTTGTTTCTGTGTAACATGAGTCATGTGGAAGTTAACAATACATAACAAATTTCAATTTTTTGAATAAAGGAAGCACTGCATCTGCAATATTATTTGGAAGAAAATAATTCTATCAACGCTAAGGCCCCAATGTATCCCTGTACGGAGAACATGTTGCCTTCGTATGTCCTGGGTTTCTACACTACTCGCATAACCTCTGTTGACTGTCTCTCTCTTGAATATCCATGTTGTTCCTTATCATTGTGGAATTCGGGCGATCTTTCGAGATGCGATGCAGCTCTTTGTTCGGTGCCAACTCGTACGACGCGCTGGACACCGGCGGCCACGTAGTCTCATCTGGGACAACCGAGAATTCAGGACTCCACACATTGTGAATCCATTCTAGTCGGTAGACGTCGTTGATGTAAGACGCGTGTTCAATTCATATGTTCCCACATGCGGTAATCACATGTGTGCGTGGGAACCGAAGTGCTTCGAATCTCCCACAATTGCAAGTCCCTACTGTTAGGTTCACATGATAGAATGCCGTCAACATGTCCTGCTCAGGCCTAGCATGCTTCGTGATGTAAAAATTGAGGTTTCAATGCGAGTGGCACACTACATATATAGTGTTCGCCCTCGCTGTGTTCCGTCGGATCTCCTTCATGATGTCATTGCACCACGTACCGCCACCCACTATTTGCCCAACATATGTCATTTTCGCTATATGTTTCCTTGGCAAGCGAGGTCACCAGAAAATAACACGTCCCATTCAGTATGGAATTGATGCATTCAGCTAAGTTTTACGTCATCTTCCCGTATCATAGGCTCTTTTCGTACAATTACATCTACTATTAGAATGGTATATTCGTTAGGTACACCGCACCGTAGACGTTGATGGTGCTTAGGTTATTCAGCATTTCATGGAATCGACGTTGGATGAGCTAATAACTTGTCGAGAAACTCCTACCCATTAGTGTAAGGAACAAACACCTAAATAGTAGAAGCACTATAATGTATATATTAAATAGTTGGTACTACAAACCAATGTCAATGACTACGTCTCGCTCATTTTTCAAAGGATATTTTTTGTGGTAGTTATATCTTACATGTCGTAAGCATTACCGATAATAGGTGCGATCCCAGAAGCTTTCATGACGCTCAATCACAGACAATATTTCTGGTCCCCTATCTGATATGACAAATATGTCGGGCTACGAGCAAATGTGGCAGCTCAATCGGCTGAGGAAGAAATCTCAGTCATCTATAGTTTCTTCAGAAGTTATCACAAACGCTATCGGCAGAATCCTCAAATTATCGTCCTAAGCAATGACAAGCAACAAACGATGTTGATACATTTCGTACAACCAGTTGCCATCAATTTAGACTAAGGGCTTACAGTGTCGGAAAGCCTCTCTGCATTGTTTAAAGGTCCAAAAGATTCGATGGAACACTCTTTTCCTAGGGACCAATCGATCGCCTAAGTACGCTGAGTGTGTTTCCAGATCAGTTGTGGAACTTGATACATACCGATCCAATACCTGACACCATTATCATAGATAGTTGTACGAACTGTCCCACTCGTAATGCAACTTATCCACGATCTTCTGTTTTACAACCCACGCTTTATAGTATGTTAGAGTGTACTCGTACTGGGAGCGGATGTTCACAATCAACACCGGGACTGGGATCCTGGGACTCGCCTTTACCGTCGGTAGAATAATGTCAAAAATCATGTCTGAATCTAGCCTCGGATGGTTTTAACTTGCACTTGCCGCAGCATAAGTATGTTGACCGGAATACTTTTTTATCGTCCACAACCCAGTTTTCTTATGGAGAGACGACATTATTTTCTACTTACATCCGTGCTCCCCAATTATTCTGCATCTCATAATGTGCTCCTCGGGTATCCTGAAAAGTTGCTTGTACCCTTAGCAGGAAAGAAATTTTTTTTAAAGGAAGGCCCGCCCAATTGGGTATGTTTTCTCTAACAAAATTCTTCTTCCCAGAATTAAAAGTCTGACGTTTCGTATTTTTTTAGCCGCTTTAATCACGTTTCGAATATGTTATTCTCTCCTGCAATGCGTTTTCAATGAAAGAGTTTTTTTTTGCAAACAGACCCTTTCTTGCGCCTATAAAAAGGGTCTCACACACCAAGCTTCAATTGCCCCTCAAACATCTTTTACCACACACTCTCCACCTCTACTTCATAAATCATTTTTCGGTCCTAACAATCCAGTCGCTAAAAATATTTCCTTAATGTTTGAGGTATTCTTGAGTCGTCGGTGATGCAATATCACTCTTGAACCACACACATTTCATATATCATGCCGATTGGAGACCATTACCTCCGAAGCCTATCGCAAGGAAGTCAGGTTCGAGGTGGTTTTGCTTTCTACGTCAAGAATGGAAGTCTACGTGGAGGTTTCAATCGACGATCGTTATGCGGTAATGGATCGGGGTATAACATGTGAGTCAATTGACGGTCGTTACTCGGCCACGAGCTCAATCTTTTTGGAT